>BSBK01004001.1:665000-882732 GCA_027943335.1 Chamaecyparis obtusa
AAAGAGGAGCAATCCATGTGCACAAGTATCGTCCAATGAGAAAATAAGAGTTGACTTTTGTGCCCATATGAGACAAAAAGTGTTTTTGTTCTTTTTAAAAATAATAATAATGCTTTATTTGTGTAACTTAGGATAAGAGGAAAAGTGGGGGATTTTATTTAATAAAAGGGGAGAAAATTCCTTTTAAATAAATAAAGACTTTAGGATAAGATGGTTAGCCCATAGAAAATAATCGAATAAATGATAGAACTAGGATTTGATCAAGAATAAGCAATTGATGATTTTAGCAAAAGGGGCTAATAGTCTAGATGACCATTTTTAGGTGATTACATTTGCCCCTCTTTGACTAATGTGTGATCGATCTGAGAACACATTATGTCAAAGAATAGATCAGCCAAGAAGGCAAGTAGATAAAGATCTGACTCCAAAGTATGAAGTGTAGAGAGATAGAAAATCCTGCATGGTCAGCCTGGTAGTGACAGTACTAAACACTTAGGAAAGAGATAGACAGTATCAGGACTCGAGATGAGAACTAATATGTCAAGCACAAAGATAGATCGATCAGAGCAAATGGAATGGTCAAGCATATGCTCTAGAGAATAGTCGATAGGATATGATGTGTCTGCCCCCTTAGGATCAAAAGCAAAATCAGGTAGAGGGAATGCAAAAGCCAGAGCAACATGATCAAATCACTAGAAATCATAATCAAAGATGAAAGATAAGAGAATAACCATCAAGAAGTGAAGATATGCCCCAGTTAAGACCTCAGAGAGATGAAATGAAATGTGAATGAAAGACTAGAAGGGTGAGAGAGATGGGAATGAAGAAGGAAAGAATGCCCTAGCGAATATCAAAGGATCAGGCCTCAAAAGGTCAGCGAACTACGCTGAATAAGGGGAAATGCGATTTGGACAATCAAGGTGAACTCAAATTTTTGTTTTGATCCCGAAATGAATAGAAAATGATGTGATATGAAAGACAAGAAGCGAAAGACATGATTGGGAAGAAGCGAAAGGTGAGCGCAGTTTGACTAATAAGTCCGTGAAAGATGAAAGGAGAGCTCTCTCCATATGCAAGATGAAAAACTAACTATCATGAACTTAAGAATGCAAGCTACTATGAAAAGTGGTTTACTTGCAAGGTTACAAAGCTGTTAGACTCTAATAATCATCATCAAGCATTGTTGGTAGCATCACAAAATCATACAATACACACTAGTATGACTATGGGTATATGAATATGATCTATATCAGATAAGAATGTGGAAATCCCACCTAGGCACCAAAGACATGTAGGTCAAGATGACTATTGCAGTGAGGTTCCCTAAGTTTAGTATAGCAAGATTATGCTTGTATCAAGACACAAGAAAGTCAAGATGATTATAAGCATGCACTTATGAAAAAAGTCAAGGATAATACCTTGTAGATCCTAGAGTCAAGTGGAACAAGCATAAATGCTCATGACAACCAAGATCAACAAAATATACCCATAGGCAGAAAGCAAATAAAACATGTCCTCATGCCCCAGTCTTCTAGCTCGGCATCATAAAAAACTATTAGGGATAGAACACTCATCAAAGAAATCACTATAGACAACACACAAATAAATAAAGCAAATTTTAGCAAGTCAAGTGTTTAAGTGCGTGTGTGTAGGTCATAGAGTCAAACTTTGAGTATCGCATCTGCCAATGAGAAATATTGCATCATCTAGACTGCGGGTAGGATATCTGATAAGTGTTAAGAAACACTCGACGTTGGGGTAGTGTTGAAAAACACAATTGGGGTGGTGTTGAAAAACACCATTTGCAAGGTGCCTAAGAAACCTAGACGCACAAAGAGACCCAAGATAAGCTAGAACAACATATGGCCCTTAGACTAAGATAAGAGTCAATTCCAGGCTAGGGGAGGCAAAGCGAGAAGTGGAGTGAAGGAGCGCCATGCAAGACTGATAGGCATAGGTGCAAGGGTCTCAAGCAGCCCCTGTTTCTAAGTTTTCACCACTTAATAGATTTTTTCAAGACTTTTTATAATTTTTTTATATTTTTGCTACCAAGGCGCCTGTTTCTAGGTTTTCACCAAGGCACTTTTTCTATTTTTTTAAATTTTTTGCATTTTTTTTATTTTTATTTTTATTTTATTTGATGAGACATCAAAGCGCCTATTGCTAGGTTTTCACTAGGATTCTCTTTTTTAGGACTTTATATGCTTTTTAGGATTTTTTCAGCATCATATATGAATTTTTTTGTAATTTTTTTAGGATCAATAAAATATATACAAAGAGCTCAAGAACCTTAGGCATAGAACTTCTATAATTGTAGAACATTGATAGGCTCGGTAAGCTTTGCTTCCTCTAATGTAGATAACTGATAGGCCCCGGACCCAAATGTTGCTGCTGTGATGATAGAAGGCCCTAACCAGTTCGGCCAATAGTAACCAACCCTTAGCAATTTTTGAGCTAACATAAGACCGGTAGAATGTGATCCACATATGCCATCATGGATTTCAGCTAGCACCTTGTCTGACTCCTCTATTTCTAGATGCTTAAGGAGAGTTCTATCTAGACCCTTCTTATACAAGTCACCAGAGACAAGGACAAAGTGTGAGGTATGGAGGAGGATTTGGTGGTCCTCAGTGCGTGGTAGATATTTAGGAATAATTTCATCTAGTGGATATGAAAAGATAGTGGCATAGGGGGATGAATCCATAGGGGAAGTGTAGGCAAGATAAGGCAACTCTTCCACCAGGAATGCAAAGTATGATTCTTGTTCTTCCATTTGTAGAATGGATGCCAAAGTAGTCATGACATCAGCCGCCTTGTTCTCAGATTTGTGCTTCTCAATATCAACCTTAACCAAAAATGCCATATGGGGAGGCATCTTTATGAGCTTTTTCTTGACAAGTTTTACCATTGGAATCATTTTTTCTAGAAAGAATGTTGCAAATTGTTCTTGATTTGTAATCTTTTTAGGTTCGGATATCGCCACAATGTGGTTTTCACCATCTGACCATTGTTTTTTTCTCTTGATTGTATGACAGAGATACTTGATATCTGATTCCAACATGTTTGTTGCGAGTTCGCTGGTGGAAGAAATAGTAGGTTCAATGGCTATGAAATCTGAATGTATGAAGGAGAGCGGAGTGACAGGTGCAAGAGCATTTATGTGAGGGATGTCATCTCTGGTGACGAGAGAGGTTGAGCCTATAAGGTCAGCTCCAAAAGTGTCAAGATCTAGATTTTTCATTGAAGGACTACCGTGGTCCACTAAAGCAACACGCAGAACAAACTTGTCAGACCCTACGTGAGACTCATCAACTATGTCAGGTTGGGCACTATAGGTATGAATCACATCAACATCCATATCTACTATGGAAGATCCATTTGAGAGGGTATCCCATTCATATTCATTGGAATCTGTTGTTGAACTTCTATTGGGATGTTTGCACCAAGAAGGTTTAGGACATCTAGAAGTAGAGACACTTGTGTCATTGTTTGTGAGATCTACTCTTTCTAGTAACTGCTCAATATTCTATGTTGTCTAGCTCTGGGATCAAATTCATTATCTCTAGACATAGAAGCTTTAGCTGAATCATTGTTAGGCATACATTCTCCTTCCCAAAGGAGTGAAGTAGAAGGAAGATCATCCCCCATTTGAGCCATAGTGTGCAGTGGTGACTCATCTTTATCTGTGTCTGAATCATTGATCATGGGAGCATTTGTAAAACAGTCAGGGAGGACATCCTCAGCACCATATCTGAGACCTATTGTATCCTTAGAGGGTTTTCCATTGGTATGACTTAAAGGCTCAACTAGGGCATGCCCATTATCGTTTATAGGTTCTTGACCTTGATAGCCCATTTGCTGCAAAAATTTATAGCCTTTACCATAGCACTTAGGGGAAATAGGAGTAGCAATTGTCATACTATCCTCTTCTTCTCTATAGATCCACTCTCGAACAGCTTGTTTTTCTCTTTCTACTTCTAGAGGAATGGATGAAGGAACAAAGGTATCAAAGATTGTCATAGCGGAAGCGAAAGGCTTCATCTTGTCAGAAGGTCTACCATATGGTCGAGGAGAAGTAGGCATAGCAGCAAGAGAGTCTAGTCTGTATTCACCCATACCAATACTCATCATCTTTAATGTTTGTTTAGCCTCAATCAAGGATGCACTAGGATCATCAGAAGGTTTATTGTGAGGAACAAACATCTTAGTAGCAGCAAGAGTATTGATAGCAATAGTATGGTCTCTAGGAATCACAACTTCAGTGCCATTTTATGGAAATTTGATGCACTGATGATAAGTGGAAGGGACAGCTTGCATGTCATGGATCCAAGGATGACCCAAAAGAATGTTATATGCAAGTGGGATGTCCAATACTTGGAACCGAATATCTTTCATGACAGGGCCCACTTGGACAGGCAGCGTGACAAGACCTTTGGAAGATCTTTCCACTTCATTGTAAGCTTTTATAGTAATCTTCTTCTTAGGATCTACAACAAATTCTAACAATCCCAACTATTGCACCACATGAAAAGAAACAATATTTAACCCTGCACCATTGTCTATCAGGACTCGACGAACTCGGGTTTGGTAGACTTGAACTTTGATGTGTAGAGAAAGATTATGGGGGTGACTAAGAGATACGTCATCTTCTTCAGAGAAGGAGAGATAGTGGGGAGATGAGATATGGTTGACCATAGCCTGGAACCGATCTAGATCAATGTCATTAGGGACACATGCTATATGTAGAGCTTCTTTAAGGATTTCCCTATGCGAAGGGGATAACTGAAGCAACTCAAAAATGGATATCTGGGCTGGTGTCCATTGCAAGTGGTGGACAAGATCATAGCTAGACATGGCTGAAGGAGCCACTTGTTTGGAAGACAAGGTTTTCTTGGGATCAAGCGCAGTTTTAAGGATAATTTTGGATTGCCCCCTAGTAACAACATTCAGTGTCTCACTTCGGGAAGATGAACCATCTAGTGTTTGTAAGACCAAATTTGGTCTACCATGATTGGCATCATTATCATCTTGAGATCTCATCATAAGAACACTCTCAATGGGCTCTACCATGTTGATCACAGGCGCATCACTAGCATATGTATAGTTGATCTTTGCATCATGATTCTTCTTATTTGTTTGAGAAGATTCCCCCTTGTCATGCTTAGGTAGAGGGTCTTTGAAAGCTGTGTGATCAAAATTTTTAACTAAGCCATCTATGAGAATTGTGTCATCATCAATGAGATCTTGAATATAATCTTTAAGCTTGAAAAAATTGTTCGTCTTGTGTCCCTTACTTCTATGATAGTGGTAGTAATGATCTTCTCTCCACCGATCAGGCTTAACTGGCGGAGCATAGGGATGATCAAATTCAGGAAGCGTAAGATGTTTGTTGGCAACCAAAGTCTTAAGAATCACATCATATGGTCCAGCCAACTTGGTGTAGACTCATCGTTGGTACTACTCCTTAGGTTTGTCTGCATTCTGAGGCTTAGGAGCACTACGAGCGTTGGCAACTTCTTGTTGTTTTGCTATGTAGATAGTATTAGAGAGGTTGAAAGCATGTTCTTTAGCTTTTGGGACATCTACAACCCCATCATTAACAACATACTTGTTTCTATTCCAAGGCTTGTTCTTGTCTTTGCCATTGCCTCTAGTATCTTTATTAATAACAATATCCCCCTTTCTAATGGCCACATCTTCAATCCGATATGCACTTTCAACCATGTCATTGAAAGAGGAGAATAGTTGTTTCCTTAGATCATAATACAACTCAGGTACAAGAGTGTTGACAAAAATATCAATCTTTTCCCTTTCGGGTAGCTGATGAGGATATCGAGAATACAATGACCTCCAATGTTACAAGTAAGTGGTGAAAGGCTCACCTTGATTTTTCCTTAGAGTGCTTAGATCTATCATAGTGATAGGTTGTTGAATGTTGTATGAATAATGTTGGGTAAAGCGACTAGCCAACTCATCAAAGGTCTTGAGAGGGGGTATTAATTTTGCAAAACATTCCAAAGCTTGTCCTCTCAAACTTCTAGGAAACAATCATAGAAGAAATATGTCTTCATGAAGGAAGTCCATGCTAAGAGCGTAAAAGTGACGCGCATGGTCATGGGGGTCACCATTTCCATCATACTTGTCATATTTGGGAACCTTAATATCCCTAGGAAATGAGACCATGTATAGACTCCTATCAAAAGGAAGAGCACAAATAGACTCCACAAAAGAGACCTTTGGAGACTCTTTTTCTATGGTAAGTTGAGGAAGACGTTGATTTGTCTGGTGTAATTCCTCTCTAAGGATTTCCAATTTAGTTGGGACTCTTTCTTGAACAATTTGGCATACATCATAGCCATGAGGGAGTTTGTATCCCTGAGAAGTCATGTATTGGAAATATTGATCTCCATTACACTCTAAAAGTTTAAGCATCATACATTAGGAAGACTCATCTTGTTCAAATCTCAAAAGTTCCTCACTAGAAATCTCATCAGCAGCCTCTTCCTCATGATGAGAGGGAGGAGGTCTAGGAGGTGAAGAAGGCATAGCAAAAGTTTCTCTTGGAGGAGATATGGGTGGCATGTTGTTACCATTGTTTCCATTGTTGCCAAAGAAAGGTCTATTTTCATAGCCACTAGTCCTAGGTTGTTCATGGGACATCCCTCTTGAAGACATGCGCCTAGCAGCTTCCATTAAGCTTTTACTATACCCTCTATCCAAGAGTGCTTGGTTATCTCTTTGAGCAAAGTGGTCTTGCATATGATGATATTTCTCTTGTTTGATCATAGTAAGTGAGACACTGTCTGTGTTTTTGGGGGTTTTGAATGCGGAGAAAAGGAAGCCTCCTTTATACCACGGGGTAACCTTAGGATCCTCTGATTGGTCAGAACTAGAACCGTCGTTGCTAACGGGCACTTGTGAGAATCTTGTTGGAGAAGGTAACTATGTATAATTGAATGGAGGGTGATCCCCTTGCTCAAATTGAGACCGAGTTGTAACCGGCATGAAAAGAATTGTTGGTTGACTAATAGAATGAGACAAAGTTTCTCAGATATTGAGATAAGAAAAGCTAGTAAAGATCACTTGTCAAAGTAGAACAATAGAGATGGCTTGTCAAAGGTGCTCAAGCACTTACAACAATAAATTGACTTAAGCTGAGAGAGGAGCAAGAAGCTTGATTAGCAAGTAGCTATAAAGGTAACCATAATGTGACAAGTGATCAAGAGTAGCATTTGTTAGGCTCAAACCCAATAGTTTTAGCTCATTTTTTTCAGTCTAGAACAAACCTAAGCATGTAGACAACAAGCCAGCTTCAGATAAGAACAGGAAAAGACACTCTACGATTGGTTAAAGTTCAAGTTTAACAACTCCGGATTGCAACAACAACAAGACAACAAAAAGGTTCTGCGCGATAGTTACCAGGTAAACAATGTGATAGAATATTGCAGTACGATATTTCACAGGAAGCAGTACGACATTTATCAGGCAGGTAGTGCGACAGAGTTTACAATATGCAGGTGATATAATACTAGGGATGAAATATCGCACGATATTTATCAGAAGGGTGTGCAATGCAGTTTCAGAATCATATGACTCTTGACCAGTGAGTGTAAAAATTTCAATTTTAAAGGCAATTTGGTCAAAGTAGCAAGCAATTTGTTCAATTTTGTTGATTCCAAACACAGTGACAGTAGTAATCAGACAAGTTTGCAAATAGTAGGGGATCAAACATGTCATAGAACACTTGCACAAGGGAAAAAGAAACCTTGTCAAGACAAGCACTTGTGATATCAAAGCTATAAAATCCTATGAATACTACCGTGATGTTTGATATTTGAGAACGTTCACATGGGTAGATCACATCAAGAACACTTCAAGCACTTACTAGCCTAAAGGACAAAGGCTCAATACTTAACAACTTGGCCCACACTTGATGTTCCATTGCCTCACACAAAGTGGTTTCCCACAATAGATATTGGCTTTGTCGTGGAGGTGTCAATGACAACCAAAGGAACACAAATGGTGAGTAATCTTGGGGTGATCTAGGTTATTCCACTTGGATCAATCCTTGCACCAAGAAGCTAAGCGGAAAAATAGGGTGGCCTCTACCTATGGTTCTTAGTAAGGGCTTCCATTCGTAGTACCCCTCTTGCTCCTCAAAAAGGACTAGGACCTCACGGCCACAAGAGTACCTTAAGCATTCTTGCTCAACATTTTCCTCATGGTCACAATACCACAAGTACTCACATTAAGCGAAGACAAGTACTATGTCTACCAAGGTTTTGTGTCCTTGATAGCCTTGGGTTTATAGTGGGTTGGAATAGCTTGGTATTAGCTTGTCCCCACTTGGGTCATTCCTCTTGATTGCTCAAGAGCAGGCCCGCTAAAGGATTCTAGAACTAAACAAAGAATGGATAAACTTGTGAGGTTCAAAGTTTTTGTTTCACCGCAAGGGTGAAGAGCATACTCCCCTATCTCAAAGTTTCTCCCAAACACACCAAGCAAAGGTTCAATTACCCTCTTGCTTTCAAAATCTAAAAGTGGGTCAAGATTTTTGGTTCACCACAAGGGTGAAGAGCATACTCTCCTACCACCAAAAGATTCCTACAACAAGATCTTAAGTACCTAAGAAATGAGACAACTAGTATATGCCGCACTTAAAAGAAAAGTAAATAAACAAGCAATTGGTTGTTTTTAGGCATTGGGTAGCCCTGCAAAACATAATTAGTAGCCATTTTGCCTTTGAAGCTTTGACATGTGTTCTTTTGGCAAAATATTTCAAGCAATGAGAGCACCTACAAGCACAACTTGTTAGCTCCACAATGGTTAGCACATCAAAAATTAGATAATCTACAAGTAAAATAGTTGATCAAATGGCAAAATTTGAAAATGAAACCAACATGGTTGGATTAGGCTTGAAAAGAGCTTTCCAACGATATTATACATAGAATGGGTAGTGTGTATGACATGTTTTGCTTAATATTATACATAGAATGCAGTATTTCATATAACTATTTTAAGCTATGTTCTAATATTTGAGTAAAAGTATGAATGTTATCTTGCATATGTGTTCTAGATGTTGCTAACTTTTCAGGAGAATGAGGAGCAATGCAAAGAGTGGTGATTACTGCATTTAAGGAGGAGGATAATGGAGACCGGTCATGGCAAAGAAAGCACAGTTCAGTTCTGTTGGATAAGCCGCGCTTGCAAAGGAGATGTTGTTCCAAAGAATATGGGGATACAACTTGCTATATTTCTTGCAAGTTGTTATTTTGTTGCTTAGTAGTAAATGTACTATGTCATGGTTGATCTTCCACCTTCTTTTCTGATGATGTTTGTTCAAGACTTTTTATGTTATGTTTTTAATAAGCATCCAATCCTCTATATAATGGATTTGGATCATCTTAGTAAGCTAATGAGAAAATAGATAATGCTGATTTAGATTCAGAAGTTACTGTTTTCTTTTCTTCATGAATTATTTAGTTTTTATGTAATCAAAGAAGGATTTTAATGGAAGAGAGATTTTGAAGTACTTGTTGTGTTCATAGTTAATTGAAGCCAACCAAGGGGGCCCACTTGGGAGGTGGAATAGATCAAGATAGAATAGATTCATTTCTTGTAGTTTCCTGTTTTCAGATAGATTTACTATATTAGTCCTGCAGCATTATTACTATGAAAGTTCCTGCAACACTTGCATAAAATGATCATAGTGGATGTTCTGAGTTGTTAATTAGTTTAGGTTCATTTTTAAGCTTTTTGCAATTATCTGTTGTTAGCCAAGGTGTGTTTACTGTCTTGTAGCAACAGTATAGATTCTTCCAACGCATTTTACTTTCCTGCAACATAGGTGTTATGAATCCTAAAGGAACTTAGTGCACAAACTGTGCTGACCCATTTCAAGTCCTACATCCCTGGGTTGACAATTCAAGTGTATTTCATGATGGAATAGGTAATCCTTAGAATAGATATATTATCCTTGAGAGAGAGACAATGGCATATCTTCATCTATTGTGAAATTGTACATTTTTGGCACCGTTGTTGGGGATGGTTTCAAGCTAGGAACCTTCACGAATCATTTATTTTTAGATTAGTTTGTTAGCTAGGGACTGCAAAGTTGTGGGCTTGATTAACAAGTCACCAATTTCTTGCATGCATCGAAGAAGGAGAGATGTCCACGGTAGATTCCTTCCTAAGGAGCCTATAAAACCAAAAGAAGAATTTGAAGAGCCTGAACTGCCATTTCTTGACACAAGCCCAAAGTTTACTGCATCATCATCTTCAGTAGAAGAAGACATCTAGAAAAAATTTGACTTCCATCCATTTGAGGAAATATTGGCCAGTTTCCATACTAACCCCACTTCAGGACCACCTGTTGTCTAGAATCCCCCAACAATTACCAACTTCTAGCCACAGTTTCAATATCCCATACCTCTAGCTATGGCAGCTCCCACATTTCCATTTCCAATACTAAGTCTCGTCAATAATCCCAATCTCAAAAATATACCTGCATCAGCATTACCAAAGTTTTATGGTCTCGTCACAGAGGATCCTGATACTTTTCTGTTTGAATTTGATATCTTGTGCTGAAGCTTTGACTATAATAATGACAGTCACAAGCTAACATTATTCCCAGCCACACTAAAAGAGTCAGCTTTAAAATGGTTTATGGGCTTGGGGGCAAATGTAGTAGCAAATTGGGATGATATGAGAGACCTGTTTCTTAGGAAGTATAAGGAATATTGTAGGGGAAATGATTCAAAAGGTGATGACATTTTTAGAATGTCACAACAAGAAGATGAAACATTAGAAGATTATATATCTCGCTTCCTATTCAACTTACAAAAGAACCCACAACATGCCCTGCAGGAGGAGTCCCAGAAGCTAATTTTTCTCAAAGGAGTAAATGAGAATTGTCTTGAAGCATTAGATTTGATGGTAGGAGGAGATGTATCCCAATCTTCATGGGATGACCTTCAGAAGATTTGCTAGAACTACTCTAGGTTAGCAGTAAAGAAAGAAAGGGGATTTCGCTCAACAATAGCCAAGGGAAGTGGCTCTGGTATTTCAAAGATGGAAATTTCAAATTTGTTGTCTGATTTCAAGAAAGACATCATCAATGATGTCGCCACACATTTGGATATAATGGCTGCTAAGAAGAAAAATGCAGAGGCTAAGGTGCAATTAGCTTAGTACTATCCACACTGCCAGAAATAGAAGAAAAATTATCACTGCAAATTGGTTGCTAATGTGGAAAACCAACATCTTCCAACAGAGTATCTAAAGATAGAAGGAGAAGATGAGAAAGTATTCTTCGTTGCTCAATGTCAGTCATGGGCCCCATGTCAAGGTATGCCTCAAGACCCTTTACAAAATTCAAATCCATATAGTAATCAATGGCAAAACTATAGTGTCCAAGGTCCTCCACAATATAATCAACCTAATTGGAACAATGCTTGGCAAAATAATCCACAAAGTCAATGGTATCCTCCACAACAGCTTCAATGGCCATAGTTCCCAAACCAATGGCAACCACCCCAAGGGAATTGGCAGTCTACAAACCAATGGAGAGGACCTCAACAATGGTCTAACAATATTGGATACCCACCTTTACCACCTCCAGCAAATATACCTACACTAATGCCACCACCTGCAAGTTCTGGACCTAAAAAATAGACTCAGTTTCCTGCACAACCTCAGCCAAATCCAAATAACCAGCAGCCACAACAATGAATGTATGCTGCTAATGCTTAGCAGTGTCTTGCTTATGCTCTAAGTGTCACAAATATACATTTGAGATCTGGTACAACCCTACCAACACCTAAACCACTTCTTATAACTAAAATACCAGATCCTCCTGCAGCATCAGCACTAGCAACTTCTCTACCGCAAGTGGTTGACCCAGCCAATGTAACTAGTTCAGCTCAAACTCAAACTGTAGTTGAACCTCCTTTTCCACAAAAGCTCATACAAAGTAAACCTACACAAATAGAGGAACACTCCTTTGACATCATTGACTAGCTGAAGAACATGCATGTCGAGATTCCTTTTTTCCAAGCTATTAAGGATGTTCCTATTTATGGAAAAGCTATCAGAGAAGCCTGTCTTAAAAAGCCTGGGAGGAAGAAAAAGGACCCAACCACAGTCCATGTTATAGGACAATTGGCTGACATCATGTTGGGGAAATTGGTTATTCCTAAATATTCTGATCCGGGAAGTCCAGTTGTGAATGTGATTATAAATGTCAGTCAGTTAAAAATGCCTTGATTGATCTTGGTGCTGCTATAAATGTAATGACCAAGGATACTATGAAAAATCTGAACATAGAAGGATTACAGGCTACCCCAAAAATTCTATGACTCACCAATAGTTCTACTGTCACTCTAGATGGGATGATAGAGGACATAGTAGTAGCCCTAGATTCTCTAGAGTACCCTGTAGATTTTATGATTTTATCCCCAAAAGTCAATTTAGCTGGTTACCCTATCATTTTAGGATGACCATGGTTAGCTACAACTGATGCAAATATAAGTTGTAGGTTAGAGAGTATGACCATATCAGATGGACAGGCAACAAAGAAATTTTTCCTGTATCCTCTAGCACAACTCCAACTAGATTTAAGCACACCTATATGGCCAGATTTAGGGGATGGAGAGGAAGAGTTAAACTCTATAGTATAGCTTATGATGTTACATAGACAATCTTTTCTAAAGCTGCAGGAGGAGGATTCAGTAATTCAGAGTATTCTTAATAATACTTGTGTGGTAGAAAAGGATGTATCTGACAGCTCTATGTTGGAACTAACTACATATGATGAATATACTAGGAATTGTTTTCTGCCTAAGGATCTAGACATTATCTATTAGCTTTTACCATGTGAACTAGGTACAAGTCCCATCTCTGAAGCTTCTATGGTTAATCTCAAAATTACTATTGAGTTGTCAAAAGGTCATAATCTCCATGTCAATAACAAACTACCTCCCAAACAGCTGAAACAGTTAACAGAGCTTCTTCAAAAACATGAAAAGGCTTTTGCATGGGACTATGAAGATATGAAAGGTTTAAGCCCCACATTATGCACTCATAGAATATATATCAATGAAGGGTGCCTGCCACTCTGTCAACCCCAGAGGCAGATTAATCCAGCACTCAGGGAAATAGTTAAAACTGAACTCCCAAAATTGCTTGATGTTGGTTTTATATACCCTATATCTGATAGTCGATGGGTCTCACCTCTGGTTATAGTACCTAAAAAGGGATGGAAATGGTGGATTTGTGTAGATTACAAAGAATTGAATAAGGCAATGAAGAAGGATCATTTTCCTTTACCATGTATTGATCAAGTTCTGGATACTCTGGTTGGTAAGAAATATTTTTCTTTTCTTGATGGATACAATGGTTATAATCAAATAAGTATAGCTCTAGAGGATCAAGATAAGACTACATTTACATGCCCATGGGGTACTTTTGCATACTCTGTGTTGCCATTTGGCCTGTGTAATGCTCCAGCAACATTTCAAAGAGCTGTAATTAGTATTTTTGCTGACATATCACATGACTGTATGGAAATATATATGGATGATTTTACAACATTTGGAGTGACCTTTGAGGAGGCTTTGATGAATCTTGAAAAGGTTCTTGTCTGATGCAAAGAACATAATCTATCACTTTATAGTGAGAAATGTTTCATGCTTATGCAGGAAGGGGTGGTGCTTGGTCATTTTATATCAGTCGCAGGGGTACAAGTGGACCCAGCCAAGATAGAGGTAATTCTAACATTGACCACACCTACTAAACCAAAGGATGTAAGATCTTTTTTAGGTCATGCTGGCTACTATAGGCATTCCATTCAAAATTTTACTCAAATAGCTATTCCTTTGTATACACTGCTGACTAAAGAAGTTGAATTCATTTGGACACCAGCATGTAATGAATCCTTCCTGCAGCTTAAGAAACTCCTCACCACAACACCAGTTCTTAAGGGACCAGATTGGTCTATTCCATTTCATATCCATACTGATGCATCAGACTATGCTGTAGGTGTTGTATTAGGACAAAAGCCTGCTAACCTTGAAAATGCAATCTATTATATTAGTAAAAGCCTCCATGGCCTTGAACTAAACTACACAGTAACTGAGAAGGAACTTTTAGCTGTAGTTTATGCATTGAACAAATTCTGACACTATGTAACTGGCTATCCTATTTTTGTTCATACTGACCACTTAGCCATAAAGTACTTGATGAACAAACCTGCTATAATTGGCAGATTGGCAAGATGACTCTTGTTATTGTAGGAGTTTGATATTACCATTGTTGATAAGCCAGACAAGGCCAATGTAGTTGTTGACTATTTGTCTAGACTTCAACTTGCTGATGAAGATCCAACTCCAATTGAAGATACATTTCTAGATGAGCATTTGTTCCACACAGCAACCCATACACCATGGTATGTAGATATAGCAAACTATCTTGCTGCAAATAAAATGCCCCCACACTTCTCCCAAAAAGACAGGAAGAAGCTTGCAGAGAAAAGTTTTCATTATTCATGGATAGATAACAATCTCTTTTATACTGGACCGGATCAAATCATGAGGAGATGTGTCAGGGAAGATGAAATAGATGACATACTACATGCCTGTCATGATGAACCATGTGGAGGCCATTTTGCAGGAAAACAAATAGCATTAAAGATACTCAACTGGATATTATTGGCCAACATTACATAAGGATGCAACAAATTATACAACCAAGTGTGACAAATGCTAGAGAATGGGCCAGCCAACCAAATCAGATGAGATGCCAGTCAATCCACATGTTGTTGTAACACACTTTGACAAGTGGGGTATGGACTTCATAGGGCCAATTAACCCACCATTAAATGGAAAATCCTACATCTTGGTATGTACAGATTATTTAACAAAATGGGTGGAAGTTAGGGCGATGAAAAATGCAAGAGATGAGAAAGTAGCTAAATTCTTATATGAAAAAATATTCACATGCTACGGAGTTCCCAGAGAACTTGTAACAGATCAAGGAGCCCAGTTCACATCAAATTTGATCACTGAATTATGAAAGAATACAACATAAGGCATCAGAAATCCAACCCTTATCACCCTTAGGCAAATGGGCAAGTAGAGGTCACCAACAGAGAAATTGAGGCCATTCTGACCAAGACAGTGCAAATACATAAGAGGGATTGGAGCAGTAGGTTAATTGAAGCCGTCTGGGCTTACCGAACTACATGGAAGACAATAACTGGATTCACCCCATTTGAACTTGTGTATGGAAAAGAAATAATGTTGCCCATTGAATTTGAACATAAAACATTGCGCACTGCTCTAGAATTGAACATCAGCCTTCCTATAGCGTAAGAAGAGAGACTTCTCCACTTGAACTCACTGGATGAAATGAGAAAGACAGCTTTGGAAAGAATAGAGATCATTTAGAAATAACAGAAGAAGTGGTATGATGCACATATCAGGAATAAACACTTCCAAGTGGGAGATTGGGCTCTTTTATATGATTCTCAATACAAGGAGATTCCAGGAAAATTGCAAACTCGGTGGCTAGGGCCTTAAAAAATTCAATATGTATTCGACAATGGAGTAGTCCAACTGAAAACCATTGATCCAGTCTAGTTCAAATTGCTTGTAAATGGCCACTGATTGCACCTCTATCATAAACCACAGACCAAGGATGAGTTCCTGCAGCAGTTCCAACCAAGAAATTTACCAGCTGCTAAGGACACAGTTCCTATAGCAGAGGGTGCAAGCCTTCTTCCTGTAGTCGTACCATAACAAGGCTTCAATGAGAAACCATAATAAAACCTCATTCCATCTGAGGTCTATTCTTTCATTCATTTTTCATTGTCTTCTTATCAACTCATCTCATTTCTTTGTCTACCATCCACTCACACTCCACGTCATCCACAAATTCTATTTTCTTTTACTACTTTCAATAAAACATGCCGTCAACACCTTTTCTATGGTCACCAGACTTCACCAACTCATCAACTTGCATGCAGATGTACGATCTAAAATTTTTGGGTACAACATTTTTACTCTCTACTCATTTTTAGTGCATAGGTTTTGATAATTATATCTAATACTGCATTAAATGTATCGTATAAGCCTTAAGCTAGTTTTCTAAACCTGTGCAAAAATTTTTAAGTGTGGACACTTGTCCAAATTTCATGGGGGGAAAGGAAAGTGTATTAATTTCCAAGTGTCATCTCCATGTCACCCTAGTCATGTCCATGTTATATGTTGTACTTTGGTTGTGGTCTATTTTTAATTTTAAAATCTTTATTATATTTGTTCTACCTTTTCATTTCGATTTTGGGAAAGATTTCCTAAGTTTGACATGACTTAAAAAGGACTATCATTTATACGAGAACACTTCCAGTTAAAACCTTGATGTCCTTCATAATTAATGGCATCATTATTTTACATGCCAAACATAACAGAGCCGTGTTAAGAGAATGTGGTATTGACATTTCTCAAAAAGATCAATTTGAATTCTAAGAAGAAGGTATTTGTAGAGTGTTAAGGGGGTAAAAATTATCAGGGTGGTGAGAATAGAGAAATTTAAAACTAGGCATTTTGAAGATGGGAGGACAATTGTAGAGACATGAGCCGGTTGTCCATGGTATTCTACTAGCGGATGTGGAAGCAGTCTATAGTTTTAACACTTGTGGATGGCTTGGCTACTTCCTATAGTTAACAAAGTTCAATGAAGAAGCAGCAATGGAGTTTATGAGGACATTAAATGAAGGAGAAGCCATAGTATGGGGATTAATAGTGGTTGCTATTGAGGAGCTGATAGCAGAAGTCGCAGGACTACCAGTTAATGGAGACCATTATCCAAATGAACATGATGCCAGGTCATCTCAGGCACAGTTTTCTCAGCCGGGTGACCCTCCACTAGAGGTCTCAAAGCAAGGGTGTAAGAGACTCTCTCTTCTAGTGCCATATCTAGAATTGGTGAGCCATATCATCAGGTACTTGACCTGCGAAGGTAGATTTTCAAACCTAGACGCTCATCATTTTAAGCTACTTAGTTGTGTAAGGCATAACATTCAAGTTAATATCCCCAATTTCCTTTACAATATGTTGTGTATTAGTGCCAAAAAAACTCAAAAAGGAAATGAAAATTCTATTTCTCATCATGCCCTAGTTAAACTTTTAGTTGAAAGATCTCTTAGGGATTCCTCCTCTATATCGTGGGCAGAATTTGTTGAATTTAAAACCTTACAGCCTCAAGCCAACCCTGTCCCACAAAATTTAGGGAATGAGGAAGAGATTGTGGGGCCTACTCAGAATCTAGATGAAATAGAGAAAGAACCAACATTACCCCCTACTGATAAATTTGTTGGGCTTATTTTAGAGGATGATATAACTAGCTCTTCCAGAGACAAAGGCAAACATAAGGTTGATGAAGAGAGCCCTAATTTTAAAAGGGAAGCCCAAAACTCTCCTATTCAAGTGGCAAAGAGAAAAAGGTCTACTCCTGTAGCAACTAATCCTACAGTGTCTACCCTAGCACCATCTAAACCAAAATGGACCCACAAAACAATAGAGGTTAATGAGGCTCCTATACGTCGAAGCCCTTGCATGCAAGGTCAAGTATCCTCAGTTTCCCCTAGAAACCTTAATGTTTTAATGTGAAAACCTCATGTAGAATCGTAGGTCGAGAATATTCTAGATGACTCTCCTGTATAGTTGGAACCCCAAAATGTGGAAACATGTGAAAATGAGCCTGACAGTAAAATGCCACAGGGTGATCAAGAAATGTGTGAGTCAAATCCTGTTGTAGTCATAGAAAATGCTCCTGAAAGTGTTCAACCTACTTCTCCACCAGTCCCTGTATACTCTAATGTTTCTATCATACCTTATAGATCCTCTTGGTACACCCATTGTTTCCAACAAGTTGCTAAGGAATGAAAGAAGAAAGCTATGGCCCAAGAATTCCCTTCGTCTACAATTCAATCTATATTATTTGGTCTGTACAATCACTTCATTTTTCAAAAGACCTTGTGGAAACAAGAACGAGACCAAATGCAGAAAATAATATTTGATAAAGATGAGGAAATTGAATCCCTTAAGGAGCAGCTTGAGAAATAGAAATAATAGATGAATAAGGCCTTAAAGTTAGCTAGCCAAGTCATGGCCTGTAGACCACCACCAAGGGTGTATTCCATTTATCTAAAGGAACAGATTTTGTTATTTCAACTAATGATGACAATAAGGAATATTGATTGTGAATTTAAAACTGCTCAAGATTTTTACAATGTGTATTAGACTCTGCCCTCATGGCAGAAGAATTTGTTGTGTGAACTATATCTGCATAATTTCATAATTCCACATGAAACAGAGTGGAATCCTCTACTTTACATAGGAGATGTTCACCTTAGAGCTTTAATGTCATGGATGCATAATGAGACAAATTATGACAAGCAGTTAAATGTCTACAGAGATCTTGAAAAATTTGAACCCTTGCCACTACGGGCTGAATCACATAAGCCTGATGATCTTCTAAGAGACTGGTTCAGATTAACTTATGGGAAACAAAAACCAGAGGTTAGGGATAAAGTGTTTGCAGAAAGAGAAAAGGTTTACAGAGATTACCAGACACTAACAAACTTTACACAACAAAGAGCTTTTTCAGGGATTAGGAACCGGTGGAACCGACTACCAGAAGCCTTAAAAAAGGTAGAACCACATAGCCCTATCAATTATGAGTATCAATTATGAGGTATTTGTTCATAGGGTGACCAAATACATACAACTGGGCCAATAAATCAGAAAGGAATTATGGATGCCCTTGTCCTTTCAACCTCCTACACTTCTTTGGCCTCTTTATGATAATAATGCTACTAGACTAGACCCGTTGGTTGAGGAGCATAGAGGTGAACACTGGGAGTGCACCAGAGGATTCTTCTACACTTTCAGAAGTGGGAAGAAAGGGAGAACCACAGTCAGTGACTTCAGAACTATGGAAAAGAAGTATAATGCTTGAGGACAAGCATTTGAATAGTGGGGGGCAGATGATGAGGCATATTAATGTCTCAATTTTGATATAGTTTTCATAGTTTGTACACACACTTTGTGCTTTGACAAAACATTTATAAACACTTGTAGTAAATATCTTGTGAACTTATGCTAGAGACAACTAGAACCTACTAAACCTATGGGTAGTGTGTATGACATGTTTTGCTTAATATTATACATAGAATGCAGTATTTCATATAACTATTTTAAGCTATGTTCTAATATTTGAGTAAAAGTATGAATGTTATCTTGCATATGTGTTTTGAATGTTGCTAACTTTTTAGGAGAATGAGGAGCGATGCAAAGAGTGGTGATTACTGCATTTAAGGAGGAGGATAATGGAGACTGATCATGGCAAAGAAAATGCAGTTCAATTCCATTGGATAAGTCGTGCCTGCAAAGGAGTTGCTGTTCCAGAGAATATAGGGGATACAACTTGCTATATTTCTTGCAAGTTGTTATTCTGTTGCTTAGTAGTAAATGTACTATGTCATGGTTGATCTTCCACCTTCTTTTCTGGTGATGTTTGTTCAAGACTTTTTATGTTATGTTTTTAATAAGCATCCAATCCTCTATATAATGGATTTGGATCATCTTAGTAAGCTAATGAGAAAATAGATAATGCTGATTTAGATTCAGAAGTTACTCTTTTCTGTTCTTCATGAATTATTCAGTTTTTATGTAATCAAAGAAGGATTTTAATGGAAGAGAGATTTTGAAGTACTTGTTGTGTTCATAGTTAATTGAAGCCAACCAAGGGGGCCCACTTGGGAGGTGGAATAGATTTAGGTGGAATAGATTCATTTCTTACAGTTTGCTATTTTCAGATAGATTTACTATATTAGTCCTGCAACATTATTACTGTGAAAGTTCCTGCAGCACTTGCATAAAATGATCATAGTGGATGTTCTAAGTTGTTAATTATTTTAGGTTCATTTTTAAGCTTTCTAAAATTATCTGTTGTTAGCCAAGGTGTGTTTACTATCTTGTAGCAACAATATAGATTCTTCCAACACATTTTACTTTCTTGCAGCATAGGTGTTATGACTCCTAAAGGAACTTAGTGCACAAACTATGCTGACCCATTTCAAGTCCTACATCCCTAGGTTGACAATTCAAGTGTATTTCATGATGGAATAGGTAATCCTTAGAATAGATATATTATCCTTGAGAGAGAGACAATGGCGTGATTATCTTCATCTATTGTGAAACCATACAATAACTAAAATGTAAATACATCTAAACTATCAAATAAACATTCATGAAACTTCATACACTTGACACAAAGATTTTTGGTATCATGGAAACCCTTTTTAGAAGGTAAAAACTGCGGTGAGGATGAAACCCACAAAGCTTCACTACTGCAATAATAAAGTTGCATGTTAGGGCATCCAATTTTTTATCACTTTTGATGATCTTACCCTGTTAGGAGTAACATTTAAGACCTATTAAGATCTACCTTGTTAGAGGATTTTAGCAACACTCTTTAAGTGTGCACTCAGTTAAGAGATTTACAATGAGATGGTTAAGTCCACTCTATTATGATATTTTCTGCTACAATTGTTAGAAAGTAACAGTATAAATGATTTGGATGTTGCAACTTACTTTGTTGAATATCATATATGCTTAGCCCTTAACTAAAATCACTTTTATGTGATAGATATCTCCTTCAAATACTGCTATGTAGCCTCTGGTATGCTTCTGATATAATCTCAAATACTTATTCAATACATTGCATCATAACCCTATCTAATCTTCAGATGTCTCATGTAGGCGGCTACTGCTTATCATTCTTCATGCTAATCTGACATCTTGGCGATTCTTAAATCAAAATTATTTAGACGTAATTAGGGTTATGGAATCATCTAGAAAACATTTAATCAATTATCCATATGAATAACCTAATTCAAAACTGCATAGGGATCATCACCAATCAATTTGATATCTCCAAGAAATATTTACCTCAATTTATGTAAACCATTTTCTAGCTCAGTAAAAACTATTTTCCTTGTTTTCAGTGTCATTCCAAACTTTTATGTCGATCATGTATTGCTCGGTAAATACTGTATCTCTTCCTCAGTAAAATAATGATGTTCGATAAATAGGTATACTTGATTATAACTGTACTCGATGTCCTCAATAATTATGTGGCTCAGTGTCGATGCTCGGTCAAGTCTATGCTTGGTTAACATGTCTTTCTCCTTATGCTCTGTACAGTTACTATACTTAATACTTTGACCAACTAGTCTATTTGCTTTCATTTACCAACTATATGTGTGGCACTAATGACAAAACTTATTGCAATTAGGTGTAACAATTGGTTAGACACCACACAAAATAAATTGTATCTCTCATTTTGTAATTGAAATCCTGACATAAATATTGGACAAACAATGTTTGAAAGATTAAAGCCATATTTTGTGAAGATAAATAAATCTTTTGAAGCTTGTTGTCGATGTCATATTGAATTTGATCTCTACTATCAAGGGTTTTGAAAGATGATATAATAAAGTGATAGTTTTCAAAATGCTTTTGTTAAACGACCAAGCCAATTCATAGCATCAATCTTATGTGACAAATCATATGATCATGCAATAGGTGAAATAGATTGCATAAGAGGAACTTGTGAAACATGTGGGAATTTGGCTAAGTTTCCTTTGATAGATGAAGATACTGATATGACAAGGATGGTAAAATGTAAGAGTTACGAGTACATAAATTTTGACACAAAAATTGAGAAAGAATCAACAAGGTTGGAATATGTAGAGGAGGAGATACATATTGGAGCATTTATGGAGAATTTTCATAAATTGATTCAACCATATATATGTCATGCATTTTTTGCTAAGTGGAAAGCACAACAATTCCAAACACTAAGAGAAAATTTTCCACTTGGAACAATTTTATCATTTGTTGACTTTGCAGAAAATTACTCTTTTGTTTCTCAAAAACAACTTCAAGCATAATACTACTTTACATAGAAGGTCACTATTATGGTCCAGGTGTCTTATTGACATGCACAATTATATTTTGATGGTGTTGAAAGAACATATCAAGTACAGGTTACTAAGAAATAATATCACTTTTACATTAGTGAAGATAAAGAGCATGACACACATTTTGTCGAGCATTATTTTAAGATGTTTATTAGATATTTGGAAAACAAAGGCATAAAAATTGAAAATCATTTCGTATGATTAGATAGATGTGCAACACAATTCAAATCAACAAGGCAATTTTATGCACTATGTAGATATCATTGATACCAAAGATACCACATCTTTGGAGTTTCTTTGAGAGTGGACATGGAAAGGGTGAGCATGATGGTGTAGGAGCCTATATCAAACTTGTTTTAAGAAAGTATCAAATGGACTATCAGGGATATCGTATAAATAATGCTCACGATGTAGTTGAATGATGCAAGACACACTTTATGGTGCCAAATGAGGCTAGCATATCATCATAATTGGATCGATTTGTACCGTTCATAGTGTTCTGGGAGATATCAAGTATATATGCAACATCTTTTAAAATTATTAAATCAAATTTTTATATACTTTAAATATTAATTTGGACATTTATATGTTTAACTTGTTTTTTTTTTACATGCGTTGAAGGTGTTGATAGAATATCAATGCATGGATACAAGAGGGTGGACAAAACAGGATCCTTGCATTCAATTATGAGTACAGATAATAACGTGTGGTCATTCTACACTAGATATTACTCATACTTTTTTTATGACTGCATTTCTAAAAACTACGGTGAATGCATCAACCAACAACACATATATGTTAGTGAATGGAATTTGGTGCCACTAGATGTTACTAATATAAATGATGAAGTTGAGGATGAAAACTTCGACGACATTCTGTTGATTTCTACCAATTATGACCATATTTTAGGATTGATCAAAATTGGTACATATATTTAGGTTTCATAATCTCAATCTATAAATTTAGTCTCATACATACTTATTTACTATGATTTAGACATATATAGTTTTATATAGGTCTCTTTAATTTAAATTACAGGTCGTTAAAAATATATTGTGCTATCAAGTAATGCCTTTTGGTCTTAAGAACACAGGAGCTACCTATCAAAGAGTTATGCCAACAATCTTTCATGATCTCCTTCATGTCATTATGGAAGATTATGTGGATGATTTTCTTGGGAATTCAAATACACAAGAATTGACTATAGCCATCCTTACCACAATATTTGAAAGATTGAATAAGTACAAGCTACGGTTAAATCCTAAGAAATGTGTCTTTGGCATTAAGTTGGATAAATTATAGGGGTACGTCATGTCTCAAAGAGGGATTGAGGTAGATCCTAAGAAGTTGAAAGCCATCTTAGATATGCCACCCCCATAGACATTGAAGAAACTTTGCATTTTGCAAGGCTGACTTAAGTCTATTTGTAGATTCATATATCAATTGGTAGATAAGGTGCATCATTTTCACCTCTCCTGCATAAAGATAATAAGTTCTTATGAGATTATCTCTGTCAAAAGGCATTTGAGTAGTTGAAACAATATCTAGCCAACCCACCAGTAATGGTCCCACCTATTCCAGGTTGACCTCTAATTATTTACATATTGGCTACATCAATTGCACTGGGTGCCCTTCTTGCACTGCTTGATGATAATGGAAAAGAGCGTGCTATTTATTACCTTAGTATAGAACTTATTGGTTATGAATTGAATTATAATTCTATTTAACAAGCATGTTTGGCTATTGTCTTTTGTACATAGAAGCTATGTAATTACATGCTTAATAACAAGACATAACTCATTGCTAAGGTTGATCCTCTTAAGTACCTCTTGTCAAAATTTGATCTCATTGGATGCACAACAAAATGGGTCATGATCCTAAGTGAGTTTGACATTGTTTATGTAGATTGAAAAGCTATCAAAGGCCAAGTAATTGCAGGCCAACTAGTAGAAGCTCCTATTCAAGATGATCATCCTATTGTTATAGATTTTCTAGATGAATCAATCATGACCATCACCTCAAGCATGCAATGGAAAATCTATTTTGATGTATATTATACATAGAAAGGCTCAAAGGCAGGATTCTTGTTTGTGACACCATAAGGGGATCTCATTCCTAAGTCTTATAACCTTACATTTCCTTGCACAAACAATATTGCAAAATACAAGGCTCTAGTAGTTGGACTCCATCATGCTATTTGTTGGAAGATCTCTAACTTTCTTATCTTCGACGACTCTCAATTGGTTATCAAACAAGTTAATGATGAGTTTCAAACAAAGGATGATAACCTATTTCCTTATTGCTACATGGTTGAGGATCTAAAAGCATAATTCACATAAATCACCTTTCAACAAATCCCAAGAGCTAATAACAAAGTAGATAATGTAATGGGTACCATTGCCTCTTTGATAGCTATGCTAGAAAATAGTCAAAGGTGTGAGTTTCTTGTTGAGAATATTATGGTCCCTACATGTGACCAGCCGAAATCTGAGATGGTGTGTGAAATGGTTTGTTCTGATTCCCATTGGTACTAAGACATTTATGCCTACCTTCATGATGAGATCGTTCCACTTACCCTTACCACTAATCAACATAAAACCTTCATCTGTCGAGCCTCCCATTACACTATCCTTGGTGACACCCTTTTTTGGAAACACTTTTATGGAACTCTTCTTAGATTTTTGAATTTAGAGGAAGCACAAACAACCTTACAAAAAGTACATCAAGGAATCTGTGGGGCTCATTCCAGTGGACCCACTTTAGCTAAAAATTTATTGTGTACTAGATACTATTGGCCAACTACGAAACAAGATGCATACCACTTTGTGAAGAAATGTGTTCCTTGTTAATAATATGGTGATTTGATACACTACCCTTCTCAAGAACTCCATCCCACCATCACACCCTAGCCCTTCTCACGATGGGATTTTGACCTTATAGGAAAAATATTCCCTAATTCTTCCAATGGCCATAAATATATTCTTGTTGCTACTGAATAATTCACTAAATGGGTTGAATCTATACCCATCACTTATACTATAGGCAAGCAGATGTCCAAGTTCATCTTGAATTACATCATTTGTTGCTATGGCATCCCACAAGATACTCATATTGATAATGGAACCCCTTTCAAAAATAAGGATGTCACTGAGCTTTGCAAGCAATTTGGCATAACCCAACATTGTTCCAACAAGTATTTCTCACAAGGTAATGGTCAAGTAGAGGCTACTAACAAAACTATCCTAAAAATATAGTTGATGATGCTAGCCATGATTGGCATCTTCAACTGAATCTCACCCTTTGGGCCTACCACACCTATATCTATACCCCCACTGGCGCTATTCCCCTTGCCCTTATTTATCGTACTAAGGTTGTACTTCCCATAGAAATTGAGATCCCCTCTCTCAAAATCTTCTTGAAGAATATGATATCTAAAGAGGACTATTGAGTTGCCCGCTTACAAGAATTGCAACTCTTGGATGAACTACGCCTCAATTCCCTGAACCACCTTTGCGTGTATCAAAATTACCTTTGCTTGTAGTTTAATAAGAAGATCAAGCCTCACAAATTTGATGTGGGTGATCTGGTACTACAACATAACATGATAAATCTTTAGAATCGTGAGAAGAAAGGAAAATTTGAGCCCAACTAGCTGGGGCCTTTTTTGGTTACAACTAAATATGGATCAAGAACATATCAGATAGCTACACCAGAGGGAGATCCACTCCCTAATCTTGTGAATATTCTACATTTGAAGAGATTCTATACATGATATCATTAGTATTGTATACAATAATTTATGATCCTAAAAAAATCAAAATTCCAAAAATAATATAAAATGATCCTAAAAAAATAAAAATAAAAAGTCCTTAAACAATTGTCATCTTGGTGAAAACCTGGCAAATAGGCGCCTTGATGACAAAAAATTAAAAAACATTAAAAATTCATCCAATGGTGAAAACTTGGAAAATAGGCACCTTGGATAAGTACCATGTTGAAAACCACTTGTCAACACCATGTGTAGTTCACCTAGATCCACCATCTATCAAGATACTTTCTCATGTCAATCTCTTCATTCCCCTCCTATGTCTATGCAGGAGGATAACCTAACTCACCTTCCATCTTGCTCACTTTTCACACACTCACATGCCACTCCTTTGTCACCATAGTTTGAATAAGGCTCCACATATACAGATGATCTAACTCTCTTGAGCTCAATTGAGATCGATGACACTCTTTCAGACCCACTAACCACATGCATCCTATCACAAAATCATATTGAGACTAATTATCCTTGTTGTCATTTGATCTATTGTTATTGTCTTTGAATCTTATGAAACAAACTTCAATCAAACATCGTTGGACCTTCAAGATACATCTTTCCGAAGATGACTCATCCAATCTTAAATCTAAGCATCAACTTTGTTATAGGCAAGAATTATGGATCAAATGGCTGCTTGGTCATGATGCCTTCATTTTGTTTTATCTTTTGTGTTCAATCACACCTACTCTGGATAACTTAGATCTTCATATCTTGGTTTATTTAGATGAACTTTTTGGTTGATTCATGACTTTTTGTGGTATGATGTGTCTGTCTATTTGACAATCTAGTCCACGCAACATAATCATGTTATCCTTGTTTATCTAGCATGTGGCACATGATTCCTATGCAACATCAAAATATGATATGCTCTCTCATGTTGAAACAATGCATTTAGGTTCAACTTTTTTCTAGGCAAGAACTGTGGATCGAATGACCGCTTGGTCATGATTCCTTCTTTTTATTTTATTTTTTGTGTTCAATCACACCTACTCTGGATAACCTAGATCTTCATATCTTGGTTTATTTAAATGAGTTTTGTGGTTGATTCATGACTTTTTGTGGTATGATATGTATGTCTATTTAACAGTCCAGTCCACACAACATAATCATATTATCCTTGTTTATCTAGCATGTGGTACATGATTCCTATGCAACATCAAAATAGGATATGCTCTCCCATATTGACATAATGATAATCTTCATTTAGGTTTATTTTGCATTGGAGACCTTCTTTTATTCATTTATCCTCTTCCATCCCCCCACCCTAGTCAACTACGTCACTCTGACACACTCCATGACCCTCAAATCATATAAATTGTTGCTTTTTCTCCACTATCCATGCCCTTCCTTTTTGAGAAAAATATCAAAAATAAGTTTTTGTCCAATTTTCTTGATGGGGCACATCCTCTTTTTGTCGTCTCTTAGACACGACTCTTGAGGCATCTCATTTTCTTCTTCTTTGACACGATGGAGATTTCGACACCACATCAAAGATGGGTAAAATGTAGACACCTAAAATTGTCCTCAAGCATTCTAATATTATTTTTTATTAATATTTTCATTTACCATTATGGTTGATTTTAATTAAAGAACTATATTGTTATATTTTTCTATTTATTTAATTAAGTTTATTTTAATTAAATAATTTCATTTTTTCTTTGTATTTAAATTTTATTTAAATACTATCTTTAATATATTATCCCCTCATCTCTTATTATAAAATAAATTATATCCCTCCACTAGCCTAAAGTTCTTCTAAACAATGATTAATTTAAATTTATTTTAATTTAATTCCTTTTCCCTTTTTCCTATTCTTACCTTTTGCTAATTATTCTTCTAATCCTAATTAAAAGTTGGATTACCTCTAGTCATGTGCACAATCACCTTTTCCAAGATGACCATCTCTCCATCTCTCTTCTCCACCAATCATTTTTAAATTCATCTTCCCTCTAAAAGTGGATTTTGACTTTTGCATTGCCTCTTAATCCTAGCCTCTCATTTCTTTTGCCTCTTCATCTTAGCCACTCACCTTTTGCCTCTTAATCTTGGTCATTCGTTCTTTTTCCTCTTAATCTCCTCCATCTAATCCTTTTAACTTTCCATAAAAGAAGGTCTCTTTTTCATTTGTAGGCCAATCTTGTAAGGATAATCATCAAGCATTCTAGAGCACTTGAGAACATAACATTCTAAAATTATAGCATCTTTAGCATTTCAATTTCTCAACATAGTTGTTGCATTGTCATTGTTAGCTTAGATTTCATTTCTTGCATAATAGCATAGTTTCATTTCCATAGCTTTGTTAATCTTACATCAACATTGTTAGAATAGATTTTGTATTTCAATCTTAAGTCCTTAATCACTTTATTGTGCATTTCTTCCTCATAGATCTTGCACTTGCAATCATCTTGTGAGATTTGGAGAAAGTTCTTCATACTTATTCTCAAAATCCTCACTTTGCATCTTTTTAGTTTTGCACATTAGATTGCATTTTATTTTCAAATCATTGTGTTGAGAGAGCATTCCCACAAAAATCTCTAAGAGAAAATCAAACAAGGTTTTGGGTGCACTTGTTTTAGCTCATCAAAGGTTGTAGTAGAAATTTGGTTGTAGTACAAGTTATTTAGTATATTTATTCTAACTCAAATATTTCACATTTCTTATGTTTTCATACTTTGATTTGTGGTGCAGCTGCAAGAATTTTTATTGCATACAATGTCTTAAGGGGACGATTCATCATTGTTTAGTAAGAACATGTATTAAGAGGATGATTCATTGTTGTTTAGTAAGAACATGTCTTAAGGGGATGATTTATTGTTGTTTAGTAAGAACATGTCTTAAGGGGATGATTCATTGTTATTTATTAATATGTCTTAAGGGGATGGTTTATTACTTATCTCAATGAATGTATGCATGATATTGCAATACTTTAATTTTATAGTTGATTAACTAGGACATGTCTTAAGGGGAGGATTTAATACTTATCTCATTGAATGTATGCATGATATTGCAATACTTTAATTTTATAGTTGATTAACTAGGACATGTATCCAATAGAGAGCCCATCGAATTCGATGGAGGGGAAGGCAGACAACGATATCCAGAAAATAGCCTCTCCAATGATCGAGGTCGCATGATCGCAAGAGGTAAAACAATACCATGTGATCATGCGGGGAAGAGGGGAGTATCCAATAGAGAGTCCATTAGATTCGATGGAGGGGAAGGTAGACAGTGATATCTAGAAAATAGCCACTCCCATGATCAAGGTCACATGATCGCAAGAGGTAAAACAATGCCATGCGATCATGCAGGGAAGAGGGGAGTATCCAGTAGAGAGTTCAGCGGATTCGATGGAGGGGAAGGAAGACAATGATATCCATATGGGGCCAGGCAACAGCTTCCATCATAGAAGTAGGTGTTTGATCAGTACCAACTACAACAAGATTTGTCACACTATGGTAAGGTTTCCCATCAGCCCTCTCGCCCTCCTCATTTTCAATTGGTCCCGTTTGCATAGAAAAATTGGGTTAAGGAAAACACTACTACCCATTTTGATCCTGATGACATAATGAAAATATTTAGTGGAAAAGTAACAGTCCAACCAGCCAAGCCTTTTTTTGTGAATCCTAGATTCATTAACGCACCAGTAAAGCCCCAGTCTGGGTTGCAGAGGAAGGAGGGTTTCAATAAGGTAGTACAACATCTCAAAGCCCCTTTTAACAATGCACATTCTATTCATGAGGTAGGAGGTAATCTCTTCTTGCCAAGACAAAGAGCTCAGGGTAGATATTGGCGCTTCCACAAGCAAGAAATACTGGACATTTGTGAAGGCACGCCACCGGGATCGCCTGTAGCCATACAGTATAATCAGGGTCCCGCTAAAAAATAGGGAGATTTGAGGGTTATGAAGCAGATACCAAATCAACATACTGGGCAATCTCATCAGATCACAACAAATAGAGCCCCTTTCAATCCACAACAACCTATTCAAGTTTGGTAGATTAAGCAGAGCACTCTTCATAAGGCAATTCAACAGGGGACTGAGACTCATGATTATACATCAATATCCTTTCCAGATCATCTGCTTTAAGATCAAATTCATCATCTTCAAAATATAGCATTAATAGGTACATTTTCAAGAACAGGCTTATGTATTGATGATATTAAAATTTGGGCCTTTGACAATTGGCCAGGGTTAATTGATGTTTTTTGGTTAAATATTGAGTTGGGTTATTTTCTTGCTAAATTTGAAAACTCTGTTATGAGGGATGGGATACACAAGATCAAAAGTTGGTTCTGCAAAGGAGTTGGACTCTTTACTATAGTATGGACCCCTAATCTAAAACTACAAGATAGAGCTCCACTTTTCTTCCCCATTTGGATTTCCTTGCCAAACTTGCCTTTAGAATTTAGAGATCTGGACATAGTAGAAATCATTGCTAATCAGCTTGGTATCTTTGCTAAGCATGACCTAATACCATTTGAGGTGCCGCACCGAGAAGTTAGAGTGTGTATCCTTCATGATGGGACTTCTGAATTGCCAAAATGTATTTCCCTAAAATCCAAATGGGGGAAGTGGGATCAGAAAATTCATCTTCAAAATGAGGAGACTATCATGTTATATCAACATCAATTAGGGCATTTCACAACTCATTGCCAATCCCAGCCATTAACCCAATTGAGAGTATGTGATAACTTCTGTACAAATCCTTTCCGGTGCTCCATATCACATATCCCTCAGCAAGTGGAATTGAAATCTTCTTCACCATACTCTGTTGAAGTGCTGCCTAACAAGATTTACCCATATGAAGCTTCTATCTACTTTTATTGGGCTATAAGTATCATTATGGTGTTCTTGAGTGCCTCCAAGCAGCCTACCTTATTAGATTGGAATAAATCAAAAGACTCAAGTTTCAGTCAGGATGACATAGTACAACACTTAATGTTTTCAGATTCTCCTACTACAAATCCAATTACAAATGATGTGTTTGATAAAGAGGTGTTGGTAAATCTGCGAGCTAGGAAAATTTCAGAAGAGTTATTGACAGACCTAGCTACCAAAATAATATATGAAATAGCAGAAGAAGAGGGGATCCTTCAGTATGAAGGTGTGTACAACAAACAAGATCAACATAAATGCCTGAGTGATGGTTTTACCACTATTCCAGTAGAAGAGAACATGAAACCACTTGAAGAGCATCATATTCTAAACATGCACCAGCAAAGTGACAACAATAAGGCTCGAGTGGTAAATGAGCTCAGTATGGATTCTAAAGGCTCTTCTTCTTCAGATTCTACCAGTCAATCTAAGGGGAGAGTTAATGGGCAGAGAGAAGTTATATCCGTCGACCATAATAAAGACTACAGGAATGCAACTAGTATGTTGGTGCCTCCATTTGAATAAGAGGAGACTGTTCACTCCCGCATTATAGAATGGATACAGAGTAACACATTTCCTACATCAGAGGAAAACCTAGTAGGATATGACCAGGAATTGCATGCTAATCCAGATTCAGTTATTGATGGGACTTATCATGAAATATGTGATGGCCCAAACAATACCACTTGTGTTGTAGGAGCAGGTCCTATGGCTTTTGACCCTAATATGTCACTATCAATTGAGAAATCACCATTACATCAAGCACAAGCCAAGGCTCCACCGAAAAAAAGAGGTAGAAAGCCTAAAAGTACTATAGTCAAAGAAGAAATTGAAGCTGAAATTCAATCAACATTGGATGGGAAGTTCACACCTTCCAAAAGATTGACGAGGAGAACAAAAGGTTCTCCTTGTCAGCAATGAAGATAGCATCTTGGAATGTCAGAGGACTCAATGCCTCTGACAAAAGAAATAGAATCAAGCTAGAAATTGATTCTATAAAAGTGGATATTATACTACTTCAAGAAACAAAGATGTCAGATGAGGTTTTTAACAAAACTATTGGGAAATGGACAAAATGGAATGCTGTTCATAGTCCAGTGATAGGTGCATTAGGTGGGCTGGCTATCCTCTGGGATACTAATCTTTTTCAAGTCCAAATTATTGAGAAGAAAGATAATTGGCAAGCCATCAAATTGGAATGTTTTGATACTAAAATATTATTGTTTAATGTTTACGGGCCCATAGCAACCCAAGACAAATTGAGATTGTGGTCAGAGATTACTCAATTTTTACAACTTCAATCAGACACGCATATCATAATGGGGGGGATTTTAATGCCATTTTAAAACTGTCAAAAAAAATGGGTGGAATTTGTCCACCAATGAGGACAATTTAGGACTTTGCAAATTTTGTTGAAGATAATGGCCTAATGGATGTTGTGCCATCAAATGGGTCATTTACATGGACCAAAAAAAGGGTAGACTTCTCTCAAATAGCGATCAGATTAGACAGATTTCTCCTCTCCCAATGCTGGAAATTAGTCAATGTTACATTTCACTCAGAAATTCTACCACAACTAGGTTAAGATCATTTCCCAATTTGTCTGCATTTGTACACGACAGTAACAAAACAAGATTTCCAACATAGACCATCATTCAAGTTTGAAAGAATGTGGTTACGCCACCCAAGTTTTTTGAATTCACTTAAGCATTGTTGGAATTCAGTGCTCGCGATAGATGGAACTAAAATGTACCAATTTGCACACAAGATGAAGCTCACTAAACAATGGATCAAGAAATGGAATGAGATGATATTTAAGAATATTTTTAAAGAGAAAGAAACAGTCAAGGCCAAATTAGAGGACATATATAACACTATTATAAAAAAAGGGATGAATAATGACTCCTTCGCTACTTAGAAAAGTCTAGTACAGGAGTGGGAGGAAATATGCAGCAGAGAAGAGGAATACTGGAGGCAGAAGTCAAGAGAACTTTGGCTAAAAGAGGGGGATAGAAATACAAAATACTTTCATGCATTAGCTAAATTAAAAACAGTGAGCAATCATATTCTCTCTATAACCAAAGCTGACAATGGCATCTTATTGTCAGAACCTCAAAGCATACAAGATGAAGGGGTCAGATTTTTTCAAAATTTGTTAGCCCCTCCTACCATTGCTTGTCCACTACCACCTCCAATGGAGGAACTACTAGATGCAATCCCCAACATGATTTCAACAGTGGAAAATTTAAAACTCATGGCTCCATTTACCATTTAGGAATTAAAAAAAGTGGTCTTTTCCTTGCCTCCAGACAAAGCCCCAGGCACATATGGCTTTACTACTCTATTATTTCAAGTATGCTGGGACTAGATTGGATGGGAATTATTGGATGTTATAGAAGAACCAAGGACCAACAAGACCATGTTGAAAAACTTCAACACCACTAATATAGCCATTATTCCAAAAGTGCAAAATCCAAAGACATTTGCAGACTTCTGACCGATATCCTTATGCAATACTATCTATAAAATCATCACAAAGGCTATTTATTTAAGGATGCAGTACCTTATCCCTAAGATTGTCTCGCATCCACAAGGGTGCTTCATTCCAGGTAGAGAGACAATGGAAAGAGCTCTAGTGGCTCATGAAGTTCTTCATTCTATCCATAATAGTAAATCAACACATTTCATTATTAAATTGGACATGTTGAAAGCATATGATAGAGTTAGCTGGGATTTCCTCATTAAGGTCCTACAAAAATTTGGATTTTCAAGAAGTTGGTGTAAATGGGTAAAAGCTTGTGTTTCGGGTGCATCTTTTTTAGTTTTGATAAATGGTGTTCCGGTGGGTTATTTTTCATCTACACAAGGAGTTAGGCAGGGGGATCCTTTATCACTAGTCTTATTCATTTTAATGGCAGAGACATTTAGTAGGTTCATACTTTGGAAGAAAGCGTCAGGCAAGTGGCTGGGTGTGCAAATTGGCCAAACAAATATTTCAGTGACTCACTCACTTTTCGCTGATGATACATTATTATTTGGTACATCAAACATCAGGGAGGCCAGGAAAATCAAAGAAACCTTGGACCTATATACTATAGCATCAAATCAGAGAGTTAATCCTCTCAAATCCAAGATATATCTATTTAATACAAATCAAATTGTATCTAATAAAATTGTTAACCTTCTTGGATTTTTAGTGGATTTTCTTCCATCAGTCTACCTTGGTATCCCATTTTTCATGGGGGTAAATAAAATCAGTTATTGGACACCAATCATCAAAAGGATTAAAGCCAGGGTGGTTGCATGGAAAGCAAGGTGGCTGTCTCTCTTAGGTAGAATACTTTTAATCAAAAAAGTTCTCTCAGCAATCCCCAATTATTACTTATCAGTCCTCAAGGCTCCTATGTTAGTCATTCAAAAAATTCAGAAACTGATTAGAGATTTTCTATGGACTGGGAACATGAACGGAGTAAAGAAAATCCCTTTAGTCTCGATAGAGAAATTGAAACAAGTTAAGCAGTTGGGTGGGGCAGGGATTCATGATCTACAAAAGTGGAACATAACATTTGGGGGCAAATTAGTATGGCAAATGTATTCTAAGCCACATAATATTTGGTGCCAAATTATGCAAGCCAAGTACTTAGATGATTCTAACCCGGCTAGAATTATATCGGTATCTGACCCCCCTAAAGGGTCAGCCATTTGGGACTTCATGATCTCTTCCAGAGATTTAATATGCAAGTATATTACATGGGAAGTCAATAATGGTCAATCAGTCAAGTTTTGGCGTGACTCATGGAGTGGGGCACCACCTTTGATTAGTAAAAATGACATTGGAATGGAGGATATTATCTCTGTAGTAGAAAATGTTTGGGGTATTCACTTAATTGGATATGTATCTGCTATATGCCTACACTCAAGGAAAGTAATTTGGAAAGACCCCCAAGAGCTACCTCTCTCACCACAACAGATTCAATTATTTCAAAAAATCTTATCTCAAAGACTGATCTACTTATCAAACTTGGAGGATAATTTGATTTGGGCACCGAGGGCAGATGGGAATTTTAATATTAAGGATGGATATAAAATTATTCAGTAGAGAGACGCAACCAAGCAACCATCCCGAGCTTATTCCTTCTGCTGGAATAATCTAACATTACCAAAAGCAGGATGCTTTTCTTGGCTAGCTTTGAATAATAGGGCATTAACAAGCAAGCGGCTTCAGAGACTTAATATAGCTCAGCCTTTTAATTGTCTGCATTGTGATAATCATCAAGAAGACACAAACCACCTATTCTTAAATTGTTAATTTGCTCAAGAATGCTGGCATTTTGTCCTTAGAAAGTTACAATATCCAACTCCTCTTCCATGCAAGCTAAGGGACCTGTTTGACTCATGGCCACAACTATATTCATCCTCCCTTTTTTCAGCAATTTGGAAGTGCACTCCAGCAATAGTGGTTTGGGCAATTTGGTGGGAGAGAAATAAAAGAATCTTTCAAAGAAAATCTTCGACAATCCAAGTGGTCATAGCTCAAATAAAAAGATCGATATCAGAACTAGTTAATGCTAGTCATAATAAGCTTAAACATAATCTAATTATGACATCATGGGACTCATTTATATTGTGAGAGTGGAAACAAATACATGCTCCTTTTGGTTGTTGTTATCAACCAAAACCAAATAAAATGCTGGACAGAGAAGGGATTAAGTGGATGCCGCCATCCAAAGGGTTTAGCAAGATTAATTTCAATGGCTCCTCAAGAGGGAATCTAGGTAAATCAAGGGTGGGAATTTGTATCCAGAATTTTCAAGGAATATTACTAGCAATAAAATGCTGCACTCTTCCTGATGGCACAAATAATATGGCTGAGGCCAAGGCATTATTAGAAGGTCTAATATTAGCAAAAAATGGAGGCTTCTGACAGATTCAAATAGAGGGAGATTCAATAGTGATTATATCAGCATGTATAAGCAAAATATCCCATAACTGGAAACTATCATACATCCTTCAGCAAATTTGGCTGTTACTGGATTCATTTCAAGAAGTTCAGATCTCTCACATGCTTAGAGAGGGTAATAGACTAGCAGACCATTTGGCAAACAAAGGTTGTGATGGGTATGAACTGGTGGCTATTAATGATGATTCAATTATTAATCACGATGCCAAGTTGAAGGAAATCTATAGTCAAGAAATAGTGTCATGTGCAGTTGATGCCTCAAATGTCCGGATGTGAAGTTTGTTCTTTAACAGATGTATGCATAAACGGTTTATGTATTTGCCCCAAGTACAATTCCATTTATGTGTTTAATGGGAGGCGCGAACAGTTTTCATATGCCATAGTATTTGGCATGTGAGAAGTACATAGTAGATATAAATTTTAATAACTTTTAATAAAAACACAACTTGCTTGTGTATCATTTGTGTAGGCATATCTATTTCCCCACCTGCAAGTTCATCGGCACACATGTGTTTGTGGTTGAGAAAGTTTAATCAGTGTACTATTGGTAGAATCCCAAGTTCCAAAAATGACATTGAAACTTATGCATAATCTCGTTCACACTTGGGATATCTTGATTTTATTTTGGTTGTACTTGACAATTTATTACAGCTACAAATATGTGGGCTTTTGATCATATCCATCACTCATTGTCAAGTTACAAGCTGGGAGCCAATGGATTTGTGGGTTAGTCAAGTGATGTAATGCAGATAGTGTGCCTGCTATCACCATGAAGTCATGCCCAGAAATTACAGAGTTAGGATGCGATTGGAACTTTTGGAAGAGGCTCTGCCATCTCACATCGATGAGGGCTCATTTTCATTAATGTTTATATGCCAGTTGCAAGCAATAAGGGATGCAATTCAACTGGTTGTTGGGGAAGAGATACTGGACTCTCATTCATGGAGCATTTGCAATGTGATGGACTTATCCCAGTCAATGTCTTTGGTGTCTTCGCTGACTCACAATGCACTCTCAAGGGCTGTTCAATAGTATGAACTATGGGATGGTTTGGTGCTAGTTGGTGGACTATTTTCGCATCATGAGCTGCTCTCAAATCATGATTGCTTTCTAATCTATGAAAGTATTAAACGCTCCCTTTGTTCACAAGATGCTCAATTCGCAGAAAATGCACTTTGATTCTCGAAGAGGCATTTGGGGTTTCACTTGGCAAACAAAGTCAGAATTTAGGTTAATGCTATGTTAGACATCATGGAACTACCAAATCCACATCTTCCCTACGTCTTCTCTGGTAGCCCGTGAGCTCTTTTGCGGGTCCCTGACCTTAATACACATCCGACTAGCTTGGAGTTTGGCAGTGGTTAGATGTATAAAATGTTGTTGTCATAGGAAAAATTCACACAATTGGTGTATTGTACATGTCGCCATCATTAGGGAACTTTTGAAGGCTTTTTGGAGTATGATCTAAAACTGGATAAGAAATATTGACATATTGCTCGAAATATGTAATATTTATGTATTTATATATCCTTGGATATATGCATGTATATAACTATGATCCCGGGGTTTCTTACTGGTTCTTCCACAAGGGGAGTTATTGAACCAAATTAATAAAATATGGTGGTTACACCACTTTTGCCTAAAAAAAACAAAAAAACTAGGACATGTCTTGAGGGGATGATTTAATACTTATCTCATTGAATGTATGCATGATATTGCAATACTTTAATTTTATAGTTGATTAAATTATGACATGCCTTAAGGGGATGATTCATTGTTGTTTAGTAAGAACATGTATTAAGGGGATGGTTTATTACTTATCTCAATGAATGAATGAATGATATTGCAATACTTTAATTTTATAGTTGATTAAATAGGACATGTCTTAAGGGGGAGATTTAATACGTATCTCATTGAATGTATGCATGATATTGCAATACTTTAATTTTATAGTTGATTGAATTAGGACATGTCTTAATGGGATGGTTTAATACTTATCCCATTGAATGTATGCATGATCTATCAAGTATTAAGAAATTTTTATAGTTGATTAATTAGGGCATGTCTTAAGGGGACGATTTCATACTTATCTCATTGAATGTGTGCATGATATTGCAATACTTTAATTTTATAGTTGATTAAATTAGGACATGTCTTAAGAGGATAATTTAATACTTATCTCATTAAATTTATGCATGATATTGCAATACATTAATTTTATAGTTGATTAATTAGGACATTTCTTAACAGGATGATTTAATACTTATCTCATTGAATGTATGCATGGTATTGCAATACTTTAATTTTATAGTTGATTAAATTAGGGCATGTCTTAAGAGGATAATTTAATACTTATCTCATTGAATGTATGCATGATATTGCAATACATTAATTTAAAGTTGATTAATTAGGACATGTCTTAAGGGGGTGATTTAATACTTATCTCATTGAATGTGTGCATGATATTGCAATACTTTAATTTTATTGTTGATTAATTATGACATGTCCTAAGGGGATTATTTAATACTTATCTCATTGAATGTATGCATGATCTATCAAGTATTAAGAAAAATTTATTGTTGATTAATTAGGACATGTCTCAAGGGGATGATTTAATACTTATCTCATTGAATGTATGTATGATCTATTGTATTAAGAAAATCTTATTGCTGATTAATTAGGACATGTCAAACATATAAATTCAATCATGAAACATATAAATTGGATCATGAAATAGATTAATTATATCATGTCAAACATATAAATTAGATCATCAAACATATAACTTAGATCATCAACATATAAATTACATGTCAAACATATATAAATTAGATCATCAAATAACATATCAAGTATGTAATCATCAAACCACATGTATGTATATAACATCAAACAAATGTGTCAAACATATAAATTAAGATTAAATAAAACACATGTAATTAATTTACATAGGTAAACCATCTAACATGCATACATAAAATAAGTAATCATCAAATTTACATGCACATTTAACATAAAATGTAAAACATGTCAAACATCAAAAGTCTAAAGATAAAATAATATCAAATATAACATGTCAAACCTCTAGAGTCTAGAGATCAAATAACATCAAATGTAACATCTCTCAAATATATATAAAGTGTCTATCTAAGATGAAAGTGTCTATCTAGACCAAATAATATCTCAGACTCATCATGACGACTCTTCACTAAGCTATCCTTAGAGTGACTATCATGTTGTGAAGCATGTGTCGAGCCCTACAGATAAAGTGATATATATGTATTTGAGTAATAAATATATATAAAAAATGTAATTTGAGCAATCTCTTCATCAGATGGCCATCTTAGAACAACTGATCCATCATCTTTTAATGTATTACACTAGACACTATCCAATCCATCATTTTCTTCATCAGAAAAGACCTGTCGATGATAAACTTCATTTCTAATTTGAGAACTAGAAATATCCTGATTCTCATCTTCTTTAGTAGAGTCAATTTCATCCCAAAGATATGAGGAGGTCATAGCACAACCCTAGTCATCATAAGCCTCTTCTTCATTATTTTCCTGTTCTTCATCTATAGACACACTTTGAGAAACTACACAATAATTAGGGTCATATGGTGACTGACATACAATACACCATGGGACATCATCAATCATGTTCTCCGAGTTTCTTTGTAAAGGGTCAAGAGTTTTGTCATTTGGTTTATCTTTTCTTTCAGGGAGTATAGGCTTTCCATCTTTCCACTGAGTATTGTAAGGATAGTTTTGCATTCTTGGTAATTTATTGAAATTGTTGAAAGCCAACATAACATTTACTGCGACCCTATTGTTCCTATTTTCACCAGGCTTTAAGTCCTTTATAGCTTTCAAAATTTGTTTTAGGTTGTCATCTTCCTTTGGTTTTGCATTCTCAGACTTTCCTGGTTCTTTCCTATTCAACACTTGTGGTTTGTAGTCATCTCTTCTTCCCAACTTTCCTGATATCCTCCAGTTACTTTCTATGTTGATGGCTAACTCGTAGGCTTCAACAAGATTCCTAGGGCTTTTATCTCTTAAGAGGTATCCCATTTTGGAATCAAAAGCATTTAAATAGGTGACTAAACATATCTTATCATCCAACCTAATGACCTGTAATAACTTATGCATGGCCTTCTCAAATCTAACATTAAATTCAACAACACCCTCATTTTGATTCTTCTTAATATTATTGAATTCATTTAGCATAAAAACTTCATTTATCTAGTCACCATATTGCTCTTTAAAATAATTCTTAAACCGATCCCATGAACCTATATTGGCATGTGGTAAACCCTTGAACCAATCCCTAGAATCTTCAGTTAAAGATTAAACAAACAATTTCATTATTACATCATCATGTTCAATATTGTAATCATCCATCACATTAGTGAAGTTCTTTAAATGTTCTTCACAAGTAATAGCATTATTACAAGTAAACTTTGGAAGTTTTTCTTTGATTTCATCAAGGATAGGATTGGGATATCCAGGGATACCAAAAAAGACTAGTTGTTTATATCTTTCATGAATAGGCCCTGCTTGAGATGGGCCAGCACCTTGAGATATAGATGCCTAGGTATTTGAAGTAGCAGAAACCTTAGGGCCAACTAGTGGGGGAACATTTACTATTTGTTTTGCAGTATTTCCAACATTTCCACCTTGTACCAAAGAAGTAGCAATAGCATTTGCAAGTCCTGAAGATTGCTTAAGAAACTTAATCTTCCTTTTCATTTCTGCATCTGTGGCTTCTAATTCTACCTTCTCCAATTTCTTGGCCACTATCTCTTTTTCCCTTTTAGCCTTCTCAAGTTCAACATCTAACCTCAAAACTTGGTCTAGAGGGTCCTTGGTACCAGTAGGTTCACTAACTAAAACTTCTATAGGCTTTTGTTTACCTTTATCCTTGGGATTTCTTATCTCATATACTTCTTGGATAACAGGTTGCTCTTTTGTTTTCTCAGGTACATGAACATAGTTTATTGCTTCTAGGTCTAATAATTACCTTTTCAATTGTTTAGCTCTTATCATAGCTTGTCTAGTTTTTTATTCTTTTTCTTTTTCTCTCTTTTGTCTAATAGCAACTTGTTCCCAAATTTTCCTTTCCAATTCATAAAATTCCTCAAATATTTCCTTAGAGTCTAGAAGGGTTGTCTTAGATTCAGATTGTTGGGCATGGATTTCTTCCTGATGATCATCAGAAACATGGAGGCCTTGAGGTAATGAAGAACCAAGGGTAAAGGGAGGAAGAAAATCTTGTCTACTCCTACTCTTTCTTCTAGAATTCCTTTCATTTCTAGGATGCTTACTAGGGACCACCCTTGTATTATGTTGTGATTTTTCTCCACCCCTTTCAAAGGGAGAGAGGTAGTCCTCATACTAGTTCAAACCTAGATCAACAACTTCCTCATATTTTGATGCATTCCCTTCTTGACTAGGTTGAATAGGATCTTCTTGTCTTACATTCCCCTATTGTTTCCAAGTAAGGGACATATCATTTCTATTTCTTTCCTTTCTCATCTGACTATGTCTAAAGGTAGCTAGAAGTTCTCCTTCCAAGTTTTCTTCTAGATGCTCTTTTCTCCAGGATCTAGTATTTCTAAAACTCATTGTAAAAAGGTGATATTTTGATCAGCACTAGTACATAGATCTTTTTGAGTCACCACCCAACTGGTTTGGGAATTTTGGAACACTATCGTTCAGGAATGTAGATGAGCTTTGCAAAGGAAAGAGTGACTTAAAGAAAAAGAAACAACTCTATTTTTTTTCAATGGTAACTGACTAGTTTGAAATAGGCAGGCTAGGAGTCTAACTCAACTTGTCCCTGTGTTATTTGACACAAATTTTTAATGGTTTGATCCCCAATAGAGTCACCAATTTTTTAGAGCTTTTTCTTGTAAGAAAAAACTTGATAAATATGTGTGCCTAATTCTTAGATGATGAACTCTCAAGTTTGACAAGATGAAGTCTAATTAATGAGGATTGGATAATATCCTCCTTCTTCTTCGAGCTTCAGAGGACTTAGGTGGGTATTGCCTAGATAGTTTACTATGTTTCAAGAAAACTTAAAATGGTGGATTAGGATCTTCAATGCTATGCTACTACACCCCAAATTAATTTGATAAAACATCACTCTGCAAACAGTTGAAAATATCCTATTACAGAGTATGATAGGGAAACTATGAATGTAATAGAAAATAACAATGGCATAAGGATGTTAATCCTTCTTCTTTTTCTGAGTTTAACTCAAGGAAGGCTAACCTCTTTGATTCTCTCTTGAAGGAATCAGTAATGTGAACTATATCACTTAAATATAGTCCTTTTAGAACATGCATGCACTTAGTAACAAAATGTGTTTGAATGATATACTTTATGTTTGATGATTGAAAGATAACTGCATGACAAACACCCAACCAATCCCTAATCCTTGGGCAAATAGTTGTTTTGAATGTAAATCTACAAGAAAATTTCAAACAGAATACAGTAAAATTCCTTGCAAGCTACATGCAGTTTGAATAGAATGCCTTACAAACTATCCTATCACTTCTATAATGTTATTATCAAAATCCTAATAATTATGTTTACCCTCTAAAATTATTTATGAAACTTTAATCCTTTCCTTGAAAGAAATTCACAAACAATTAGACTAGTTGCATTGCAACTGGTATCTTTTTATGTGCCTTACAAATAAAACCATACAAGAGTATAACATAAAAGTAAAGAGACAATAACAAAATATGAGGGAAACTGTAATGTATTTTATTGAAAATAATCCTGTTTCAATACATACAAAATTTGAAACTTAGAAGCTTAGACCAAAATGAGATGTCTGCTCTATAGAAATTTTGTATTCCACCACCTCTTCAAAAAAGGTTACAATTGTTATTTATAGCTAAAACCATCTTGGAATCCTTAATGAGTAAGGATGCAACAAGCTTTAGATGGTTTAGCCCTAAACCTAAAACTGGAAAAGACAAAATACATTTGAGGCCCTTAGGCGGTGGGAAGACAAAAAACTTTTGATGACTCACTGATATCTGATCTTTTTCATTTGATAACTGACAACTTTGTCAGGAGATATTCTTGATAACTTCACTAAGTTATTGCGAGATATGGTGACCGCCATTTTAGGCTAACTTACACCATGCTTAATAAATAGTCATCATCCTTGTGCTCATGGGTCAGGTGTCAGGTGTCCTCTTTATTCTTCATCAATTATGTCGAGGTCAACTACTGTAGATTTCTTCTTTTTGGGCTTTGTGAGAGCATCCCACACAACTACCTCTTCCTCTGTAGGCCATTTAAAGTCCTAAATATTCTGTAGTTGTGCCTTTTGTCTCTCCCACATGGCATCAACAATCTACTTGACATCTATGATGACCTTTATAAAATCCATTTAAGCTTTAATGGCCTCATCAAGAGTAACATTAAAGCCATCCATATCTATTACATTTTTTTCATTAATAAAGGCCTCTTTCTTAGGCAGTAAGATATCAAATTCTGATGTCCATTTATCCAAATATTTTATTGAGCCATCTTCTACCTTGATTTGAGGGATGGAACTATTGAAATTAGGTCTAAACATAATTATCCTCGCCTCCACTTGATTTTCTTTACCTTTAAAGAAAGATAAAGTTGTCCCAATCTGCTCAATTTCTTCCCCTACTTGCAAAACTATCTTTGGAAGATCTGATATGAGGGGTTGCACTGCTACCAATCTTTGAAACAAAGATGTCCTTGCTGACCAAGTCCCAAAGTATGTATTCAAAATAGAAACAAAATTATTTACTTCAACTTGCAACCTAGGCAGTTTAGTATATGCAGTATAAACTACACCTGCTTTCTCTTTCAAAATATCAATTCTGTGTTGCAAGATTTTTAATAAGGCCTCCACTGCTACCTTATTTTTCTCTATACTCACCTACTCTGTTGCTGTAGTAGCTTCTTCTCCTCATGTACTCTAAGTTTTTGCTTGTGTAGGCTGTTCAAGTGGTGGGGGAATTACATGCATGTTTACTATTTTTAGAGTTAAATCTTCCACTACTTTCTCTAATGTCTTTTCCTTCATTATATGTAATTCTTTGTCCTTGACAAGAGCACTATAATCTTCAAACATGCCTTTAAACATATCTAACATCTGTTTTGATTTATCTTCATTCAACCTGGCAAAATGAGTAAGCACTTGTGAAATTTCTAGGTCACCAGTGTTATGAATTGACCATACAATTTTATCTCCCTCCATATTCTCTTGCACATTTAAAAGAGAAGGCTTTTGATCTTTTGGATACAAGCTCCACATTGCTAGTGTTTGATTTTTTGGGCTATACCCAAATCCTCTTATCATGTCCCCAACTTGGGTCTCTAAAGATAAATTGAGATCTGGCTGCCTTCTTATTTGGTCAATTATAAAAGCAAAGGCAAGATCCCAACCAGGCACCAGTAGAATATTACTTGCCTTCACTAATCTTCTAGCATATTCAGGGGTGATTGTCTCAGACTCTGGATCATAATCCTTTACAAATTGTAGGGCTTCATTTGGCACTTGGCCTTCTTCTATTATTTGAACACCTTAAGCTACTTCTTTTTGTTTATTCCATAAAAGGAAGCTTTTAAACTCATCAATTTTAATAAAATCATCATCTTTTAAAAAGGCTTCTTGATGAAGTAATCTCTCATCTTGGCAGAGGGCTAGTGGTAATTCAACTTCCTCTACAATTTCTTTCTATTTTCTCTTTTCTTCTCTAATTCTTTTTCTCAACTGGTGGTCATAAGCCCTAGTACCAGTAATCAGAGCTCCCACTCGATCTCTCTTTTTCTCAATTGTCCTCACTTGAGAAGGCTCTCCTGACTATACTTTTTGTCTCTTAAGAGGAGGCTCAATTGTTTCCTCAGTATTTGGAACTTCTGTTAGATCTATAATTATATTCTCATCTACTACTTGCTCAGTAGTAGATGGTTGTTCCATAGCAGGAAGGTTGTGTACTGAAAACCTCCATCACTATCTTCTTCATATTTTGAAGAAGATTTCTTTTCTTTTTCTCTCTCCTTATCATCAATTTGGCCTTCCAGTAGATTTACTAATGCATTATAGTTGGCCATCATTTGTTCTAACCTCTATAGATAAGGTAATGTAGGAAAGTAACCTCCAAAAGGAATTCCCTTTTTCTTTAACCATTTCTCCAATTCCAACAAATCCTGAAACTATTGTGCTCTTCTTCATATCTCATCTTCTTCCAAGATGTTTCTTATGATATCTTCTTATGGACAAGGCCCATGTCTATTACTAATGGGGATGGTAGGTGTGTAAAATTTTCTTGCAATTACAATAAAATATTCAGTATCCACATACCTGTATAAGGCAACACTCATCCTAAAGTGGCCTAACCAATCATTTACCTTAGTCAAGGCATTCTTTCCAATTGTAAATTTGCAGACCTTGAAGTACTTTGGGGTAAAGGTACCTTTCCTATGTGGAGCTAGATTTTATTTATCTGTCAACATAAGCTACCAAATAAATTCCAACACTGCAATTATAGGTGGCACATAAAAGGGAAGAATGTGAGGTGGATGAGGGCACTCATATACTCTAATCATTGTGAATGTTTTTTCATATTAGAAATCACCCCAATTGTGATTTATTGCCCATTTGTCAACAAATTGACATGGCCCTAATAACCGTAGAGCTTTAATTGGCAGCTTGGACAAATTTACTCCTATGCTGAACATGATTGGTTTTACCATCCAATTTTGAAATGCAAAGAAATCATTCTCCCTTGAAGTAAAATTCCATACCCTCAACCAAAACTAGACTGGGTTGGGCTGACCATTCCACATCATCCTAGGTTTGAGATTTTGTAAATCCATTATGTTACAATTTTGAAACAAGATAAGATGCATTAATAGAGAATAATGCATAAACCAAGGGGATGGCTCCTTCTTTTGAATTGATTCAAAACCCTCATGCATTTTATTTACAATATACCCTATGTAGTCATAACCTATACTCACATAGGGACTTTACAAGTCCAGTACCTGTTACCAAATTTTTTTCCTATGGGATCATTTTTTGGAAGAGCCCTAATGATTTCAGGTTTTAAGGTGCATTTCAAATTTCAAATCAGCTCTCATGGTTTACAAACAACATTACTAATTTTTACAATGGATGTTACATTTTATGAAGAAAAGAAAAAGTAACAGTTTGTGCATTCATGAGATTCTTTTTTGAAAGTGTAAGTTTTATTTATCAAAATATTAAGTTTGTACTCCACACAAGCCGTGAAGATAGCTAAAATAATTCATTGAATTTTTAATTTGAAAATCAAAATGAATATATGTACAAGTGGAAAGAAAATAAAAGAAATGAAGGCCAGTCATTACCTGAATGACTGGTGGAGATGTGGGAGTTGGTATTGACTGGGCTTGTCCTCATTTGTTCGATCCATGCTCCTTGTTCTCCTAGGTTTGAAAAGAAAGAAAAAGCAAGGTTAGAACATTAAATTTTTAAGCAATAATTGGGCTACAATTCTTTTCTGTGCCCATGTAATCATGTTTGATTGCCAAATTGAAAGTACATTGAAAGAATTAGCTTCATATCAATAATCATAATCAATCGACATGGTTATAGCGATGTGTGCAAATGAGAAATCATAATACAATATCCTACAGCCATGAGGCGACCATTTGTCATGAAGGATAGTAGCTCCATGAAAAGAGGAGCTCAAGGAAGCACATGACACAAGTAAGAATGGGGCGTCAAACATCATGTGTAGTAGCAAGTAAGAATGCACTAGGACAGTGAAATGTTACTAGTTATGAAGTGAAATGGATCACAACAGAAAATCAGAGCAATATAGTAACATAAGCACTCCACAAGATCAGATATAAAGACACAGTGAGCACCACTTTTGGGGTACAAGATAGAAATGAAATTACAATATAAAATTCATGGAGTGTGCTGCAGCATTAGTTACCAATAAAATACATGTAACAATAGTGTTTCTAGGGGAACACTTAATGGCCTGTGCAATCCATCACGTTTGGTGTCATAGCCTTCCATTGGTTCATAACTTCATGGTATATAGATCAGATTGAAGAAGAGATGTATTTTGGAGATAGATTGTTGTGTATATGGGGGCACCATTTGATTGATTGAGAAACTATAGTAGTGAGATGTGAGGTTTTCCCAAATCAAGTAGAAGAAATAAAACATTTGAACTTGTGTGAGGGAAAGTTATAGTTAATGCGAAAGTGTTTGAGACTGTGTAGATAAGTTCAAGTTTTTGTGAGAGGCGTGGACAATTTTTTTCTCAACTAAATTGCATAGGAGTGATTCATGCAGCTAGTCACATTATAAAGGAGCATGGTTATATTATGTTTGTCCTCATAAGAATCACAATGTGAGCATGACTGCAAGAAGCTTGAAGTGTTAGTCTGGAAGCTGCCAACAAAGGAGGGAGTTTTTTGGTTTTATTTTGGCTGCAAATAAAATTCAATTGTTTTGTTATGAGGAGACATGTTCTCTACAACTAGAGCACAATAGGATATTCCATGTAAACAAAAAATGAATGCTTGACAATAACAAAGAAGGGAAGTGGATTAGTGATATTAACAAGTAATTGCCAAATGGAAAGGGTAATCATACAGTCACGTTGCTTCATGATTCTTGCTCAAAGATTAGAGTTCTTTTTTTTTATTTTAGATATGGATTGCAGGCATTTCAAAGATCTACACAGCCTCCACCAGAAGGGAAAATCATGAATACAAGTTTTTTTTTATACAAGTCTTCTGTTTGAAAAAGGAAGAAATGAGAAATAGCTGAATGAAGTCTTCAACTTGTGCAGAGATTTTCAAGTGCTTGAGAAAGAATAAAATGATAAAGCAAGTTTGTTAGAATGGCATGGCGGCAGTCCCATAATAAAGAAAGGCTCTAGAATGCAATAAAGTTTGAATTTTACATTAGAAGGATGCAAAGCAGTATACAAGCCCAGATTCAAGTAAAACTATAGCAAAGAAAGGAATCTATTTCAAATACTCACGATAGTTAAAATAGATAAACTCACCTGCTTGGTTAGCAAGAGAAATACACTAGCTTGTGCCCAGAATACTAAGATGTGAAAATCTCCATGACAACAAATGAAGTAAATATAGTAATATCAGAATGTACAAAAAAAATAACAATTACAACCTGATAGTGATAGAGGCTTGTGTGAAATAACCTTTAGAAACCCTCACAATAGCAACAACAACAAGCAAAATATGGCGGCTCATGGAAAGTGTGCTTAGAGTCAAAAGAAACTATATGAAAATCCCTCAAAACCCTAGCAGCGACAACATTCCATGCCTTTGATACAATACAATGAAGAAGTTTTAGGTTTGGATAGCGATTTAAGCATTGATCAAGTGCCTTGTATAAACTTTGGAATCCGATAGGTTTTTTGTGGGATGGATTTTGCATCTTCCCTAAATAAGCAAAAGTTTAATATATGCCGAGGGGTGGGGAATATTTAAGTATTAAATGTTTGGAGATAGAGTCAAGTGTTATTTAAGCACTTCTTTTTTGCATCAAATTTTTATTGTAAAAAAAGAATATTAAATGATAATTATAAATCATTTAAGTATTTTTTTTATTTCCTAATGCAAAGGAAGAGTGAAAATCTTAATTTACTTCTATGACCAATGGGTCAAAAGTGACATCTATTGAAATACTTAGTCTTAGGAGTTATGAGGATGTTATAAGACTTAGTATTATCAAGTAAAGTCATGAAGAGTCTTTTTAGGAGTTGCATAAGGTCTCTAAACTTCTGGAGGGAATATCGCATTTGTCTGAGTCCTTTTAGGAGAGTGGAGAAGATTTAGGGGTCGGATTTGGACTTTGTCTTGACAGTTAAGAGGTCTTTATGGCCTTTTTGAGCCTTTTGAGGTTAGTTAAGGATGCGTCATAGGTATTATTATGACTTAGTGGAGCTTTTTCAAGGGTGGGACTTTATTTCATGGGATTTTAGGTCCTCATTTCTAGGCTATTTTCTGGCATTCGACTCAAGGATTGGGGATTGTACTTAGTAAGTTTTAGACTCATTATTCATTCAGTTCTGATTATGCAGAGGAGGGCTTGTGTGACATTTTTGTGTCCTTAGCAGTTTTATGCAGAAATTTGTAACTCTTTTGGAAGATCAAATACAAGTGACAACAGATGAGTTTATGTTATTTGAGTTTCTTTTGGAGCCATCTTTTCTTTCTGTATTTCTGTGTGTACTTTTAGGTGATTTGATAAAGATAACTAATGAATTTCTATCATTCCATGTTGTTTTGTCTCACCTAAACACCTAGTTGTAGAAAAGCATGTTTGTTTACAGGTTGTAGTTCATGTCTTAAGATTTGTAACTGATAAGTGAGGCATTTGTTTTCCTCCTTATTTTGGTTCATTTTTCAGACTTTATTACAAAGTACTTATGCAAGCCTATAAAGAAAGGAAGTGTTTTGTATTCATTCAAATAATATAATAACCCTTCTTAGTTATATGTAATTGCACTTTCATATCTCTTTGGTGTATCACCTGGTTTTCCTAAGTTTAGTTTTAGTTTGCATTTTCATTTCTACAACTTCTATCCCTTTTCCCACAAGTTTAAGTTAGTTTTGAGGAGTTATTATTGATTATCCTATAGGAACTAGCCTAGAATCTGGAGGTTTCAGTTCTAGTTACGCAATTCCCATATGCAGAAATGAATCCCATGTTAGGAAAAATTGTTAAACTTGTCTAGTTTAACAGGGTGCAAATTTTTAGCCTTAATAGTTTTGGCACACCCAGTGCGACAAAGAGGTCATAGTTTTCATATTACTTGTTGGTTCTGATATGCTTCCAACAAGTTGTAAATCTCTGAGAGGTCAATTTTTTTTGCATATCCGGCGACTCTAGTTCTAGATTTACTGGTTTTAGGCAGATTCAGTGCCTAAAATGAATTACCATCCTTCTTTTCATGAAGATACTCCTTCATGTCATGGAGGTCAGCTTTATCAGAGTAGTTGTATTTTTGATTCCATGCAGGACTATCCAGTTGCAGCAATAGAGAAAAAACAATGTCATGCTTACCACTCTCTTACCCAACATCCAGTATCATGGCAGCAAAATTATGCATACCAACAGCCTCAAGAGGAGATGCTTTGCGTAGAAGGGCAGTCAGAATTCCAAATACAACAACAAGAGCTTATTTTTCAAGTTCATAACTAGCAGTAGGAGATGTTGGCTCTTCAGGAGTAGTATCAAAAAGAGCTGGAAGAACAGAGGAGACACTATGAAGAGGTGTTGGAAACATAGAAAAGGCATATGCAGAAACAAGCAAAGGAGCAGTTTGATGCTAGATGGAAGCAGTATGAAGAGATCATTATAGGACAGTAACAAAGTCAAGTAGCCCTTGCAAGTAATCTAGGAACACTGAATACAGGTTAGAAGGAAAATTTGATAAAGGTTAGTGCTACTATAGCTGTAAAAGAAGAAGATTTTCAAAGAACATTAGCAGCCCATGATGAGTTTCATGACAAAGAATTACAAGAGTACAAATTGATAATAGAGTTCCTGATTTCAAAAGCTATAGATGTTAAGGAAGCTCATCAGATACAACTCAAAGAAGCTCTTTGTAAAGAAAGGAAAAAAACTATATCAAAATTATTAGATGGATCTCATAATGTTGCCAAACAGACTATTGAATTGGAGGCTGATTTATTTAAGGAGCTGTCTTGTTTTGTCAAAGAGGACACTACTTCTAATATGTCTCTTATCTCAGTTGCTGAAGGATAGAGCAAAGAATGTTTGCCTATGAAGAGGCCTACTGCTAAGAATGTTGACATGCAAAATGAGGAAAGTGTTTTGGAGGAAAATCAGTTCTGGGATGATCTTGAGAGCTTTTGCTCAGAACTAGATTCAAAATTGGCAACAACCAGCATCATGGTTCTAGATCAACTAAAAGATAGTTTAGCAATAAAACATTGTCTTGTAGTTTTTTTTCAGATGGTATTGGTCAAAAGGTCAACCTCAAAGGTTGGTATTTCCAATGGTTGTCCTATCAAACACCTAGCAAGGCTTAATGGGACCAAGGAGGTGCTAACTCTAGCACCTAAATTCAAAAGTGAGAGGAGGGGATGCAATGCATTGATCAAATACAAATCAACAAACATCTTGACCATATTTTTGAAGTAAGTGAACTTTCTTTTGTTCTACTAAAAGCATTGCAGCAATTGGTTAAGTGTATCTTATTTTTCCATACAGTTGCCCATGGATATGATTTTCATTATGCATTGAGGAAAGGCAACTATTTTCTGAACCCGTAAATGGTTTTATTTAGTGGTTTATTACTGATAAGTTTAGGATATGATAGATGTTTCTTTGTTTTCCCTAAGTTTTATCCAAGCATAGTAGAGTAGTCTTAGATCAGTGTTTCCTATTTTTAATAAAAGCCTCCAAGTTCCTAAAGAGCTGATTAGGTAGGACAATCCTACATGCATGCAACTACCCTAACCACATATCCATACTCATATATATGCTCATAGTAAAGTTTTTTTACAAGGTCCATAGTCTCTATGTAGCATACATATGATTATGGCCACTTGGCTAAGATACTCGCACACATCTAACATGGCCGCATCTAATTTCCCTACTTTTTTGTATTTCATGAAGCAATTAGAATGTATAATCATTTCTTCTAGATAGTTTCCATATGCATAGTTCACAATAACAAAGGAGGGCCTATTTCATCACTATCAACAATGCAGATAGCACCTGGTTAAAAGAAAGAACTACCCACCCTCACAAATATGTATTGACTCTAAGCCCAATGGATACTCAGGCAGCTGATCCAGTCTATACCAGGCATACATCTAGCAGAAATCACCAAAAATGTTACCAAATTTATTTCCTACGGGATCATTTTTTGGAAGAGCCCTAATGATTTCAGGTTTTAAGGTGCATTTCAAATTTCAAATCAGCTCTCATGGTTTACAAACAACATTACTAATTTTTACAATGGATGTTACATTTTATGAAGAAAAGAAAAAGTAACAGTTTGTGCATTCATGAGATTCTTTTTTGAAAGTGTAAGTTTTATTTATCAAAATATCAAGTTTGTACTCCACACAAGCTGTGAAGATAGCTAAAATAATTCATTGAATTTTTAATTTGAAAATCAAAATGAATATATGTACAAGTGGAAAGAAAAGAAAAGAAATGAAGGCCAGTCATTGCCTGAATGATTGGTGGAGATGTGGGAGTTGGTATTGACTGGGCTTTTCCTCGTTTGTTGGATCCATGCTCCTTGTTGTCCTAGGCCTAAAAAGAAAGAAAAAGCAAGGTTAGAACATTAAAGTTCTAAGCAATGAATGGGATATAGTTCTTTTCTGTGCCCATGTAATCATGTTTGATTGCCAAATTGAAAGTACATTGAAAGAATTAGCTTCATATCAATAATCATAATCAATCAACATGGTGATAGTGATGCGTGCAAATGAGAAATCATAATACAATATCCTATAGCCATGAGGCGACCATCTGTCATGAAGGATAGTAGCTCCATGAAAAGAGGAGCTCAAAGAAGAACACGCCACAAGTAAGAATGGGGTGTCAAACATTGTGTGTAGCAACAAGTAAGAATGCACTAGGACAGTGAAATGTTTCCAGATATGAAGTGAAATGGATCACAATGGAAAATCAGAGCAATAGAGTAACAAAAGCACTCCACAAGATCAGATATAAAGACACAATGAGCACCACTTTTGGGGTACAAGATAGAAATAAAATTACAATATAAAATTCATGGAGTGTGCTGCAGCATTAGTTACCAATAAAATACATGTAACAATAGTGTTTCCAGGGGAACACTTAATGGCCCATGCAATCCATCACGTTTGGTGTCATAGCCTTCCATTGGTTCATAACTTCATGGTATATAGATTAGATTGAAGAAGAGATGTATTTTGAAGATGGATTGTTGTGTAGATGGGGGCACCATTTGATTGATTGAGCAACTACAGTAGTGAGATGTGAGATCTGCCCAGATAAGGTAGAAGCAATAAAACATTTGAACCCATGTGAGGGAAAGTTATAGCTAATGCGAAAATGTTTGAGACTATGTAGATAAGTTCAGGTTTTTGTGAGAGGCGTGGACAATTTTTTTCTCAACTAAATTGCATAGGAGTGATTCATGCAGCTAGTCACATTATAAAGGAGCATGCTTATATTATGTTTGTCCTTATAAGAATCACAGTGTGAGCATGACTACAAGGAGCTTGAAGTGTTAGTCTGGCAGCTGCCAGCAAAGGAGGGAGTTTTTTGGTTTATTTTTGGCTACAAATAAAATTCAATTATTTTGTTATGAGGAGAGACGTTCTCTACAACTAGAGCACAATAAGATATTTTGTGTAAACAAAAAATGAATACTTGACAATAAAAAAGAAGGGAATTAGATTAGTGATATTAACAAGTAATTGCCAAATGGGAAGGGTAATCATAAAGTCACATTACTTCATGATTCCTGCTCAAAGATGACAGTTCTTCTTTTTTTTTTTTAGATATGGGTTGCAGGCATTTCAAAGATCTACACAGCCTCCACCAAAAGGGAAAATCATGAATACAAGTTGTTGTTTTTTTACAAGTCTTCTATTCGAAAAAGGAAGAAATGAGAAATAGCTGAATGAAGTCTTCAGCTTGTGCAGAGATTTTCAAGTGCTCGAGAAAGAATAAAATGATAAAGCCGGTTTTTTAGAATGACATGGTGGCAGTCCCATAATAAAGTAAGGCTCCAAAATGAAATAAAGTCCAAATTTTACATTAGAAGGATGTAAAGCAGTATACAAGCCCAGATTCAAGTAAAACTATAGGAAAGAAAGGAATCTATTTCAAATACTCATGACAGTTAAAATAGATAAACTCACCTTCTTGGTTAGCAAGAGAAATAAACTAGCTTGTGCCCAGAATACTAAGATGTGAAAATATGCATGACAACAAATGAAATAAATATAGTAATATCAAAATGTATAGAAAAAATAACACTTACAACCAGATAGTGATAGAGGTCTGTGTGAAAATAACCTTTAGAAACCCTCACAATAGCAACATCAGCAAGAAAAATATGGCGGCTCATGGAAAGTGTGCTCATAGTCACAAGAAACCATATGAAAATCCCTCAAAACCCTAGGAGCGATAGCATTCCATGCCTTTGATACAATACAATGAAGAATTTTTAGGTTTGGATAGGGATTTAAGCATTGATCAAGTGCTTTGTATAAACTTTGGAATCTGATGGGTTTTTTGTGGGATGGATTTTGCATCTTCCCTAAATAAGTAAAATTTTAATATATGCCGAGGGGTGGGGAATATTTAAGTGTTAAATGTTTGGAGATAGAGTCAAGTGTTATTTAAACACTTCTTTTTTGCATCAAATTTATATTGTAAAACAATAATATTAAATGATAATTATAAATCATTTAAGTATTTTTTTTATTTCCTAATGCAAAGTAAGAGTGAAAATCTTAATTTACTTCTATGACCAAAGGGTCAAAAGTGACACCTGTTGAAATACTTAGTCTTAGGAGTTATGAAGATGTTATAAGACTTAGTATTATCAATTAAAGTCATGAAGAGTCTTTTTAGGAGTTGGATACGGTCTCTAAACTTCTAGAGGGAATATAGCATATGTTTGAGTCCTTTTAGGAGAGCGGAGAAGATTTAGGGGTCGGATTTGGACTTTGTCTTGACAGTTAAGAGGTCTTTATGGCCTTTTTGAGCCTTTTGAGGTCAGTTAAGGATGAGTCATAGGTATTATTATGACTTAGTGGAGCTTTTTCAAGGGTGGGACTTTATTTCATGGGCTTTTAGGTCCTCATTTCTAGGCTATTTTCTGGCATTCGACCCAAGGATTGGGGATTGTACTTAGTGAGTTTTAGACTCATTATTCATTTAGTTCTGATTATGTAGAGGAGGGCTTGTGTGACATTTTTGTGTCCTTAGTAGTTTTATGTAGAAATTTGTAACTCTTTTGGAAGATCAAATACAAGTGACAACAACTAAGTTTATGTTATCTGAGTTTCTTTTGGAGCCTTCTTTTCTTTCTGCATTTTTGTTTGTACTTTTAGGTGATTTGATAAAGATAACTAATGAATTTATATCATTCCATGTTGTTTTGTCTCACCTAAACACCTAGTTGTAGAAAAGTATGTTTGTTTGCAGGTTGTAGTTCATGTCTTAAGGTGTGAAACTGATAAGTGAGGCATTTGTTTTCCTCCTTATTCTGGTTCATTTTTCACACTTTATTACAAAGTACTTATGCAAGCCTATACAGAAAGGAAGTGTTTTGTATTCATTTAGATAATATAATAACCCTTCTTAGCTATCTGTAATTGCACTTTCATATCTCTTTGGTGTATCACCTGGTTTTCCTAAGTTTAGTTTTAGTTTGCATTTTCATTTCTGCAACTTCTATCCCTTTTCCCACAAGTTTAAGTTAGTTTTGAGGAGTTACCAGTGATTACCCAATAGGAACCGACCTAGAATTTGGATGTTTCATTTCTAGTTACACATTTCCCACATGCAAAAATGAATCCTATGTTAGGAAAAATTGTTAAACTTGTCTAGTTTAACAGGGTGCAAATTTTTAGCCTTAACAGTACCATCATCAAAATGTCTGAGGAAATTCTTTCAATACCACCATATAATCCGAATGCTCTGCACAATCCATAAGCAATGTACTTGATGTAGAAACTCAAGTCTTTATAAAAATATGGGGCTATGCTGGGTACAACTGCAATTTAATTCTTGTTGGCCTTAGGGACATGATTCTGAATTTCCCTCGCAACTAGGGTTGATTCCCTAACATACCTATTTTCTTGGGCTTGCAAGTTTATCTAAATTCCCATCGGGACATATATGTTAAAGGCTTTCATAAAGGAATTCTAGTCTAATGTCACCAAGGCTAAGCCATCATCCTTTCTAATTGTCTTGGATAGAGGGTCATATCTATTTGCCAACTCTAACAGTAGATCTATATCCAGGAAAACATTAGGTACAATTAACCTAGCTAACCCTAAGGTCCAAGGGTTTGAAATTGGCATCGAGCTTTTAGAATTTTTATAGAAATATCTAAATAAACATAGACCAGATACATCATGGGTCTTAGCATCTCTAAAAAATGCTAGGTTATCGGTAAAAACTTCATCACTAACCTTTTTATTCAGCGTGGACCCAGGCAATAAGATGATGAATTCATCTAAATAGCTTTCTTTTCCTTTTGTGTCATCTTTATCTTTGCTTCCCTTGCTAGTAGAGGCTCCACTCATTCCTGGTTGACTCATATTGATCAACTAATAGAAGCCTTTCTTGAATTTTTGAACTCTTGAAATCTCTAAACACTGAAAACTCAGAAAATCATGCAGTTGTCTCGCTTTGGTTTTCTAAATGCTTGGTGAATTGAAAATGAAAAATGGTTATCTATATTTATTCTAAGGAATTGAATGCATCAATCCATTCGAGACAAAAGCTCTATAATTCATGTCACTCTGGTCATTACTTTTCACGCTCTAGATTCAATTTACTAGCTGTGAACCTGGAAAATGACAGACAATCAAATTTTGAGTTCTAGCGACCCAACGACTACATAGCTCCTCATAGTCGCTAAAAGACTTGGCACGTTTTATTATTTTTCAAAGATCAGGCAACTAAAGAGAGTTTCTTAGTTGTTGAATCTTTTACCCTTTTGAAAACTTATCTCGAGACTTGGCAACTGAGGAAAGATTAACAGTCGTTGAATATTTTAGCTCTTCATGATTTTATTTAGCGATTCAACAATTACCGTTAGATATTAATCTGACGGTCTCCTTTAAGTCTCTTAAAACTTTAATCTTTGTATTCTAAGACTCAGTGACTATAGTCCATCTCCTTGTCGATGAAAGATTTTAGCTTTTATTGATTCCATCTTGAGACCATACGACTACCATTAGATCTTAATCTGATGGTCTTCTTTAAGTCTGTTATAACTTTACTTTCTTATCTGAAACATTGAGAGACTTAGCGACTAAAAGAAGTCTCTTGATCGCTGAAATTTTTATCAAATCTTGACTACATCTGGCGACTTCAGGCCAACCACAAGATCTTAATCTGATGGTGTTCCTTATCTAAAATAAAACCTTTGATATATTAAAGATAAAGGATTAAATGCTAACCACATGATCTTGATCCAACGGTAGTCTCTTAATCTCTAAAGTTTTAGAGTGACATCATCTTTTTCAAGCGACTAAGAGATAGCTATAAGATCCTTTCTTTGAAGGGAGACAATCAACGGTTGTCACGCAATCTCAAGATCTCTACCTTGACTTTGACTTTCTTAGGAGATCTAGTGACTACAAAAATGTAACACTGCTTTATTACATCTAGAGACTTAATGACTATAGTTATCTCATAGTCGCTGAAAGATTTCTTATTTCACTATTTTATTTGGAGACTACCTGACTGAGGGTATATTGGATCTAGAGACTAGGTGACTATAGTTATAATTAAAACATTTTTCATTATAGTCACTGAATCTCATAAATTACTTCAACCTATTTGGAGACCTCCCGACTAAAGGCATCTGCTAAGTCACTTATAAAAAGAGAATATTCCTATGACTTAAGGAGATTGCATGACTAAAGGGTTTTGGGATGTCGCTTAATAAAAAGGAATACATTTGATTTCTCAGGAGACTAGGCAACCGACGTGAAATGATTAAAGGCACATGCAGAAAGACCTTTAAGTGATTTTCAAAAAGTAACTGCGAATCAGAACTTGACTAGGTATTTCTAGGGTTTTTTGGATTTTCAAGCACATTTTGACCTAGCACTTAGGGTTCTTTATACTTTGATCAAATTCTAAGCTCTTAGGATGGAATTTTGCAAGAGACTTTCAAGACAAAAAGCAGGGAATGTTGGAAATATTCAGGAATTAACCAAGTTACTGAGAGGGGAGGGGTGAATCAGTAACTCCAAATTCTCTTCTAATTTTAACATGTATTTTACTTTTTAACCTTTGCATACAGAAAGCATGAAACTTAAAAGCATTCACAATAATGACACATAGATTTGGTTACCCAGAAACCTTCCAAAAGAAAGTAAAACTGGGGTGGGGATGAAACCCACAAAGCTTTAATACTGCAGAATAAAGTTGGCCGGTTAAGGCTTACAATTTGATCACTTCTGATGATCTGCCCTGTTAGGAGCAATAAGGATTGCTAAATCCACCTTGTTAAAGGATTTACAAACATACAGTGAAGTATGCACTCGGTAAAGAGATTTATACAAAGACTGTTAAGTCTACCTGGTTAAAGGATTTAGTACTGATTCACCTGTTAGAATGAAATAGTAGATCTCTGTTTTGCAACTGGATTGCTGAATGAGATTCACTGATGTACTGATCACCTTCTGTGATGAATTTGTCTTTGCTATACCTTAAACTTCTGAAGCCTTCTGTAATTCACTTATTTCTACCTTTCTTTCTCTTTCATATATATTCTGCTTCTTATTTTTTTATTACATCTTTTATTTCTACAACATTGTTTATATACAAGTCTCAAACAATTAATTACAATTACAATTGCACAGTCGGCTTGACAAATAAACATAAGTGCTACTAAGTCGGCCCAAATATGGTTACTCGGTTCCTTCAAACTGACTCGGTGATTTTCTGATACTCGGCGTCCACTGCATTACTCGGCATCGTCATGCACTCGGTAGAAGTGAAGGCACGGTTCATACTGATCACTCGGTAGGTATTGAACTCGGTAAGCATTGGTGACTCGGTAGACAAGATGTTACTCGGTTTACATTGTCCTGATCGGTTTGTACTAACTTGCTCGGTTTCCACTGCCTGCTCGGTTTGCACTGTCTGCTCGGTTTGCACTGTCTGCTCGGTTTGCACTGTCTACTCGGTTTGCACTGTCTACTCGGTTTGCACTGACTGCTCAGTTTGCACTGACTGCTCGGTTTGCACTGTCTGCTCGGTTTGCACTGTCTACTCAGTTTGCACTGTCTGCTCGGTTTACATCCAGAATGCAAATAAGTGTTGTCACTAGTGGCAATACTGCTTAATGCCAACAATCTCCCCCTTTGGCATTAGTGACAAAAACACTTATTGGCCAAAAATTTATATACACGAATCATGCTGAGTTTTATTTTGATTTTTCAAAATTTGTCTTTGTTATAGGGCTTTATACATTGTCTCCCCCTTTCAATGTGCTAACTGTTTCTTATACAAATCTATACAGTATACATATCTCTCCTTCTATACATATCTCCCCCTTTTTGACGATAATGCCAAAGGTGCATATACAAGTTATTTACAGAGAGAATCCAAAATTTGATAAGAAATCAGAGTGTACCTTCATTATTAGTGCTAGGGTTCTGTCCCAACTTTCTTGCAGAATCTTACATGTTTGTATAGCAATTTGGACTTCTGCAGAGAGTTCAATCATGTGATCTGCTATAGAGAACTGATTGTCATGAATCAATGTTTTGGAATGTTCAATGTGCTTATACATTGTATTCATGATGGGAAGGATCATGTGTTGGATGTCTAGCAGTGTGGACCGGATCCTTGAGTCTTCTTTTAGTAGATCAGACTGCATATTAGATAGATGTGAAATTTTCATGTGATGAGCAGAGCTTGAACTTGGTTCAAGTTGCAGCTTCTGTATGCTAATCTTCATATCCTCATCCATTTTATTCATTTTATCTTTGACATCCTTTGTGAACTCGGCAAAATTGCATAGTCTGGCCAAAAGAGAGGTAGCATTCGAATAGATAGACTCTATGTTAGACAAAACTGAAGACAATTCCACTTGGTTGATAGCTATGTGCTGAGCAATGTGCTCAAGTACTTTATTGTTGAATCTCTTCTCGGCTCTTTCAACTAACTTTTCTGTCCCAGATGAGTCCTCATTGTATTTCTCAACTGCTTCTGCTAATTGTAACAAAACATGCTGGGAGGAGTCTACTTTAATGCCTAATGCATCAGACAAAATGTCCTTAGCATCCTTGATGATTTGATACTCTTTGTCTCTCTCCTCTTTAAGCTTCTTTTGTTTTTCTTTCCTTTGGAGGATCTCACCTATATTCTGCATTTGGTCTGCTGAGAGATTTGCGAAATCTAGTGTAGGAATTTCTATCTCTTCATCTAGGTCTATATCCTCAACTATATTTTTACCCAAAAATTTTATACTCGGTAGAGCCTTAGGCTTATCTGTACTTAATGCTTTTGTAGTAGTGACAGTAGATAAAGTAGGGCTGGCTATTGACACTGGTATACTTTCTACTGGAGAACTTAAAATACTTGAAGATTCAAAAGCTGGAAAACTTACTGGTACAGGAGACTGCAGCTCGGTAGAAGAAATGGTAGCTGCCTCTGATGTTGCTAGGGATGATTGGACAAATGTAGAAGTTGTCACAACCATGCTTGAAGGTGTCTCTGGGCTGGATGTAGAGACTTTCACTGGAGAGGTAGGAAGGGATGCAATGACTTCTGCTGCTATCCTTACAGTATCATCTACCTCAGTGTCTTCTTCTTGTTCATCGCTGTCATCTTCAATATCCTTTCTTATTACAGTTTCAATGCTCGGTTGGTGAAGGTGGTAAATGTTCTTCCATGTGGCTTTTGCAGCCTTCACACTCGATTCAATATTGTTGATCAAAATCAAACAAGTATTGAACTTCAATGTCATTTTATTTTCATTTTCTTTTAATGCCTTCTTTACTTCATCATTATTCAGGCTCGGCATCAACTGTCTCAGGTTTTGATCAAATATGTCTATCACAGTTTGCCTTGCATTGCTCCATCTCATTTTTATTGGATTCAATAGAACTACTGGAACCTGTGGGGTAATTTCTTCAGGAGAGTATTTCCACTGTCCCATCTTCTCAACAATAGCATCTTCTATTTCCTTCTGTTCTGCTTCCGATCTGGTTTCATATCTCAAGGATTTTATGTTACTTACTCCAGATCCTGATCCATCTCTGAAGAGTTTGAGCTTTTCTTGAAGGGTTAGAGGAGGCCTTTTGAATACTATGTCTTTATCTGCCTTTTCTACCTTGTCTGCCTTTCCTCTTGTATTTCTCCTTGTAAACACAGCAGTGGGAGGCACAGATGCCTTAGTGATGAAAACTTTTCCTTTCTTCTTTGCAGGTTCTGGTTCCTCTGTTTTCTCATCCTTTTCTTCTTCTTTTTCACCTATTTCTTCTTTCTCCTCGGTTATCATTTGCATTTTAGCTATCCTTTTCTTTCCTTTGTTTACCGCCTGTGGAAGCTTTATGCTTAGTTCAATTCTCATCTTAGCTTCATCATATGTTCCAAAATATGGGGCTTTGGGATTGACAGGCTGATTTAGAAGTGCTTCAATAATGTTCTTGGTTTCATCAATATTTACCTCATAGGGAAGAGGTTTTACATATACAGTTCTCGGTTTAACTGCTTGAATATACACATTATCACAATCTACCATAAAACAGATGTCATCTTTGTAATCTTCCACCAACTTCTGTGGAATCCGGAATCTGTCATTCATTTTCTCTTTGAAAGACTCAAAATAATTATCCATGATGCTTTCAAAGTTTTCACCCATTTCTGCGATGTATTCATTAATTTCATAAAGTACTGGCACATCTTTTCTCCATACAACTTTTCCTTTTGAAGGGAAGAATTTCTGAACATAGAAGAATAAACAGACTAACAAGGATCCAAACTTACATGGATTGTTTTTGGAAGTTTTGATGCTTTCCATGTTCTTGTTGAACTGTTTCAACAATAAGTCTGCTAGGTCAAATGTCAAGTTGTTTTTGACCACTTTGTATGCTAGGTCAACAGCTTCACAGGAGACACTGTTCTGTCGACTAGAACTGTAAATCTTGTGTGCAATGATATGTGTACCAAACTTCAGTTCAGCGTCGGTAATGCTGCTAACTTTCATGTCTCTACCATCCCACTCGGCTAGGGTTTTCTTTTCTAGCTCCCTCCGACCTAGGGTTTTGGTAGTTTTAGCTTTGTTCAACATGGGAAGACCGGTAAATTGATGAATCATTTTCTTTGTGATCTCAATAGGTTGCTCAAGCCAAATCTTGCCATCATGTACTCGGCTGAGAATGTACCTAACCCATTTATTTCGAAAGTTTCGAGGAAGATGTGCAATGTGGACTAAACCCTTATCTTCCAGATGTTTGTGCTCGGGTTTCAAAATACCATCCACACATAGTTCCTCACGCACAATGTCTAGTTCTAGGTTTCCCATTTCTTGAATTGAACAGTTAAAATGATTACGGATATCATTGATAAGCAGTACCTTAGGAGGAATCTGAGATTGAGCTCCGTTCGGATCTAGGGCGGCTGCAATTGCGGGCACGATCTTAAAATCTGGTGCTTTCCACTCCCCTTGAACTAACATATCAGATCCTTTCTTCGCTGAAGTGCTGGATGATGCCATGGTAGCTCACAGAAAATTCCTTTCGCAAGAGTATTAAATCACCGGGATGCTCTTGAAATTTTCTGCTCTCAAAGTGCTTAAAGATTCGCGGTGAAGAATGAGTTCGATTACTTGCTTTTTGTTTACAATTCTGTCATTAATGCTCATTTCAAATTAGGGTAGGAATTCTGACAAACTGTCACCCACTAAGAATTAATTGCTTGGAAAAGACTTCGCAACTCGGTGAACTCGAGAATTCATAATGCTCCGACCTCGCTCGGTAAAGACAGGTACCGACCTTGCTCAGTGAAGACTATACCGACCTCCCTGTGATCTCACTGCATCTTGCATGCTGATTTAGACTTTTCTTTTAATTTCAGTTTTGGAACTGCTTGAGATTGATCTATGAGAGTACAGTTCCAGTGCTTCCTTGGAAATTTAATCTGAGTCGGTAGAGCCATCCATTCCATTACTTGGACTGGATTGCTCGGTAGCTTTAGGAATCCATTTTTGTCTCACCTGTTTCCTGACCTTAGTTGCTTCATTCTTCTTTCCTTCTTCAATTTCACTAGCATTCATGCAGTTTCTGGCTATGTGACCGAGTTTAGTACATTTGAAACATCTTACTGTAGTATCCCTTTTCCTTAGATGATGTTTTATGCAATTCATGCCAATGTGTCCATATTCTCCACAGTAATGACATCTACACCAGGTGTTGTAGTCCCATCCAAACATTGCTTTCACAATTTGTTCTGCTGGATTAAATGTCTTGGATCTGCACTCGGATGCCTTGTGACCTTGTTTGTTGCACTTGTGACAATTACCTCTGAATCTAGGTTTTTCCCTGCATTCATTTGCTTTGTGGCCAGGTTGATTGCAGCTATAACATTTTCCAACAATTGGTATCAGAGCTGCATTGGTTCTCAAGACAAAGCTTAACTAGCTTGAGCAAAGATCTAGGACAATGGAGGTATTCAAACTGAACAAGGTGATTGAAAATGAAAAGCTAGATCTGGAAATGGCCATAGCTAAACTCAAAGAAGCAAAAGAACATCTTTCCCAATCCTTAAGAAGAAGGAAGGAACTTGCAAATCAGATGAATGATCAGAACTACATTGAAGAAAAGATTGAAGATCTTCTTCCCTCAAATAACTCAGATGAAGCAAACAATGCTATCAAAGAACTCCTAGAAAAGAATGGGTCTCTGCAGGAAGAAGTAAGAAAATTGAAAAGAGAACAAGAACTACACTCTACACGATTCTGTGAGATCTTGGAACAAAGAAACAAGTTGAAAGATGAATTAGATGGAAGAAACATTGAAGTCCAAAACAAAACCCTTCAGCTAGAAAATCTAATTGATCAGATCTCTCATACAAATGAAGAAATTCTAAATCTAAGATCAGAAATAGAAAACACAAGAGAAGAACTAAGATCTGAAAAGGAAATCAATCTAAGATTGATGGATGACCTAAACGCTGAAAAACAAATCAATGAAGGAATGCTGAAAAGTCAAGAAGACTTGAATCAGCTGTATGAACGAAATCTTCATAGGCAAAAAGGAAAAGCAGGACTTGGATACAAAGAAGAAGGCGAATCCTCTAAGCAAGGTACTAAAAGAAATCAAAAACCTACTTGTAATCATTGTGGTAAAATAGGACATACTTCAAATAAATGTTGGAACAATGAAAAAGCAGAATTCAATGGAAAGCATTGGTGACTCAGTAGACAAGATGTTACTCGGTTTACATTGTCCTGATCGGTTTGTACTAACTTGCTCGGTTTCCACTGCCTGCTCGGTTTGCACTGTCTGCTCGGTTTGCACTGTCTGCTCGGTTTGCACTGTCTACTCGGTTTGCACTGTCTGCTCGGTTTGCACTGACTGCTCAGTTTGCACTGACTGCTCGGTTTGCACTGTCTGCTCGGTTTGCACTGTCTACTCGGTTTGCACTGTCTGCTCGGTTTACATCCAGAATGCAAATAAGTGTTGTCACTAGTGGCAATACTGCTTAATGCCAACAGGGAAAACTTTCAATGAATCAAAAACTTGATTGAAAACTTTTAGAACTAAGAATACTACCAACATGAGGCATGTTGTATTAAGTAAGGAGGTTCTATGTGGTTCACATTTCATTCCTTACTAGTGTAGGAATGTTTTAGTGTGACCTATTTCAAATTTTGCTGTACTAACTTAGATGTTTATGGTGGTATGGAAAGGTTTAAGAAAGTGATGATTTTGTTTGATTCTAGAGTGAATGAATGTGCATAATGAATGAGAATATGACAAAGAAATATCTATGTATTGACGAGTATGCAAATTTGTACCACTAGTAGTAGACTAAAATATCATTCTGGTATTGCTAATTATTGGTGAGAGTGATTTTAGTGGTGGATTATTTTTCATTACTCTTATTCTAGGAGTGAGCCTTTTTGTATTGGTAGTGAGCCTAATTACTTTAGGACAGTTAGCCCAACCAATAGTGATCCAACTAGCCATGAACCTTATCTATAGTGAGCCTTTATAAAAATCACCTTAACTACTATCACCTTAACCAAATTTTCTTTTCATGAGAATTAGCTTCTCCATGGTTTTTACCATCTTGGTTTTCCACTTAAGCTCTAGTGTTCATGGTGTATGGTGTTATGTGTTTTCTGTTCATATCTATGTTAAGTTTTAGTTTGGTTTTAGTTTTCTCTAAATTTAATAAGATTAAGAAATTCATTTTATTATAACTAATTCACCCCGCCCTTTAGTTATTTGACCCTATCATCAATTGGTATAAGAAGTTTGGCCCCTTGAAGAGATCTGAACTTGTTGAGGTTGATTAAATGATACAAAAATTGACAATTCCTATGTTTGATGAATTTTTTTACAATTTTTGGAAAGTGCAGATGAGAGGTTACATGATTTCTATAATTTACACTACTTGGAAAGATATTGAGATGAAATATGTTGCACCAATGAATGATCCTACTAGTGTAGATGATATTTCAGGTTATGAGGAGAATGAGAAAGCAAGGTATACAATTTTAAGTGCTTTATCAAAGATTGAGTTAACTAGAGTTATTTCCTTGAATACTACTTATGAAGTCTGGGAAAATTTGAAAGAGATCTATGAAGGAAATGATAGAGTCAAGTTATGAAAGAAGTTGTTAGCTGAGCACCAATATGAGAATTTGAGAAGGGAAGAATGTCAAGATATTGCAAGATATTTCAAGAGGGTTGATAGTGTTGTGAATGAGGTAAAAAATGAAGGTGGAAATCAAATGATGAAGATGTTATGAAGTTGATATCGATGATTTTACCGGAGAGCTACAATGATAAGATCTTAGATATTGAGGAAGTTTATGATACAAAGAAGTTTACCAAAGAGTAAATGTTTGACACCCTGATTGAATTTGAGTTGAGGAAATTTGGAAAAGAAAGGAATAGATCTGAGATAGATTTTAAAGTCACAAATATAGAATAAGATCTAGAGAGTGACAATTCAAATGAGTTGGAGGCAAAATTTACAAGACAAATGAAGAAAGGTATTGACAAATACAAAGGCATGTTACCTCTTAAACATTTTAGATGTGGAAAGATTGGTCATTTAGCAGTTGGATGTCTAGAAAAAGGAACAAGATAGAAGTTGAAGAAGTTCAATAAGAAGGCATATTATGCTAGTATATTAGATGATGAATCAGATCAAGAGGATTGTTTATTTTTGGCAGAGCAAGAAAAACCTAGATTTGATATTTATAACATTTTCTCAAAATTTGATTATAAAACTGAGACTACATGGTTTTCTAGAAGGAATAAAAATGAATGGTTGATTGATAATGGATATTGAAAGCATATGATTGCTGATAAAAGTAAGTTTGTGAAACTTGAGAAATATGATGGATGTCCTGTTAGATTTGGAGATGATAAAGCCACACAAATTTTTGTGATAGGCTTTACCACTTTTGATGGAAAACATAATACTAACAATGTTTACTTTGTGAAGGGTTTATATCATAATCTTTTGAGTGTTAGACATATGTGTGAAAATAGACACAATGATGTGTTTCAGGATAATGGTTGGGAGATCCATAAGATATCTAGAATTGTTATTTCTATTGGCACAAGAACACATGAAAACATGTATCAACTAGAAGGATCTGCAAAGAGTTTCTTACCATGTCAGTCCAATGACAATTGTCTTTTACACCAAAGGATGTGTCACATCAATTTTGACAACTTGGTAAGGACAAGTTCAACAAGTGCAGTAAGAGATTTGCCAAGATTGACCAAACTAGACAACATTATCTACAAAGGATTTCAAGAAGGAAAGCAAACAAGATAGATGTTCAAAGGAAACAATCATTCATCTATCAGTTTGTTGGATCTTGTACACAATGACCTATGTGGTCCAACCACTACAAGAAACTTAAAAGGTGACATGTATTTCATTCTTTTTATTGATGATTATTCTAGATTGACTTGGGTTGCATTCTTAATAGAAAAATAATAAGAATTAGATAAATTCAAGATATTTAAAGAAAGAGTTGAGAATAAAGTTGATAGGAAAATAAAATTCTTAGGATTTGATAGAGGAGGAGAGTTTACTCTTGATGAATTTAACAATTTTGTGAGAAACATGGCATTGAAAGATAGTTATTGTTTAGGTTTTAAAATATCACCCTAACTCAGGCATTAGGGTTCACATATATCTCATCCTAACAATGGAAACCTTCTTGAGTTGTGGGTGGACTCTAATTAAGAAGGAGTCTCCAAATTCTAGGCCAGTTCATATTTGATTTGGAATATCATCTGAACTGAATCTTTAGTTGGGAAAATGGTAAATGAAATAATTTTTGAAAAATGAATTAAATGGGGTGATACACCAAAACTAAACTTAGATTAACTTGGAATGTAAACCAGCATCCACATAACACATAATAATGAGATTGATACTGTCATTTACTAATCAACATATAGGCTAACTTAATTTCACTACTAGGGTATAAACCACAAACAGTGATACTTTGTTAACAAACATGCAAGTTCCACAAAAAGGATTGGGTTTTGATTACTTAGAAGAGGAATATGATGAATTCACTTCTCTTCATTTACAAAAGATAAACACTAATTGTAGAATGATGAAAAGGATTGTAAACAATAATCAAAGTATGAGAAAATTTGGATTGCTTGCTTTATTTTCCTCAAAAATTTGAAAATGTGGTTACAAAATAAAAAGCTAAGGCACAAAGGAACAATAAGATCACTAAGTCCTCTCCAAATTTTTTGAACCCCTTAAGCTGATTCTGAAAATCAGTCTTACAGCCATATCAACCCCAAATTTGAAAATCAAACACTTATTTTTTGCCCTAAAAACACTCCGATTTGGCCCTAAATCATGCCAAAAAGCCCTAAAATAAGCCCTAGAAACCAGCTCATATGTTGGTTTTGTAAGATAAAATCCTTAACAAAACATACCAACATTTACAAAATTAAAATTGAATAAATTCAATATCAATATAAGCCTATACCAAATTTGAACCTAGAAAAACTCTAAGTCTAAACTTATTGCAAAATTGCAAAAGGGTCGACATGACCACTTAAGCAACTTGCAAACTATGAAATATCTAAGGCATCACACTGGCATCTTGGGAAATCAAGCTTTGGCATGATGTACACTATGGGAGTTAATGCCTTGAATGTGGTGCCATTTGGACTTCAGAATTCTAAAACTCTACTTTATTCCTTGATTTTCGTATTCATATGTGTTTGTCTTTGAGAAAAATCATTAGGGAAACCTAAATGATAGCGAAGCTCTGCCAAAACTATGGTATCTCCATGAATTATTTATGGTATTTGGAGGTCTACTATGAGTTTGAGGGCCTCTGGCATTGAGTGGACCTTGAACTTGAAGGTCGGGCTGAAGTTGGGACTGAAATAGGAGCTTAGATGGGAATATCGTTGTCATTCAAAGCTCAACTATGAATCCAACTTTCAGTCACAACTTTAGATTGAGCTTCAAGCTCAAATCTGGGTTAAGCTCAAAGCTGTGACTGCATTGTTTGGTGTAGATATTGAGCTTTGATCTGAGAAAAGAACTCAAGCCTTGAAGCTCAGTTGTGTTTGTTAAGGCTTAGCCTGCGACTGAAGTTTGGGGCTCTTCCTATTATTGTTTAAGGCTCAACTTCCTTGTTTATCATGAATCTCAGGCTTGGAGCTAAGTTTGAGCTGTGACTGAAATATACAATGTTGGCTATGAATGCTTTAATGATAACTCAGACTGTGACTACCACATTTCAGTCATAGCTTTAGACCGAGCTGTAAGCCTGAAATTGGCATGAATTTTTGAGCTGTACTATTGTTTATTATTTGGTGAAGCTTGGGTTGTGAACTATCAGTAAGCTTGACTGTACAAATCTAGAATTGAGTTTGAGCTACAATAGGAAGCTTGGCATGATTTTGAGGTTTGACTTCATACCCTTTTTCCACTAGTCACGGGCATAAACTCGGCCTTGATTTGGGCTACGAATCCTCAAAGCATTCAAATGGAGACTGAAAGATAGGTAACTCTTCCCCTCTTTTTCTCCTGCTTAGCTTGCTATAAAAAATCTTCATTTCATAACTTCAATCTAGGGCTTTCTTCTTGTATTACTCACTGTAGATGTATGATAACCATTACCTTGCTTTACTCTGATTGATGCTTTTTTGTTTTGAAAGTTGTACATATATGTGAAGTTCATTGCTTTCTATTCACTATTTTTGTTATTTCTTTGTCTTTTACTGATAACAATGAACCTTTTCTTGCACTAAAAATGCTATTTATTTTCTTTTAATGTACCAATTAATTAGCATATGTCTTCATACCAATCGTTCATTGTTGAGTCTTCAGCTAAAAATTCCATTTTTACATAGCTAGCTACAATCAACACCACTGGCTTTTATTGAAGTACACCAATCATTATTATAGCTAATGTTGAATAGTGAGCTTCACGACACGCTTGAAGTCGATTTGGATTTTCACTTTGTATTCACTGTTATACTGATTGTTGTGACCTTTATTGTTCACCAGTCACTAATATATATGTTTGGCTCCACTGATGATAGTGGCCATTACCTCAGCTTCACTGGTGTCGTTTGGTACAAATTGAGACCACCATGCTTGATCTTTTTATTCAGCCACTCACAGCCAACACTATTGTGTTGAGCCCATTGTTACCCTTGAGTAATGACCCTTACCAATAGACTTGTTCACTGTCACCTTATTCAACCTTTATTGTCCACCAGTTACTACTTGATAACCTATCTTCAACTTGTTCTTTGAATACACCAGTCTACATGCCTTCAACTCGGGCACTATTGTTGAGTCCATTTGTTTGAGCTTGAACCAATCCTCTGTCAAAAATAGGAACTGAAAACCACCATATTTGATTTGCAATACTATGCTATGATTGTAACATATACACTTGAATTTGAATGCAAAAAGATGCTTGAATTTGAAAGTTGTCAACTATTTTTTTATTTATTATAAAATATGATATTGAACAATGCTTTATCATTCTTGAAATATATGCAATTTTAACAATAATGACTGTATTCTGGATGTCAAGAGAAACATAAAAGACGTAAACTTTGAAAAATGGTTTTCCTGTACATGTAGCCCTATTGCTGAATCATGAATCCTTAACTAGTTTCAAATGCTTGCTTGATAACCAGTGAATGACTAGTTTTTTCATTACTTTGCAATACAAAAAGTGAAGAGTGCTTATGATCTTTTCATAAAATAAGAAATACTAAATTGTAGAATGTTCATAATTTTTTAAGAGGTTCATGTTGGCATTAAGCAGGATTGCCACTAGTGACAACACTTATTTGCATTCTGAGAACAAACCAAGCAGAACAGTGCAAATTGAGCAGAACAGTGCAAACCGAGCAGAACAATGCAAACCGAGCAGGACAGTGCAAACCGAGCAGGACAGTGTAAACCGAGTAACATTATGTCTACCGAGTCACCAGTATTTACCGAGTTCAAAACCTACCGAGTGGTTAGTATGAACCATGTCCTTCACTTCTACCGAGTGCATGACGATGCTGAGTAATGCAGTGGACACCGAGTATCAGAAAGTCACCGAGTTAGTTTGCAGGAACCGTGTAACCATACTTGGGCTGACTTAGTAGCACTTATGTTTATTTGTCAAGCCGACTTTGTAATTGTAATTTATTGTTTAGACTTGTATATAAACAATGTTGTAAAATACCAAGATGTATGAGTATGAATGAATATGAAAAATAGAAAAAGGCAGAGATAAGCGAATTACAAAGGGCTACAATAGTATAAGGAGTAGCAAAGACAAATTCATCACAGAAGGTGATCAGTACATCAACGAATCTCATTCAGCAATCCAGTTGCAAAGTAAGAGATCTACTATTTCATCCTAACAGGTGAATCAGTTTGAAATCCTTTAACCGGGTAGACTTAACAATCTTTGTAAAATCTCTCTATCGAGTGCATACTTCATTGTATGTTTGTAAATCCTCTAACAAGGTGGACATAGCAGTCCTTATTGCTCCTAGCAGGGCAGATCATCAAAAGTGATAAATTGTAAGCCTTAATCGACCAACTTTATACTGCAGTACTAAAGCTTTGTGGGTTTCATCCCCACCCCAGTTTTACTTTCTTTTGGAAGGTTTCTGGGTAACCAAATCTATGTGTCATTGTTGTGAATGCTTTTAAGTTTCATGCTTTCTATATGCATAAGGATAAAGTGAACTATATGTTAATACATCTGTTATTGAAAGAAAATTTGGAGTTACTGATTCACCCCTCCCCTCTCAGTAACTTGGTTAATTCCTAAATATTTCCAACAATTGGAATCAGAGCTGTATTGGTTCTCAAGATAAAGCTTAACTAGCTTTAGCAAAGATCCAGGACAATGGAGGTATTCAAACTGAACAAGGTGATTGAAAATGAAAAGCTAGATCTGGAAATGGCCATAGCTAAACTTAAAGAAGCAAAAGAACATCTTTCCCAATCCCTGAGAAGAAGGAAGGAACTTGCAAATCAGATGAATGATCATAATTACATTGAAGAAAAGATTGAAGATCTTTTTCCCTCAGATAGCTCAGATGAAGCAAACAATGCTGTCAAAGAACTCCTAGAAAAGAATGGGTCTCTGCAGGAAGAAGTGAGAAAATTAAAAAGAGAACAAGAGCTACACTCAACAAGATTTTGTGAGATCTTAGAACAAAGAAACAAGTTGAAAGATGAATTAGATGGAAGGAACAATGAAGTCCAAAATAAAACCCTTCAGGTAGAAAACCTAATTGATCAGATCTCCCATACAAATGAGGAAATTCTGACTCTAAGTTTAGAAATAGAAAGCACAAGAGAAGAACTAAGATCTGAAAAGCAAATCAATCTAAGATTGGTGGATGACCTAAATACCGAAAAACAAATCAATGAAAGAATGCTGAAAAGCCAAGAAGACTTAAATCAGCTATATGATCGAAATCTTCATAGGCAAAAAGGAAAAGCAGGACTTGGATACAAAGGAGAAGGTGAATCTTCTAAGCAAGGTACTCAAAGGAATTAGAAACCTACTTGTAATCATTGTGGTAAAATAGGACATACTTCAAATAAATGTTGGAGCAATGAAAAAGCATAATTCAATGGAAAATGCTACAACTACAATCAGCATGGTCACAAAGCAAATGAATGCAGGGAAAAACTAAGATTCAAAGGCAATTGTCACAAATGCAACAAACAAGGTCACAAGGCATCCGAGTGCAGATCCAAAACATTCAATCCAGTAGAACAAATTATGAAAGCAATGTTTGGATGGGATTACAACACCTGGTGTAGATGTCATTACTGTGGAGAATATGGACACATTGGCATGAACTGCATAAAACATCATCTAAGAAAAAAAGATACTACCATAAGATGCTTCAAATGCACTAAACTCGGTCACATAGCTAGAAATTGCATGAATGCTAGTGAAGTTGAAGATGGAAAGAAGAATGAAGCAACTAAGGTCAGGAAATAGATGAGACAACAGTGGATTCCTAAATCTACCGAGCAAACCAGTCCAAGTAATGGAATGGGTGGCTCTACCGACTCAAACTAAATTCCCAAGAGAGCACTGGAACTGTATTCTCATAGACAAATTTCAAGTAGTTCCAGAACTGAATTAAAAGAAAGATCTAAATCAGTATACAAGATGCAATAAGATCATAGGAAGGTCGGTATCAGTCTTTACCGAGCAAGGTCGGGAGTGGTCTAATATGATTACTGAGTGAGGTCGGAGCAATATGAATTCTCAAGTTCACCGAGTTGCGAAGTCTTTACCAAGCAATTAATTCATAGTGGGTGACAGTCTGTCAGAATTCATACCCTAATTTGTACTGAGCATTAATGACAGAGTTGTAAACAAAAGGCAAGAAATCAAACTCATTCTTCACCGTGAACTTTAGCACTTTGAGAGAGAAAATTTTAAGAGCAATCCAGTGATTCAAACACTTTTGCGAAAAGAATTCTCTGTGAGCTACCATGGCATCATCCAGTGCTTCAGTGATGAAAGGAATAGAAATGATAATCAAAGGGGAATGGAGAGCACCAGATTTCAAACTCGTGCCCACAATTGTAGCAGCCCTAGATCCAAACGGAGCTCAATCTAAGATTCCTCCTAAGGTACTACTTGTTAACAATATTCACAATCATTTCAATTGTGCAATTCAAGAGATGGGAAACCTAGAGCTAGATATTGTGCATGAGGAACTGTGTGTGAATGGTGTTCTAAAACCCGAGCACAAACATCTGGAAGACAAGGGATTAGTTCACATTACACATTTACCTCAAAACTTTTGGGAGAAATGGGTTAGATACATTCTCAGTCATGTACATGAAGGCAAGATTTGGCTTGAGCAACCCATAGAGATCACTAAGAAGATGATTCACCAAATCACCGGTCTTCCCATGTTAAACAAAGTTAAAGCTACCAAAACCCTAGGTCGGCCGGAGCTGGAGAAGAAAACCCTAGCCGAGTGGGACGATAGAGGCATGAAAGTAAGCAGCATTACTGATGCTGAACTAAAGTTTGGAACACACATCATTGCCCATAAAATATACAGTTCAAGTCGACAAAATAGTGTCTCCTGCGAAGCCATAGACCTAGCATACAAAGTGGTCAAGAATAATTTATCATTTGACCTTGCAGATTTGTTGTTAAAACAGTTTAACAAGAACATGGAAAGCATTCAAACTTCCAAAAACAATCCATGTAAGTTTGGATCTCTACTGGTCTGTTTATTTTTCTATGTTCAGAAATTCTTCCCTTCTAAAGGAAAAGTAATATGGAGAAAAGATGTGCCAGTTCTTTATGATATAAATGAATATATTTCAGAAATGGGTGAAAATTTTGAGAGCATCATGGATAGTTATTTTGAGTCTTTCAAGGAGAAAATGAATGACAGATTCTGGATTCCACAGAAGTTGGTGGAGGATTATAAGGATGATATTTGTTTCATGGTGGACTGTGATAGAGTATACATTCAAGTAGCTAAACCAAGGATTGTACATGTAAAACCTCTTCCTTATGAGGTAAACATTGATGAGACAAAGAATATCATTGAAGCCCTCCTTAATCAGCCTGTTAATCCCAGAGCTCCATATTTTGGAACATATGAAGAAGCAAAAGTGAGAATTGAATTAAGTATAAAGCTTCCACAAGCAGTAAATAAAGGAAAAAAGAGGATAGCCAAAATGCAAATTCTAACCAAGGACAGAGAAGAAGACATTGAAGAAGAAGAGGAAAAGGATGAGAAAACAGAGGAACCAGAACCTACAAAGAAGAAAGGAAAGGTATTCATCACCAAGGCACCTAAGCCTCCCACTGCTGTGTTTACAAGGAGAAGTGCAAGGGGTAAGGCAGACAAAATAGACAAAGATATAATATTCAAAAGGCCTCCTCTAACCCTTCAAGAGAAGATCAAACTTTTCAGAGAAGGATCAGGATCTGGAGTAAGTAATATAAAATCTTTAAAATATGAAACAAGATCGGAAACAAAACAAAAGGAAATTGAAGATGTTGTTATTGAAAAGATGGGACAGTGGAAATACTCTCCTGATGAAATAGCCCCACAGATTCCAGCAGCTTTATTAGATCCAATAAAAATGAGATGGACCAATGCAAAGCAAACTGTAAAAGGCATATTTGATCAAACCCTGAGACAGTTAATGCCGAGCTTGAAAAATGATGAAATAAAGAAGGCATTGAAGGAGAATGAAAATAAGATGACACTAAAGTTCAATACCTGTTTAATTCTAATTAACAATATTGAATCGGTTGTGAAGGCTGCAAATGCCACATGGAAGAACATATACCATCTTCACCAACCGAGTGCTGAAACAGTTATAATAAAAGACATTGAAGATGACAGTGATGAACAGGAAGAAGCCACTGAGATAGATGATACTGTGAGGATAGCGGCAGAAGTCATTGCATCACTTCCTACCTCTCCAGTAAAAGTTACTACATCTAGCCCGGAGACACCTTCAAGCATGGTTGTGACAACTTCAACATTTGTCCAATCACCTATAGCAACAACAGAAGTAACTACCATTTCTTCTACCGAGTTGCAGTCTCCTACTTCATCAAGTTTTCCAGCAGTAAGTATTCCAGTTTTTGATTCTACAAGTGCAAATACTTTAAGTTCTCCAGTAGACAGTATACCATTCTCTATAGCCAGTCCTACTATGTCTACTGTCACTACTACTAAGGCATTAAGTATAGATAAGCCTAAGGCTCAACCGAGTATAAGATTTTTGGGCAAAAATATAGTAGAGGATATAGACCTAGATGAGGAAATAGAGATTCCAACATTGGATTTTGCAAATCTATCAGCGGACCAAATGCAAAATATAGGTGAAATCCTCCAAAGGAAAGCAAAGCAAAAGAAGCTTAAAGATGAGAGAGACAAGGAATATAAAATCATTAAGGATGCTAAGGACATTTTGTCAGAAGCATTAGGTATTAAAGTAGACTCCTCTCAACATGTTTTGTTACAATTAGCAGAAGCAGTAAATAAGTACAATGAGGATTCATCTGGGACAGACAAGTTAGTTGAAAAAGCCGAGAAGAGATTCAACAATAAAGTGCTTGAGCACATTGCTCAACACATAGCTATTAATCAAGTCGAATTATCTTCAGTTTTGGCAAACATTGAATCTTCCTATTCGAATGTTACCTCTCTTTTGGCCAGACTGTGCAATGTTGCCGAGTTCACCAAGGATGTCAAGGATAAAATGAATAAAATTGATGAGGATTTGAAGATTAGCATATAGAAGCTGCAACTTGAACCAAGTTCAAACTCTGCTCATCACATGAAAATCTCATTCCTATCAAATATGCAGTCAGAACTACTGAAAGAAGACACAAGGATCCGGTCCACACTGCTAGACATTCAGAACATGATCCTTCCCATCATGAATACAATGTATAAGCACATTGAACATTCCAAAACATTAATTCATGACAATTAGTTCTCAATAGTAGATCACATGATTGAACTCTCTGCAGAAGTCCAAATTGCAATCCAAACATGCAAGATTCTGCAAGAAAATTGGGACAGAACCCTGGCACTGATAATGAAGGTACATTCTATTTTTCTATCAAATTTTGGATTCTCTTTGTAAAAAACTTGTATATACACCTTTGGCATTATCGCCAAAAAGGGGGAGATATGTATAGAAGAAAAGAAGAAAAAGTTAGCACATTGAAAGGGGGAGATAATTTATAAAGCTCTATGAAAAAGACAAATTTTGAAAAATCAAAATAAATCTCAGCATGGTTCATGTATATAAGTTTTGGGCAATAAGTGTTTTTGTCACTAATGCCAAAGGGGGAGTTTGTTGGCATTAAGCAGGATTTCCACTAGTGACAACACTTATTTGCATTCTGAGTACAAACTGAGCAGAACAGTGCAAACCGAGCAGAACAGTGCAAACCAAGCAGAACAGTGCAAATTGAGCAGGACAGTGCAAACCGAGCAGGACAGTGTAAACCGAGTAACATTATGTCTACCGAGTCACCAGTATTTACCGAGTTCAAAACCTACCGAGTGGTTAGTATGAACCGTGCCTTCACTTCTACCGAGTGCATGATGATGCCGAGTAATGTAGTGGACGCCGAGTATCAGAAAGTCACCGAGTTAGTTTGCAGGAACCGTGTAACCATACTTGGGCCAACTTAGTAGCACTTATGTTTATTTGTCAAGCCAACTTTGTAATTGTAATTTATTGTTTAGACTTGTATATAAACAATGTTGTAAAATACCAAGATGTATGAGTATAAATGAATATGAAAAATAGAAAAAGGCAGAGATAAGCGAATTACAAAGGGCTACAGCAGTATAAGGAGTAGCAAAGACAAATTCATCATAGAAGGTGATCAGTACATCAGCGAATCTCATTCAGCAATCCAATTGCAAAGTAAGAGATCTACTGTTTCATCCTAACAGGTGAATCAGCTTGAAATCCTTTAACTGGGTAGACTTAACAGTCTTTGTAAAATCTCTTTACCGAGTGCATACTTCATTGTATGTTTGTAAATCCTCTAACAAGGTGGACCTAGCAGTCCTTATTGCTCCTAGCAGGGCAGATCATCAGAAGTGATCAATTGTAAGCCTTAACCGGCCAACTTTATACTGCAGTACTAAAGCTTTGTGGGTTTCATCCCCACCCCAGTTTTACTTTCTTTTGGAAGGTTTCTGGGTAACCAAATCTATGTGTCATTGTTGTGAATGCTTTTAAGTTTCATGCTTTCTATATGCATAAGGATAAAGTGAACTATATGTTAATACATCTGTTATTGAAAGAAAATTTGGAGTTATTGATTCACCCCTCCCCTCTCAGTAACTTGGTTAATTCCTGAATATTTCCAACAGTTCAAGCACAGGCTCATGACACTCAAAAACACCAAAATGAAATTTAATGGAGTTTGAGCATGGGCTCGTGACAACCATAAAATACACACTGTAAACATTCCATGATACTTTGAAGCACAATTTTGTAGCATTCTTTCTATTATTAAGCAGTAATATCATTGCATATGATCAATCCTTGAAGTATTTTGAATTCAACATTATCATATGAACAAGGAACTTTAATATCATTTGTTACCAGTGACTTATCCTATTGGATCTTGACATTTGATCATGGTTGTTTCTCTATTTTGCACTTGTGAACTCACTACCTTTGAAAGCATAGGCTGAAGCATCTTTTATCACACTTGATAATGCATCATTTAATTCTGACTGTGATGTGAAAACTAGTCAACTTGAGCACTGCAATTTTTATTATGTAAAGCTTAAAAGCAACATCAAACTAATCTTGTTAGGTTAGTGAACATGATAAACACATTAGTTTTATGAAAATGCTAAATATGGTGACATTTATGAATCAATATCAACAAAGTAATGTTGTTCACTAATCTAATAAGATCCTTTTGATTCTGAAAAAGGTTTCTCAGTCATGAGTACTAAGTCCCTTTAATTCAGATATTTGGTTTAAATATAAAGATAACATGCATAATAATGACCATAAATAGTAAAAGGTTTCATGTAAACATGTCCCTTTAATACTACCTTTCATTTTATGTGGATGCACATTTCCTTATTGCATTGGAATACTAGATAGATATGCAGCTTTGAAAGATTGATTGCTGTATGATGTTACTGTTTCATGCATTTCTTAGATCCAAATGGATCTAACATTATTTTCTATCTCATGATGCAAGATACCCCTAAAGACTCCTAGAAGATGCAGACCTGGACAATGGACCTAAGGACCTAAGGACCCAACAAAAAACCAACCAAGAACATATAGATAACTAAGGCAATGTATGGGACCTTACTCATACTTCTATCATTCTTTCTATTCTACAAAATGTACTCTTTATTGACATGAAAAATGAAATATGAAAGAAAATTTGTATACTACATTCAATTTGAATGCACGATGCAATGATCAATTATGAACTTGAAAATTTGAAATGTGATCAATACTTAGAGTAAAAAATTGAAAGTTGGTATTGAATGCAATAATGAAATGTTAATTAACATCACTTGAAATGTAGTGTTAATTAGACTCCTAAAAATGCAATCTTTTCCTATTTGTATTCATTGTTCTGTATGCTGTAATTTTGTGTAACAATTTTGGTGACTTCTGCTAGATGTCTGCCTGCTAGACATGAACTATAGACCTTATCATTGGGAAATGGATTTAGAAAACCAAAACTCATGAATGCAAGCTTTATTGAAATGAAAATGACATCTAAACTAAGACTCATGCAACCTAAAGACCTAGTGCTTGGACAACACTTATTGAAATGAAACTAAACTGAAACTAACCCTCAAAGAAAATCTTGAGGTGGATTCCATTAATTAGAATTTGCAAGATGTCTCCATCTATTGTAGATAGCTGAAAGGCATTATTTTCTTTACATTCAAAAATTACAAATGGGCTTGACCAAAAATTATCAAATTTGTCATGCTGCCCTGGCCTGCTCTTCAATACATCCCACTTTAGAACTAAATCACCCTCTTTGAATTCTCTGGGTGTAGCTCTTTTAGCAAAAGACCTTTTGGTCTGATTTTTCATCAACTCCATATTCTTCAAGGCTCTTTTTCTTTCTTCTTCAAGCTTTAATAATTCAACATACCTCAGCTTAAGAGGATCTTCATCTTCAAACAACAACATTTGATCGGCTAGCTGCAAAGCTAGAAATTCAGTTGAAATTGGCAATCTTGCCTCTTTACCTTAAACCAATACATAAGGTGAGCTCCCAGTAATCTTCTTTGGTGTGATTCTATCAAGCCACAAGACTACCTTTAATTTTGAGTTCCAATCTCTCTTGTTGTCCTACAAAGTCTTTTTAATAATCTTGATCTGGTTTTTGTTAGTAGACTTTGCAAGTCCATTACCTTGAGGGTAATAGTTAGAAGATGCATTTAGATAAATGTCATTCTTAATAGCCCATTCTGTTATTGTTGAACCAACAAAAGCTAAAGCATTATCTGAAATGATTATTTGAGGAACACCAAACCTTGTTATAATAACATCATTAAATTTGAGAACAACAGATCCAGTTGATTCCTTCAATGCAATGGCCTCAGTCCATCTTGTAAAATAGTCTGTTGCAGTCAAGATCCACTTATGACCTGCACTAGAATTAGGATTAATTGGACCTATAAATTCCACTCCCCATTTGTTAAATGACTGATCTAGAATGATTAGCTTTAATGGAAATGATGCTAGCTTTTGCTTTCCTGCAAACATAGCACACTTTTGATATTTTCTTGCCCAATAATGGGCATCCTTAAAAAAATCAGGCCAGTAATAACTAGCTCTTAGTATTTTCCAGGCTGTAGCCTTAGGACTAAAATGTCCTCCACATGATCTATCATGAAATTCAGATAATATCTTTCTTTGATCAACAAAATCAATACATTTTAAAAGCATACCAGAATAATCCTTCCTATAAAGAATACCATCAATGACAACATAAGGAATAGACTGTAATCTGAAATGCCTCCTTTTAGCCTTGTCAAGATCAATTGGACATTGTCCAGTTTGTAGAAATATGGTCATATCTAACAATCAAGTTGTTTAATCATTAATAAGTACATAATCACCTTGGAATAAAGTAGCCTCTTCAGTGGCTTGAGCTTCTTCTTCTTCTTCCATTTGGGAACACAAACCTTTGCCTCTAACCAACTTGGTTACATGGATATGCACATCATACTCCATAACTTTTGTGATCCATCCTGCTCTTTTCTCATTTACATCTTTATTTAATAGGAACTCCTTAATACTAGGATGTGCAACCATCAAATGAATCTTATTTCTAGTAACAAGATGTTTAAACTTCTTTAAAGCTTTAATAACAACAAGCACATGCTTTTCAACAAAATTGTACCTTTGCTCATAGTCATCCATTCCTTTGCTGAAAAATGCAATTGGCTGCTCCTGTTTATCTTCATTTTTCTATACCAACATTACTGAAGCTGTATCATAACCACCATATGCATATAAAATAAAATCCTTAGAAAAATTAAGATTAGTTAATGTAGGAGATGATGACAGGGCTTGTTTAATCTATTCAAAACTTCTCTTTCCCTCATTAGTCCAGCTAAAAGGCACATTTTTCTTCAGCATTGCAATCAAAGGCTTCAATAAATTGACAATGTCAGGAATGAAAGGTCTTACAAAATTTATCCTTCCAATGAAATTCTGCAATCCCTTTTTATGTTTTGGCAACGATAATTCCATAATTGCATGGATCCTTTCAGGATCAATAGTTGTACCTTCTTTTGACACTTGGTATCCTAAAAGTTTATCTTCATGAATTGCAAAAATGGATTTCTTTGGATTGAGAGAGATTCCAAAATCTTTGCATCTTTGAAGCACTTGTCTCAAATGACCAATATGATGGTTTGCAACTTTTTTTGTAAATGGTGACATCATCTAAGTACACCAGGACAAACTTGTACATCAAGTTTTTGAAAGCCATATCCATTGCTTTCTAGAATGTGTCTCCTGCATTTGATAATCCAAATGGCATTCTCCTATAAGCCATTGTTCCCCATTTGGTTGTAAAGGTTATTTTAAACTGGTTTGATTCTTTCACTAAAATTTGGTTATAACCAGAATACCCATCTAGGAGCGAAAACCTTTAAGAACCTAAGACATATTGTAAAATCTGTTCCATGGAAGGAAGAGGGTGTCTATCTTTTAGAGATGCCCTATTAAGGTCTCTAAAATCTACACAAAGTCTGATCTCTCAATTATTTTTCCTTACTAGAACTAAATTAGAAACCCAAGATGTGTATTTAATAGGAAAAATTATCCCACCATCCAGTAGTTTGTTCAGCTCTTTAAGCATTAAGGGCTCTAATTTGGGGTTTATTAGACTTTGTGTTTGCCTAATTGGCCTGGAATTAGGCTCTAATTCTATGGTATGTTGAGTCAATTGGGGATCAAATCCTTTCAAATCAGCATAGTCCTAAGAAAAAACATCATTATATTCTCTGAATAATTCAATAAGCAACATTTTCTTGAGGAGAGTTAATTTTACCAACCTTTAGGAGCTTGTCTTTGAATATTTCAATCTCTTCATAGTGATCCTCCTTGATCAACATGCTAGTTTTGTTACTCTTTAATTGATCATCAGAGTTGAAAGCAGACTCCTCGATGACTAATCCTTTAGGAAGCTTGTTAGTTTTCAACTGAATAATTTGATCTTCCATTTGCTATTTTACTTTATTATCCTTGGGAACTGAAAAGTCCTTTGTTTCAACCATGAAACTCAAAATGTGCTCATCAGTATTAAAAACCTACCAATTAATATCATTATCTAGGATTGATGGCCTAAAAACTATCTTAATATGAGACTGATCTGAGATAAGACCTTTATTTTCAGTAATAGAAACATGTGCACCAATACCAGCTAACCTATCAGCATGATGATTTTTCCTTCTAGGTACAGAAATTAGGTTGAATGCATCAAAATCCTCTAGAATATTAGATACTCTAGATTTATACAACTTTAAAACATCATTCTTAACAACATTAACTCCTCTCACCTGGTTAACTATCAATTCATTGTCCCCAAATGCCCTCAAGCATTTGATTTTCCTCTTTCTTGCCCACTCTAAACCTTGAATCAAACTTTCATATTCAGCCACATTGTTAGAACAAGGAAAAAATGTATATGCAGCATAAAATTTATCACCCTCTCGTGACACAAGCATAACCCCTACACCAATACAATCCTTATTCCTAGATCCATCAAAGTACAAATCCCAAAGCTGATTAGACAGTTCTGAATCAAAATCTTGGGTTTTTATCAAGTCAGGCATAACAACATCACATTCTAAAATCATGTAATTTCCAAAACTAGTATCAAACATATCATTATCTTGGTCATTTCTGTCTGCCCACTCATCCAACAAAATATCAGGATATTCTTTAGTTTGTGTATTAAAGGTTGAATAGTCCTTGATCTCTTCTAAATCCATGATCACACAACTAGCATTAATAGGACTTGGATTATAAGGTTCTATGTGATCCTTGGCCAATAATTCTAATTTTATGGTTACCTTAGTACCATATCTTGTTCTAAAATACAAGTGGGACCAATCTGATGAAAATTATCTATCTATTTTGGCTATAAAATCTCTTGAAAGACATAGGGAAAAATAAGGTGGCAAATCTATAACATAGATATCCTGAGGAATTGAGAAATTTGGGCATGAATGAAGAGTTAAGCTTGCATTTTTGACAATTCCTAAAGTCTTAACTGAAGAACCATTAAGCTAAACAACTCCTTTCTCAAGAGGCTCATACTTCAAATCCAATAAATCAGCAATTTTCTTAGGCATTACTATGCTAGTTGCACTACTATCTACCATACAATTGTGCACTAACTTATTTCCAATGATCAAGGAAACATAAAAAGGAGGAGGTTTAACATTTTCTGGTTTCTTATCATCCTTTAATGTTGTTCTTTGGACATTTGCAGACTTATTTTGTTCTTTCACTGTTGTTTCTTTTAAATCTACAGCCTTTTTACCCTCTTTTACTACTGGTTGTTGAACCTTATCAGACTTGTTTCCTTCTTTAACTATTGTTTCTTGCACCTTAGAAGGCTCTGAATTAGCCATAACAATCCTAGAAGGCTATTGAATAGCTTGCTATGAACTTGCAGTCATTTTGGACAACCCTTCCCTTAATATCTCAGCTTGTCCTATAATAGCTAAAGTTTCCCACATAGTCATAGTTACATTCATTTTCTTCATGATATCAACAATATTATAAGGAACAACAAATTGTACCTTTTGAGGAGATCTAGGAGCACTCTGATCAACATGCCTCTAATTTTGATCTTTATTTGTTGAATAAGAGGACCCCTTCAAAATTGAAACTGGTGTGGGAGGAACATTCCCAGCTGATTGCTTTGATTCTAGAGCTCTGTTCTTGGCTCTAGTATTTTTTGAAATAGGTGAATCATCATTTAGGCCAAAAAACTCTTCCTCTTGCCAATTTAGAAAACTAGTATCCAAAACATCCTGATTCGGTTGCTTTTGGATCTCCTCAATAGGCACATTCTGTTGTGAATTCACTAAATTTTGTACCACAAGAACTAGATTAAGAACTCCATAGGAACATGTTGACTGATTATGAGCTTCATTACATGGAAAACACCATTCAGTAGCAATGTTATTTTGGCTGGGAACTATATCCCTAACAACATTAATGGGTGTAGGATTATAAGGTCTATAAGGCCTTTGATTCCAATTCTGCCTATTTGCATTGTTATTCCCTTGGAATTTCTATTTGTTACCTTGAGAGGTAGACTGATTAGAATACTGGGATGAGGAACCAACAAACTAATTTTGAGCTATAAGGTTTTCTTGTGCTTGATTCCTCTTAAGGCTCACTGATTCATTGCCAAAGGTTTGCAATAAACTTTGTATTTTTTATTGGCTATCTTTAATGCTTTGCAACCCATTGAGAGGGGTAACTGGGACTACCTCTGGGCTTTTAAATAATGGGACAATAGAAAGAGGTGGAACTACCAAAGGCATATTAGACTGAATGCTAGGAAATAAGGGCATAGGTGGCTTGGGAGCTATTTTTCCTGCTTGAATGAGACTATTCTCTTCCCTAACAACAATATCAAAAGCTTGAGGTAAAGAAGTACCTCCCATAGATTGTATCATGATTGAGATATCACTATTCAAACTCTTAATAAAATACAAGAATGCATATTTAGTAGAGGGTCTTACCATAGCAGGAATCATGTTCAAGGTATTTTGGAAACAAAGGTTGAAATCACTCATCTCCTCTTGTGGATCCCTCTTGATAGTAGTTAATTTCTCCACCAAAGACAAGTTGTCAGATTTGTCTTCAAAGAACTTAGACAATCTCTCTCCCAATACATCCCATGTAGCAATATAATCTACTAGAAGAGTTTAGAACCATTACAATGCTTTACCCTTTAGTGATGTAGCCAATAGCTTTAAATCTACATCCTCCTCCGTGATGTGATGGACATTGCAAAGAGATGCAATATCTCTGATGTGCTCAATGGAAGTTGTTTTCCCTTCTCTAGTGAATGATGGCAATCCTTTCAAAGCTGCCAATGGAATGTTGTTGTGATTGGTGATCCTGAAAGGACTACCCTAATAAAATGGCATAAATGGAAGATTTATTGCCATTACTAGAAATGTTGTATTAGAACTAGCTGATAATGGCTGATTTACCTCAAGTGGCTATTTAGGAACAAATTTTCTTTGAGATGCTCCAGGAACTGCAAAAAATTCTTGCTCTGAATTTGGAAATTCAGTGCGATAGGAGGGAGGAGCTAAACTTCTTTCAGATCTTAACTTCCTTGGCCTTCCCGGTCTCCTACCTCTTTGTACAGGCTGAATAGTAAGCTCTCTAGGACCTGTAGGCTCTCTTTGAATAGTTTTGCCTCTCCTAGTGAAAGACAACTACAAATATTCAAACTCTTTAACACTCCTTATTCAGATTCGATTCATGTATCACAAGGTCCCACTGGGTGTGCCAAAAAATTTCAGGGTTTAAAATATCACCCTAACTTGGGCATTATGGCTCATACATATCTCATCCTAACAATGAAAACCTTCTTGAGTTGTGGGTGGACTTTGATTAAGAAGGAGTCTTCAGATTCTAGGCTGGTTCCTATTTGATTTGGAATATCACCTGAACTAAGTCTTTGGTTGGGAAAAGGGTAAATGAAATGCTTTTTGAAAAATGAATAAAATGGGGTGATACACCAAAAATGAACTCAGATTAACTTGGAATCTAAACTAGCATGCACATAACATATACTAATGAGATTGATACTATCATTCACTGATCAACATATAGGCTAACTTAATTTCACTACTATGGTATAAACCACAAATAGTAATACTTTGTTAACAAACATACAAGTTCCACACAAAGGCTTGGATTTTGATTACTTAGAGGAGGAAGAGGATGAATTCACTTCTCTTCCTTTACAAAATATAAACACTAATTGCAGAATGATGAAAAGGATTGTAAACAATACTCAAAATATGAGAAAATATGGATTGCTTGCATTATTTTCCTCAAAAATCTGAAAATGTGGTTACAAAATAAAAAGCTAAGGCACAAAGGAACAATGAGCTCACTAAGTTCTTCTCTCCAAAATTTTTGAACCCCTTAAGTTGATTCTGAAAATAAGACTTATAGCCCTATCAGCCCCAAATTAAAAAATCAAACCCTTATTTTTTGCCCTAAAAACACTCCAATTTGGCCCTAAATCATGCCAAAAAGCCCTAAAATAAGCCCTAGAAACCAGCTCATATATTGGTTTTGTAAGATAAAATACTTAACAAAACATACCAACATTTACAAAATTAAAATTGAATCAATTCAATATCAATATAAGCCTATACCAAATCTAAACCTAGAAAAACTCTAAGTCTAAACTTATTGCAAAATTGCGAAAGGGTCGACATGACCACTTAAGCAACTTGCAAACTATGAAATATCTAAGGCATCACATTGACATCTTGGTAAATCAATCTTTGGCATGATGTACACTATGGGAGTTAATGCCTTGAATGTAGTGCTAGTCGAACTTCAGAATTCTAAAACTCTACTTTATTCCTTGATTTTTGTATTCATTTGTCTTTGTCTTTGAGAAAAATCATTAGGGAAACCCTAAATGATAGCAAAGCTCTACTAAAACTATGGTATCTCCATGAATTCTTTCTTGTATTTGGAGGTCTACTATGAGTTTGAGGGCCTCTGGCATTGAGTGGACCTTGAACTTGACGGTTGGGCTGAAGTTGGGACTGAAATAAGAGCTTAGATGGGAATATCCTTGTCATTCAAAGCTTAGTTGTGACTCCAAATTTCAATCACAACTTTAGATTGAGCTTCAAGCTCAAATCTGGGTTAAGCTCAAAGTCATGATTGCATTTTTTGGTGCAGATCTTGAGCTTTGATCTGAGAAAAGAACTCGAACTTTGAAGCTCGGCTGTGTATGTTAAGGATCAGCTTGCGACTAAAGTTTGGGGCTTTTCCTATTATTGTTTAAGGCTCGACTTCCTTGTTTATCATGAATCTCGGGCTTGGAGCTTAGTCTGAGCTATGACTAAAATATACAATGCTGGCTGTGAATGCTTTTATGGTAACTTAGACTGTGACTGTCACATTTTAGTCACAGCTCTAGACCGAGTTGTAAGCTTGAAATCGACATGAATTTTTGAGTTGTATTGTTGTTTATTATTTGGAGAAGCTTGGGTTGTGAACTATCAGTAAGCTCGGCTGTACAGATCTAGAATTGAGTTCAAGCTACAACAAGAAGCTTGGCATGATTTTGAGCTTTGAATTCATACCCTTTTTCCACCAGTCATGGGCATAAACTCAGCCTTGATTTGGGCTATGAATCCTCAAAGCATTCGAATGGAGACTGAAAGATAAGTAACTCTTCCCCTCTTTTTCTTGTGCTTAGCTTGCTGTTAGAAATCTTCATTTCATAACTTCAATCTAGGGCTTTCTTCTTGTATTACTCACTGTAGATGTATGATAACCATTACCTTGCTTTACTCTGATTGATGCTTTTTTTTTTGAAAGCTGTAGATATATGTGAAGTTCACTGCTTTTGATTCACTATTTTTCATTATTTCTTTGTCTTTTACTGACAACAATGAACCTTTTCTTGCACTAAAAATGTTATTTATTTTCTTTTAATATACTAGTTAATTAGCATATGTCTTCATACCAATCATTCATTGTTGAGTCTTTAGCTGAATATTCCATTTTTACATAGCTAGTTACAGTCAGCACCACTCTCTTTTGTTGAAGTACACCAGTCATTATTATAGCGAATGTTGAACAGTGAGCTTCATGACACACTTGCTTGAAGTCGATTTGGATTTTCGCTTTGTATTCACTGTTATACTGATTGTCATGACCTTTATTGTTCACTAGTCACTAATATATATGTTCAGATCCATTGATGACAGTGGCCATTACCTCAGCTTCATTGGTGTCATTTGGTGCAAACTGAGACCACCATGCTTGATCTTTTTATTCAGCCACTCATAGCCAACACTTTTGTGTTGAGCCCATTCTTACCCTTGAACACTGACCCTTACCAGTAGGCTTGTTCACTGTCACCTTATTCAACCTTTATTGTCCACCAGTTACTACTTGATAACCTATCTTCAGCTTGTTCTTCGAATACACCAGTCTACATGCTTTCAACTCGGGCACTATTGTTGAGTCCATTTGTTTGAGCTTGAACCAATCCTCTGTCAAAAATAGGAACCAGCAACCACCATATTTGATTTGCAATACTATGCTGTGATTGTAACATATACATTGAATTTGAATGCAAAAAGATTCTTGAATTTGAAAGTTGTCAACTATTTTTTTATTATTATAAAATATGATACTGAACAGTGCATTATCATTCTTGAAATATATGCAATTTTATCAATAATGACTGTATTCTGGATATCAAGAGCAACATAAAAGATGTAAACTTTGAAAAATGCTTTTCCTATACATTCAACCCTGTTGCTAAATCATGAATCCTTAACTAGTCTCAAATGCTTTCTTGATAACCAATGAATGACTAGTTTTTTCATTACTTTGCAATACAAAAAGTGAAGAGTGCTTATGATCTTTTCATAAAATAAGAAATGCTAAATTGTAGAATGTTCTATAATTGTTTAAGAGGTTTGAGTATGGGCTAGTGACACTCAAAAACACTAGAATGAAATTTAACGGAGTTCAAGCATGGGCTCATGACAACCATCAAATACACACTGTAAACATTCCATGATACTTTGAAGCACAATTCTGTAGCATTATTTCTATTGTTAAGCAACAATATCATTGCATATGATCAATCCTTGAAGCATTTTGAATTCAACATTATCATATGAACAAGGAACTTTAATATCATTTGTTACCAGTGACTTATCTTGTTGGATCTTGGTATTTGAACATGGTTGTTTCTCTATTTTGCACTTGTGAACTCACTGTCTTTGAAAGCATAGGCTGAAGCATCTTTTATCGCACTTGATACTGCATCATTTCATTTTGACTGTGATGTGAAAACTAGACAACTTGAGCACTGCAATTTTTATTTTGTAAAGCTTAAAAACAACATCAAACTAATCTTGTTAGGTTAGTGAACATGATAAACACATTAGTTTTATGAAAATGCCAAATATGGTGACATTTATGAATCAATATCAGCAATGTAATGTTGTTCACTAATCTAAGAAGATCCTTTTGATTCTAAAAAAGGTTTCTCAGTCATGAGTACTAAGTCCCTTTAGTTCAGATATTTGATTTAAATATAAAGACAACATGCATAATAATGACCATAAATAGTAAAAGGTTTCATGTAAACACATCCCTTTAATACTACCTTTCATTTTATGTGGATGCACATTTCCTTATTGCATTGGACTACCAGATAGATATGCAGCTTTGAAAGATTGATTGTTGTATGATGTTACTGTTTCATGCATTTCTTAGATCCAATTGGATCTAACATTATTTTCTCTTCCATGATGCGGGATAATCCTAAAGACTCCTAGAAGATGCAGACCCGGACAATGGACCTGAGGACCTAAGGACTTGATAGAAAACCAACCAACAACATAAAAATAACCAAGGCAATGCATGGGAACCTACTCATACTTCTATCATGCTTTCTATTATGAAAAATGTATTCTTTATTGACATGAAAAATGAAATATGAAAGAACATTTGTATACTACATTCAGTTTGAATGCACAATGTAATGATCAATTATGAATTTGAAAATTTGAAATGTGATCAATACTTAGAGTAAAAAAATGAAAATTGGTATTAAATGCAATAATGAAATGTTAATCAACATCACCTAAAATGTAGTGTTAATTAGACTCCTAAAAATGCAATCTTTTCCTATTTGCATTCATTATTTTGTACGCTGTAATTCTGGGTAACCGTTATAAGCCCCTAGAACTCCATAGCAAAATGGTGTAGTGGAAAGAATGAATCAGAAAGTTTAGGAAGCACTAAGGACAATGATCAAAGAAGAAATCTCACTAGATATTTCCTGGAGAGAAGTGATACATACAAAAATATATACACTTAACATAGTACTTTATTAGAGGAAAATGGTAAGACATATTATGAGATATGACATGAAAGGGCTCCCAAAATGACATACTTCAAAATTTTTGGAAGTAAATGCTGTATTCAAAGAGATGAAGACAGTCTTGGAAAGTTTGACAACAAATCTGATGAAGACATATTTTTGGGATATTCTACAAGAAGCAAAGCGTACTGATGTTACAACAAGAGATTGAACAAGATAGTTTAAATTGCGACTATGAAAGTTGATGAAGATATCCAAAGAACTCTTGACAAGAATATTGAATATGAATCTAAATAAGAGGACCAAGGAAAATAAGACAATAAAGAATAATAAGGGATAAAATAGACTTTGACATCTACAACTAAGACTCCAAGTTATGTATAGAGAAATCATTCAAAAAATTGGATTATAAGAGATAAGAATAAATGACTCATTGAAAGAAGAAGAGAAACACAAGAACATGTTCTATTATGTTTACTCTCAAAGATTAAACCTAAGACTATGGAAGAATCATGCAATGATTAGAATTAGGTGAAGGCAATGGAAGAATAGCTTGATCAGATAGAGAAAAATTAGACTTGGGAACTTGTGCCTAGACCGATAGACAAAATGTGATTTGTACAAAGTGGGTTTTCTAAAAAAAGATAGATAAAAATGGAAAGGTAATGAGAAATAAGGAGTGATTGGTTTGAAAGGGTTACACTTAGATTTAAGGTATTGATTTTGATTAAACTTATGCCTATTAGAATAATGTGAAAATATGTGCTGATGAGATGTGTTGTCACATGTATTGGCATAACTAATGCAGAGATAAGTTGAGAATGTTATAGTATGAGTTTGATGTAGATCTAATGATAGGTTGATTAGTTATGATGTTGTCATTAATGTCAACTTAGTGATTGATTGGTTGCCAGTGAGACAATGAGCATTTTATGCTAATGTATGTTTAGAAGGTTGGATCTAAATTTGTGGTAAGAGTTGGAGTGTGCAATCATAATGTAAGACTCAATGATGTCTCTAGAAGCTATATCTATGACTATACATGTTTATCATATGTACGTTGTAACTTATGATCGATTGAAGGTTGTTAGGTCAACATGAAGAACAAGATGAAGATGAGGAGGAATGATTTGATGCTTGTGTAAAATATGTTTTGATTCAGGTGTTGTGATTCAGGATGTGTTATCTTGACTATGTTATGAGGTTTTTGGTGCAACCACATCATGTTTGATGATTAGATGACAAAGTTTCAATGGAAAGAAGATCACTCAGTGAAAAGTAAAAGAAGTTCTTAGAACAATCAGTCAGATCCTTAATCCGTGAAGTTGCATTGTGTTGTGATAAGTGGTTATATGTTGTAAGGATTGTAGTGACGTGGTAGATTGACATGGAATGATGATTTGGTATTTTCATGATCGCGATGATTGAATTTCTTGGAGCTATGAAAGAACATTAAAGAGTGTGATGTGGTTTGAATTTTATTCATCAAATCAATTATGTGATGAATCTAGAGGCTGATATGAACTTGAAATTGCAATTGATAAATGGTAACACATTTTAAGGTTCAATAACTGAGTGATAATGTATTGTAATGATGTAATTCAAATGTAATTAGGGTCTTGATTGACCTAGTTAGTGAAAACATATTTATATCTTTTGATGTATCATGAAGTGAGTGTGGAAGAGAAAGGTCGTGAATGCAGGTGCACGATTGTAGGGTTTGGATGTTCTGCATGTGAAGTAGAAATTGAGCTCAAACTAGATCTATACTAGCAGAGGAGAAGTGCTATTTTATTAGATCATTATACTTGTTGATTTCTAACAGTCTCTACAAGAAAATCCCTTAACCGGGTAGACTCTAACAGGTCTGATTTGTAAATCCTTTAACAGGTAATTCTTTAACTAGGGTTTGAAATCCCTTAATAGGGTTACTCCTAACAGTACTAGAGGTAAATCCCTTAACTGAATGGCTCCTAACAGGTCTGATTTGTAAATCCTTTAACAGGTAATTCTTTAACTAGGGTTTGAAATCCCTTAATAGGGTTACTCCTAATAGTACTAGAGGTAAATCCCTTAACTGAATGGCTCCTAACAGGGTCTTTCTCTTAACCAGACATTTTGTAAGCTTTTAATAGGGTTAAGCTCTTAAGAAAATGTACTTTAGAAGAGTGTAGAATTATTATTGGGTGCCATTCCCATACATGATTTTTCCTAGTTGGGTTACCATGACAAAATATTTGTGTTATTATGTTGCATGGTTGTGGATGTTTATCTTTATGAGTTTGATTATTCATACAATGAATATTAATTAAGGCAAATTGTTGAATGGTGTATAAATTGTTTGATTTTCTAGATTACTGATTCACACCCCCTCAGTAATCTTGGACCTAATAATACTAACAACATGTATAAGAGGTGTTTTGTCATTGCTGTTATTATATTTCTCTATCTTTGACAATGTTCCTAAGAAGATCAATGAGTTTGTTGGTCCCGTAAATCTTGTATATTAAAGATTAGAATCTATGGATGGTATCAATGTGTTATGGGATGTCTTTAGTTGAATCAGTTCAAATTTTAGGAGTTCACATAAATATTTGGTGTGTTATGGATTTTTATGGTGAGAATGACATCTCAATTATTTAGTGGTGATAGTATGATAATATTTTGATCAATAGTTCTTTGGATTGTAATATTTTTATTTGTGGATCTAGTGAGTGTGTTTGGGATATTGATGTGTGTCCTTAATTTAGTTAGTTCATGATTTAGATATTTGTAAGTTATTTTTCTTGGTTGACAATGGTTACTATAGGTGTTTAGAGGTTGGGCATGATGATACTGATGATTTTGGTGATTGTTAGATAACTAAGATGGGGGGTGAATCCGTTAGTTCCAATTATCCTACAGTCCCAAATCTCCCAGATGTATATATTCAAACTTTTCAAACAAATTATCAACTCTGTAAGCTATCAACAATAACTTTCCTCTTCAGCTACCAATTGACAGTCAATTCAATACCGTGTTTACTGATCTAGCTAGTTATGAAATGTGTAAAGTAAAATAACAATCCAATCACATAAAATACACATTACATAGATTTTTAATGTGGAAACCTTGTTAGGGGAAAAACCACCTGGGACCGATAACCCAAACTAATTCACTCTTCTGAAGTGAGCTTGACTAGGAGCCAACCCTGTTAAAGGTTACAAAACACACTGTAAGGTGTGACCTAGTTAGAGGATTTATCACTAACAGTTATCCCTTGACTAGCATTCACTATGGGGTCAGCAAGAAAACCAACGACATTCATTGAATGTCATATTGAAATACAAAAAAACTGTTAAGTCCACTCAGTTAAGAGATTTTGTTGTAACAATGGTTAAACTGATACAATAATGATATGATTCAAATACAACTAAGATTTGCAGATTTTTAGATCTATGCTAAGCTCAAAATACCTCCTCTGATCAATATTCACTTCAATCTTTCATATCCTCCAACTTATTAAACTCAGTGAATAATACCTTGACGCTTGGTAATGCCTGCAGTTCAGCTTAGTTATGGCTATAACCAATTTGATAAGTGGTGCATGAAATTAATCCTTTCACACAAATTCTCCTATAGTTGTCAATAAGCTCTAGACTCAATAATGAATCTCATGTCTCTTTAAATAAACTTCATAAAACTTTTTCTTATCATTCGTTAGATTTTGCCTCTTAATCTCCATCATTCCTTTTGCCGCTTCAAGATTCCTCAGCAATTATGTCAATAACACGTTTCATCCTTCTCCATTCGATCAATATTGAATTTTGTTAGCCATTAGATACTCATAACAAACTTTATATTCTACATTGGAATAATAAGCAATTATCCAACTCATCAATTCAATCGACAGTTATAAAATTTATTTATTTCTTTCACTCAGTCAATACTAGAATGTGTTGGTGAATACCAGCTTAGTTAAAACTATACTCGGTATACACTATACTAGCTCAGTGTATACATAAATCTTGAATTACTGACCACATGAACTTTTTTAGTTTTGATCTTCAATACATAACAAAATCATGTAATACAATCAAGTCAACAACATGATGCCATAGACTCATCAATAAGTTATCCAATGTATACCTTAGCCATATCTTTCACATCCATCTCATCTTCATGTAGATATCTCATTCCTTTACTATTTTTCTTCTTCAGATGTTTGTAACTATCATGATAAGTGCAGTCAAAACTAGTTGACATCAATAACAATACATTGACTGATTTAATTGCCTTACATATCACTTTAGTAGCTTGGTGATCTCTAATCATTGTCTTTTACTTGTCCATTCATTTTATCAAGATATTCAATCAGTTGTAGGTTATCCATGATTTGAGTTGATGTGGATATTCCTATGGTTATTCATGATGCTTGTGGATGTTTCTTGATCATTATCCTATTATGTTGTTTGTTTGCATTGATTGCGGTGCTTTTATTTGGTGATTTTCATTATTGAGTTCATGTCCTTCACATTCTTGGATGACTTGGTGTTGTAGTATGTTGCAATGATCGAGGCCTAATTATTGGATGCTTAGCATATTCAAGGATGATAATGTTGATGTATGTTATATCTTATCTGACATTCATTGGTTTGCATTTAATATTTGTAATTGAGGGGATATATTTTTAATATTTAGGTGGTGAGAGTTTAGTCAACCTTGTTTATTTCTTCAAGGTTGATGAGATTTATAAATGTAATTTTGTTCATGTGTGGATCATGTGTACAAAAGTGTGGATGTGTTGATGAGATAGAGATGTGCGAATATTGATTGTATCTTTTGAAGAAAGAGATCTAGTGTAGAGAAAAAATTATAATTGTACTTCAATGGAACCGACCTAGGTATGTTGAAGATGCTATTATCCAGTTCATGATATGTGGATGGATTGAATCCAAATTGTTGTTAGACAATGAGTCTTTCCAAGGCAATAAGCCTTTTTGTATTTGAGTAGTGAGCTTTAGGTAGTGTGCTTGAATTCATGTGCATTCCCATTATAATACTCCTAACAAGGTATAAAGATTTTAGTAGAGTACATCATCTTGTGAGTTCATCCCCACTCTATTGTTTTGCTTGATCACCTTAAGAAGGAATAAAGATGCATTCACTTCTCTTGGATAACAATGAAAACAATGCTTGCAAAGAAAGATGAAATCAGGATCATAAAATCAAACTCCAAAATGTATGGGCCAAAGAACATCTGCTTTATTTTTCACAAAATCTGATAATGTGGTTACAAAAAATAGCTTCAAAACATGTTGACACAATGTGTTCACTATTTTCCTCTCTCCAAAACTTGCAACCCCTTAAAATTGATCAAGAAAATCAATCTTATACTATGCCCTAGCTCCAAATCCGAAAATAGAAACCCTTTACATAATGCCCTAAATTGGCCACAAATCATGCCAACAATCTAGCCTATGAAAACCCCATCCTAAGTGCCCTTGAACATTGGCTTACAATAAGGATTAAAATCCTTTTAAAAAGTATTGCCAATATTTAAATTACTTAAAATTAGATAAAAACCCAATATCAAATAAAAATCTAAAACCTCTAAACTTCGGAAAAAACACTAAGTATACAAAATGCAAAGTGGGGAATGTCAAAAAGACCACTCAACCCACTTGTAGCCTGATGCGAAAATAAGAATGAGGTGGCACTATGACAATTTTTGAAAATTGCAGGAATGTGACATCTACAGTAAAGGCATTAAATGCCCTTCACTTGGTGGACTCCAAAACTCATAGGCTCATTTGTGATTTTGAAACTAGTGTTAACTCTATCTTCACAGAGAAGAAACCGTGGAAAACCCTAAGGGAAACTCTTCAAAATTCTTCATGAAACTTAGCCTTCTCTTTAATGGAGCTTGAGCTCTCTATGATCTTACTTCTCTGGCATTTGAGCACAGTATTAATGAAACTCGGGCTCACTGGAGCCAATTGGAGTCTTCCTTTTGCTTGGCTGTAGATTTGACTGGTGTTTGTCTTCGCCATGAATGTGACTATGTATGGTCGGAACTAGTAAGCCACTGCATGTTTCTATTTACATTGATTGATGCATCCATTGTATTCTTTGTTTAACCTGTGACTGATGGTCTTCTCAACCTTCCCTTTCTACTTACAGCTGTAAATGAACAATTTCTCAGTTGTGAACATACAGCTCTTGGCTGTAGCTTTGACTAGTGTTGGCATTTTTTCCATCCTCATAAGTCACGGCTTGAGCTTTGACTTGGTGACTGCAGTATTTACATCTTTTAAATGCATATGAAATCGTGACTTGTCAAAGCATTTTGGGCTTGTGAGTTTTCAATACAAGTCACGGTTTGTTGTGACTATGGCCTCAACATGATCATAGTCAAGACTCCATGCTTGAATCTTAGTTTCATGAGCTCTTCTATCATTATAAGTCATGGATTTGTGACAAAAACTCGGCCTCTAACTGGTAAATGTTGGTCTTTGATAATTTTCCACTTACATATTTTTCTTTTCAAACTTGAGTTTATTTACCACTCTTGATGTGGGTTTCTCTGCATTATTTAACAGTGTCAAAATTGAGACTCAACCTCTCCCTACAGTTGTACTATGAATGATTTGCATTGAAGCCATGAGTCACATTATGAACTCGACCTACATTTGACTTGTAGCTTACTATGACTGGCAGTTTAACATAAAATATGTTTTATTTACAACACTCTTGACATGGGTTCATTTTCTTTTGACAGTGGCACCATGATTCGGCTTCCACCTTGATAGTGCCATGACTAAACATTGAGTTTCCTTCAGTAATCTTGGTGACATTCTAAGCTATAGCTGAGATGTGTCACTATGAAACTTTTCATTAGCTTAAGGCCTCTCAACTACAACTTCAAACTTTTTCGAAGGTGTCTGAACACTTTGACAACATACCACCATGGCTCGACATCTATCTTTTGTCACATTGGCAATAGTCCAAGCTGTGGTTGAGATGTGTCATAAAGAAACTTGGCATTAGCTTAAGGCATCTCAGCCACAGTTTCACACCCTTTCCAAGGTGCCTGAAAATCATTGACAATAAAACCACCATATGGGTTCTCCTGTCCAGTCATCACATCAAAACTGTGAGCTGTGACTAAAAGATGTGGTAGATGTATTCAGTTTTCAAGCTATGAAACCTTTGAGTCATAAGCTTCATAGGTTTTGGAAGCTGACTAATTAACATGACTGAAAGATATCAAAGGAAACAAGTCACTTTGCTCATAAAGATAAGTACATTTCTTTTCTCTGTCTGCTATTTATTTTGTTTTCATCTTATGTACATCTTTGTATCTCTGATTTTTCCACTACTATTATCACTTGTACACACACATAACCAGGAATCCACTTTGTCATATTTTATTAAACACACAACTTAGCTATCATTTTTGCTTTGAATACCAGTCACCATATAGCCCGTGAACATATACTTTAGATGAAAAGCTACAAACTTATGCTTCACTTGTTTATAAAAAATGTTCCTACAACATGCTTTCTATCAAATTTATCACTTCTATAATTCAGCTGTAGATGTATTTAGGCTTTGTAAATCTGTAGAATAGCATAAATTTACATCTTGAAAGATGAATTCAAAACACCTAACATTGCCAACACACTGTCAAAACTAGTCATTCTTCTGTCAATACACAGTCAAATATGATTTGTTCCATAAAACAAGTCAAATCTTTAAAAGCATAATGCATTTAGAGTTCCTGTGGCACAATCACTATTTAAAAATGGACTCCTTCATTTGATTTCTTTGATAGACTTTTAATGTGCATTTGACTTGGCTGTAAATATGTAACTGTTTCATTATATTTTTTTCCACTATTCTCAACCCATTGTTGCTATACTTTGATTTAACCCAAAACACTAATCATTCTATATGTTGCAAAAAGCCTCATTTAAAACTGGTACAATCATGGCACAAATTACCAAATATTAAATACAATTTCCTTTGATGTTGAATTTGAATTCTTTAAAAGGAATGCAATAAGATGTAAAAATGTTTGTATATTATCTATGAAGTTCGAGCACAGGCTCATGACACTCAAAGATACATTTTAGTAAACATTTTATGATAATTTTTAAATTCTGTAGCATCCTTTGTATAATCAGCAATAACGAGTGATATAATTGAACTTGAACATCTTCATTAAAAAAGAAATCTTGTATCAGTGTTCATGAAACTGCATTTGATCATCACTTTTTGCAACTTGAAAACTTTCTGTGGCATTCCTTCATGCTCTGTATCTCTTTTCTACGACTAAATGTGAAAACCAGTCATACTTTCTTTCTACAAAAAAAAAACTGTTAAGCTCTCAAACAACATCATTTTGAAATGGTTAGATTAGTGAACATAATAAACAATTTGTAAAAATACCAAAATGACACTTATAAATCAATACTTAGACCATTATGCTCACTAATCTACCAAGGTACTACATCATCTGAAAAAGGTTTCTTAGCTGGAAAGACTAAGTCCCTTTAATTTAGATACCTGGTAAATAAAAAGGACAACATACACTAGAATGATCATAATAGTAAAAGGTTTCATCTTTTCAGAAAATAAGTCCCTTTAATACTACCTTGTAGTGAGTGTGGGTGTACATTTCCTTATTGCATTTGATTTTCCAGATTGATATGCAACATTGAAAACTTGATTGAAATTGTATGTTATTTGTTTCTCATGCATTGCTTAGATCCAACAAGATCTAACCACATTTTCTCTCTCTCATGCAGGTTTGAACCCTAAAGACTTAAATGCAGATGAAGACTTGAACCAGGAGACCTAGGACCTGATAGACAACTAGCTGACAACATATTAACAATAAAGGCAATGCATGGGACCCCTATTCCATACTTCAATCATTTTTTCAATTCTACATATGTACTCAATTATTGATATGAAACATGAAACATGAGAAGACACTTTGTAAACTACATTCAGTTTGAATGCACAATCTAATGATCAGATATGAATTTTTGAAATTTTGAAATGTGATCAATACTTAGAGTACAATAATGAAATCTAAAAAATGAATGCAATAATGAAATGTCAATTAACAAAACATGGAGGGTAGTATTAATTGGATCCATAAATGTGCAACCTTTTCCTATTAATGCTTATTGTGTTGTATGTTGTAACTTTGAGTAACAATTTTCGCGACTTCTGCTAGATGTCTGCCTGCTAGACATGACTTGTAGACTTACCATAGGGAAAAATTGTTAGGAAAATTGAAACCATGAATGAAACCATTATTGGAATGAAAATGCACCTAAACTAGACTCAATGCAACCTAGATACCTAGTACTTGGACAACACTTATTGAATTAAAAACTGGTTATATGTCTCTGCCATAAATACTTCACTGGGGGCATTCCTAGCGCAACATGATGAAAACAAGAAAGAGAGAGATATCTACTACATCAACAGAACATTGGTAGCTTATGAAAAGAACTATTCCATGATAGAGAAGGTGTGCCTAGCTATTATCTTTGCATCATAGAAGCTACAACACTATATGTTAGCTCATACTACACAATTGATAGCTAAAATTGACCTACTAAAGTACTTACTAAGAAAGGCTGCCCTTGTAATACCCCAAAAATGGGCTATAAGTTCATTAACCTCCTACATTGACAAATCGAACAAAATCGACATCAAAGTCCTAACCTAAGGCACATCTAAACATCATCGAATCATAATTGATTATCTTAAATTCTGCATCGGGGGATATTTCTAGTAATATTCCTAATCATCATAATTATCTTTAATTTTATTATTATTTGGCAATAAATCACATTTATCCTAAAAATTTGATTAATTAAATATTTTGTATATTTAATTAATTAGATTTAATATTTGCCACTTAATTGTTTAATTAAATTTAATTCTATCTATTATTAATTGTATTATTTAATTTTGACAATGAATCAAAATTCTTATCTTTAATTGATTAAATTCTTATTTAATTAATTAAAGCATGTTGTCATTATTTAATAATATAATTTTTAATAAAAGTTTGATAAAATAGTTAATTAATCCATAAATTAATTATTTTATTTCAAAAATCAGTTAAGTTGAGCATAAATCACTTTATTATTAAATTAATTCATAAATAAAACATGCACAATCATAAAAGCAGACAACTATCAATTATCAATTAAAGCTAAACTCTAATTTGAGTTAAAACTTAGCTTTTGCATGTTTTTGTGACTTAATTATCTGTTATTATCAGATAACTCAAAAATCAAGCTGAGTTATTTGAGTGATTTATGGCTTTCTTCCATGCACCTCCAAAGCCCTGGATTTCTATAAATTAAGGCTTCAGCTCACCTCAAATCATCTCATATTTCTGCACAATCACGCTGGAGAATTGGAGGCTGAGGAATCAACTTGCAAATTCAAAGCTTTGTGAGATCAATTTCAATTGCATAGTTTTTATATCTTAGCATAGAATTTCATAGTTTTCATATCATTGTTAGAATCTTCATTGTTAGATCATTTAGCATTCATTTCATATCAGTTTTCAATAGCATTCATAGCATATTAGTTTATCATTCTTATTGCATAGAAAATATCAAAAATATAGATTCATTGCATTCAATTTCATATCCATCTTTTGCATTCAAATCCTTCATTTAGGTGTCGTCTAGGTCATTGATCTTGATTACAATATGAGAACATCAATCTCGTACCTATTAGAAGGCAGTAAATCACTTGGTTAGATTAGATTTCAATTTTGCATGATTTTGATTATAGCTAACCTCTAATGTTTTACTGAAGTGTTGTGTCTACAAATCAGGTACAATTTTCACACACACAGCCCTTACTGGTAGAAAGAAAAGCTTGAGGTGTATTCCATTAACTGAAATTTGTCGAGCTTCTCCTTCAGTTGTGGACAACTGAAAAGCATTATTCTCCTTGCAGGCTGTTATAACAAAAGGGCCTAACCAAAAATTATCAAATTTGTCATGCTGCCCTGGCCTGCTCCTTAGTACACCCCACTTGAGTACTAGATCATCTTCCTTGAATTCTCTGGATTTATCTTTCTTATCAAATGAACTTTTAGTCTGTTCTTTCTTTAGTTTCATAGTTTCTAATGCCTTCTTCATTTCTTCTTCAAGCTGTAATAAATCAACATACATCAACTTAAGAGGATCTTCCTCTTTAAACAACAACATTTGATTAGCCAGTTGTAAAGCTGGAAATTTAGTAGAAACTGGCAATCTGGACTCTTTACCATAAACCAGGACATAAGGAGAATTCCCTATAACCTATTTTGGTGTAATCCTATCTAACCATAAGGCTGCCTTGAATTTAGAATGCCAATCTCTTTTATTTTCCTGCAAAGTCTTTTTGATAATTTCGATCAGATTTTTATTAGTAGACTGTGCAAGACCATTACCCTGAGGATAATAGTTAGAAGAAGTATTTAAATAGATGCCATTCTTAATAGCCCATTTTGTAATAGCTAAACCAACAAAAGCCATAGCATTATTTGAGATAATTGATTGAGGTACTCCAAACCTGCTTATAATATCTTCATAAAACTTCAACACAGCAGATCCAGAAGATTCCTTTAGTGCAATGGCCTCAGTCCATCTTGTAAAATATTCTATAGCGGTCAAAATCCATTTATGACCTGCACTAGAATTAGGATTTATAGGACCTATAAAGTCCATTCCCCATATATTAAATGGCTGATCCACAATAATTGATTTTAATGGAAATGCTGCCAGCTTTTGTTTCCCTACAAACATAGCACACTTTTGACACTTTCTTGCCCAAGAATAAGGATCTTTAAATAAATCTGGCCAGTAATAGCCAACCCTTAGTATTTTCCAAGTTGTAGTTTTAGGACTGAAATGTCCTCCACAAGATCCATCATGAAATTCAAATAAAATTCTGCCTTGATCAACTGAATCAATGCATTTAAGAAACATTCCAGAAAAATCTTTTCTATAAAGTATACCATCAATGAGAACATAGGGAATAGATTGTAACCTGTAGTACCTCCTCTTTTCTTTGTCAAGATTGTTTGGACATTGTCTAGTTTGCAAAAATTTTGTCATATCTAATAACCAAGATATAGGGTCATTAAGCAATACAACATCACCTTGAAATAAGGCAGACTCTTCAGTAGTTTCAGATTTATCTTCTTCTTCTGCCATCTGAGCACACAAGCCTTTTCCTCTAACCAGCTTGGTTACATGAATTTGTACATCATATTCCATAACCCTTGTTATCCAAATGCTTAAACTTCTTCAAAGCTTTAATAATAGCTAACACATCTTTTTTAACAAAACTATACCTCTTCTTATAATCATCCATACCTTTGCTAAAAAAAGCAACTGGCTGCTCCTATTTTTCTTCATTCTTTTGAACCAACATTGCTGAAATAGTGTCAGAACCAATAAGAATATAAAATAAAGTCTTTAGTAAAATCAGGATTAACAAGAGTAGGGACTGAAGAAAAATCCTATTTTATCAGTTCAAAACTCTTCTTTCCCTCATCAGTCCAGCTGAAAGGGATATCCTTCTTTAGCATAGTAGTAAATGGTTTTAGCAAGTTAGCAATATCAGGGATAAACCTTATAACAAAATTTATTCTCCCAATAAAACTCTATAATCCTTTCTTGTGTTTAGGCAGTGAAAGTTCCAGAATTGCATGAATTCTCTCAAATTCAATAGTTGTACCTTCCTTAGACACCTGGTATTCTAGGAGTTTTCCCTCATGAATTGCAAAAATAGATTTCTTTGGGTTTAGAGAAATCCCAAACTCTCTACATCTCTGCAAAATTTGTCTCAAATGATTTATGTGATGATTTGCAACCTTGCTGTAAATTGTATCATCATCTAGGCATACTAGAATAAACTTATACATCAAATTCTTGAAAGTCATGTCCATTGCTATCTAAAAAGTGGCTCCTACATTTGATAACCCAAATGGCATTCTTCTATAAGCCATTGTACCTCATTTAGTTGTGAAAGTTGTTTTAAATTGATCATATTCTTTAACTAAAATATGGTTGTAACCAGAATACCCATCTAAGAGGGAAAACCTCTCAGAACCTAACATATATTGTAAAATCTATTCCATGGAAGGAAGAGGGTGTCTATCTTTAAGAGATGCTCTATTAAGGTCTCTAAAGTCTATACAAAGTCTTATCTCTCCATTCTTCTTCCTCACTAGAACTAAGTTAGAAACCCAGGATGTGTGTTTGATTGGAAAAATAATACTACCATCCAGGAGTTTCCTCAATTCTTTCAACATTAATGGTTCTAACTTAGGGTTTATGGGCCTGCCTTTGTCTAATTGGCCTAGCATTTGACTCTATTTCTATAGCATGCTGGGTTAATTAATGATCAAATCCTTTTAATTCAGCATAATCCCATGCAAAAACATCACTATATTCTCTAAAAAGATCAATAAACAATTCTTTTTCTTCAGGAGAATTTATTTTACCAACCTTCAACCGCTTATCTCTAAATATCTCCACTTCCTCATAATGATCCTCTTTGATCAACATGCTGGTTTTACCCTTCCTGAACTTATCATCAAAGTTGAAAGTTGATTCCAGTCTGACCAATCCCTTTGGAAGCTTGTTGGTTTTCAATTGAATGATCTGGTCTTCCATTTGCTGATTGGTTTTATTATTTCTAGAATCTCAGAAACCATCTGTTTCTGTCAAAAAACTCAAAATATGTTCATCAGTATTAAAAACCTACCAGTAAGTGTCATTATCTGGGATAGATGGCCTAAAAATAATCTTGACATGTGACTGGTCTAATATCTGTCCTTTTTTTTTTGTTATTGAAACATGCGCACTAATACCAGCCAACCTATCAGCATGCTGATTTTTCTTTCTAGGAATTGAAATCAGGTTAAAAGAATCAAATTCATCTAGAATATCAGATACTCTAGATTTATACATCTTTAGAAGATCATTTTTAACAGTATTGATACCTCTCACCTATTTTACTATCAGCTCACTGTCACCAAATGCCCTCAAACATTTGAATCCTCTCAATCTTGCCCACTCTAATCCATGAATCAGACTTTCATATTCAGCCACATTGTTAGAACATGGAAAAGATAACTTGTATGAAACATAAAACTTATCACCATTAGATGAAACTAACATAACCCCTACACCAACTCCATCCTTATTGCTTGATCCATCAAAACACAAATCCCATAATTGGTTAGATAAATCAGATTCAAATTTTGGATCTTTTATCAAATTAGGCACAACTGAATCAGATTCTAAAATCATGTAATTTCCAAAACCAATATCATGCAAATCATCATTGTGTTCATTTCTAGTGGCTGATTCATCAAAAAACAATGTCTGGATATGCTTTAGTTTGTGTGTTATAGGCTGAATATTCTTGAATTTCATCCTGATCCATAATCACACAACTTGCATTAATGGGACTGGGATTGTAGGGCTCTATGTGGTCTTTAGACAACAATTCTGATTTTATGGTTACCTTAATACCATATCTAGTTTTGAAGTATAAATGTGACCAATCTGATGAAAAATAGCCATCTATTTTGGCTATGAAATCTCTGGACAGGCACATAGCAAAATATGTAGGCAAATCTATAACATAAATGTCTTGAGGAATTGAGAAATTTGGACATGAGTGAAATGTCAAACTTGCATTTTTAATGACCCCTAAGGTCTTAACTAAAGTTCCATCAAGTTGGACTACACCTTTTTCAAGAGGTTCATACTTTAAATTCAACAAATCTGCTATTTTCTTAGGCATGACAGTGTTGGTTGCACCACTGTCTACCATACAATTATGCACTAATTTGTTTCCAATAATTAATGAGACATAAAAAGGAGGAGGATTATCATTTTTAGGTTTCTTACCTTCCTTTTCAGATGTCTTTTGAACATTTGCTGGCTTCTTGTCAACTTTTACTGCTGGTTGCTTCAAAATTGCAGCCTTTTTAACTTCTGGTATTGCTGGCTGCTGTACTTTAACATGATTTTTCTCTTCTTTTGGTACCTTTTCCTGAACCTTAGGAGGTTCAAAATTAGTCATAACCACCCTAGGTGGTTTTTGTACTATTTGTTGTGAACTAGCTGCCAACTTGGACAATTCTTCCTTTAAAATCTCAATTTGTCCTGAAATAGATAAGGTCTCCCATGTAGACAAGGTTACATTTGTTTTCTTCATAGTATCAACAATATTGAATGGAACAATAAATTGTACCTTGTGTGAAGATCTAGGAGAACCTTGATCAACATTCTTTTGATTTTGATCATTACTGGATGAAATAGATAGACTCTTTAGAATAGAAATTAGTGAAGAAGGTACATTACTAGTGGATTGATCTGCTTCAAGAGCTCTCTTTTTGGCTCTGGTATTTGCTGTAATTAATGAATCATAATTTAGACCACAAAAATCCTCCTCTTGACAATTTAGGAAACTAGTATCCATAACACTCTGATTTGATTGTTGTTGTACCTCCTCAACAAACACATTCTGCTGTGAGTTCATTGCATTTTGGACTATAAGAGCTTGGTTAAGAACCCCATTAGAGCATGTAGACTGATCATGTTGTTCATTGCATGGAAAGCACCAGTTAGTAGCAATATTATTTTGAGTAGGAACAATATCCCTAACAGTGTTAAGAGGTGCATGATTATACTGTTTATTAGGCCTCACATTCCAATTTTGTCTATTTGCATTGGTATTACCTTAGAATTGCTGCCTATTGGCCTGATAATTAGGCTGATTAGGATATTGGGACGAGGAACTAGCAAACTGATTTTGAGCAACAGGGTTTGTCTATGCTTGATTCCTCTTAAGGGTCACTAAATCATTACCAAAAGATTGTAGTAAATTTTCTATCTTTTGCTGACTGTCCTTAATACTCTGTAATTCATTCAGAGGGGTTGCAAGAACTATTTCTATAGTTTTATATGATGGGACAACAGATAGTGGTGGGACAACCAATGACATATTAGACTGAATGTTAGGAAAGAAGGGCATAGGTGGCCTAGGAGCTATCTTTCCTACCTAGATAAGACTATTCTCTGCTCTAACATCAGTATCAAAAGCTAGGGGCAATGTAGTACCCCCCATAGATTGAATCATTACAAAGATATCACTATTCAAACTCTTTAAATAATACAAGAAAGCATATTCATCTGAAGGCCTTACTGTAGCTAGAATCTAGTTCCAAGTCTTCTAGAAATGAAGATTGAAATCACTCATCTCCTCTTGTGGAGCTCTCTTGATTGTAGTTAATTGCTCCACCAAAGACAAATTATCAGACTTGTCCTCAAAGAATTTAGACAGCCTCTCTCCCAAGACATCCCAAGTAGTAATAGAATCCACTGGGAGTGTTCTGAACAAGTCAAGAGCTTTACCCTTCAGGGATGTAACCAATAGCTTCAAAGCTACATCTTCTTTCGTGACATGATGAACATTGAAAAGAGTTGCAACATCTCTGATGTGTTCTATAGCTGTTACTGGTCCTTGTCTAGTAAATGTTGGCAAGCCTTTCAGAGCAGCCAATTGAATGTTATTGTGGTTTGCAATCCTCAAAGGACTGCCTTGATTGAATGTAACAAATGGCATATTTCTTTCCATTACTTGATGTGGAGGTGCTTGTTGCTGAACTGCAGGTGTAACAGAAAGCCGGGTAGGTTGAATTACCTTCCTTTGATATGTCTTCAAATTTTGAGGAGTTGTTGCAATACCACTTGTAGAAGCTCCAAAAATAGAATTATTTCTAGGTAAATCTTCAAAAATTGGTAATTCTGATCCAGAATGATTAGGAACACTTAGATCCCCAGGAAGACTGATCTCTTCAATAATTACCTCAAGTTCCTCTGAATTTGCAACCTGGTCTTCAAAAATGGGATTGTCAAATGATGAAAAATTAGAATTCAATAGAGAAGAACTACCTCTTAGATTTTGTGGTGTCCTTCCTCCTCTCACTAATCTACCTCCCCTTCTTCCTAGCTGTAATTCCTGATACACAAAACCCTCCTTGTTTGATCTTGTTGGAGTTCTTCTCATTAAGTAAAAACTCAAATATGCAATTGGATCAAAACAACCATAGAAAATTGTAACTCAGAACTGAGAAGCAGTTCGTGTCTCACTGGGCATGCCAAAAACTGTTCAGGCTTAGAATTGTCACCCTAACTCAGGCATTAGGGCTACACGACAATTCTATCCTAACAATGGAAACCTCCTCTAGCTGTGGGTAGACTATGAATAAGGAGGAATCTCCAGATTCTAGGTCGGTTCCTATTAAATATGAAATATCACCACCTGATTTGAAACTTTGATAAGAAAAGGGGTAGAAGGAAACTTAAACTGAAATGAATTGGGGTGATACACCAAAAATAGATTCAGACTTTGCTGGAATTATAAAATAGTAACTCAAAAATATATATCAAAGGCTTGACTCTTCAAATCTCTGTTCAACATATAGGCTAACAGATTTCACTATTAGGGTTAAACCACGAATAGCTCAAAAGGTTAACAACATACAATTTCCATACAAGGTTTAAAAAAATTGATCACCTTAAGAAGGAATAAAGATGCATTCACTTCTCTTGGATAACAATGAAAACAACGCTTGCAAAGAAAGATGAAATTAGGATCATAAAATCAAACTCCAAAATATATGGGCCAAAGAACATCTGCTTTATTTTTCACAAAATCTAATAATGTGGTTACAAAAAATGGCTTCAAACAATGTAGGAACAATGTGTTCACTATTTGCCTCTCTCCAAAACTCGTAACCCCTTAAAATTGATCAAGAAAATTAATCTTATACTATGCCCTAGCTCCAAATCCAAAAATGGAAACCCTTTACATAATGCCCTAAATTGGCCAAAAATCATGCCAAAAATCTAGCCTATGAAAACTCCATCCTAAGTGCCCTTGAACATTGGCTTACAATAAGGATTAAAATCCTTTTAAAAAATATTGCCAATATTTTAAATTAATTAAAATTGGATAAAAACCCAATATCAAATAAAAATTTAAAACCTCTAAACTTAGGAAAAAACACTACGTATACAAAATGCAAAGTGGGGAATGTCAAAAAGACCACTCAACCCACTTGTAGCCTGATGCAAAAATAAGAATGAGGTGGCACTGCGGCAGTTTTCAAAAACTGCAGGAATGTGACATCTGTAGTAAAGGCATTGAATGCCCTTCACTTGGCGGACTCCAAAACTCATAGGCTCATTTGTGATTTTGAAACTAGTGTTAACTCTATCTTCGCAGAGAAGAAAGTGTGGAAAACCCTAAGGGAAACTCTGCAAAATTCTTCATGAAACTCGACCTTCTCTGTAATGGAGCTTGAGCTCTTCGTGATCTTACTTCTCTGGCATCTGAGCATGGTATTAATGAAACTTAGGTTCATTGGAGCCCATTGGGGTCTTCTTTTTGCTCGGCTGTAGCTTTGACTAGTGTTTGTCTTTGCCATGAATGTGACTGTGTATGGTCAAAACTAGTAAGCCACTACATGTTTCTATTTGCATTGATTGATGCATCCATTGTATTCTTTGTTTAACCTATGACTGATGGTCTTCTCGACCTTCCCTTTCTGCTTACAACTGTAAATGAACAACTTCTCAGTTGTGAACATATAGCTCTCGGCTGTAGCTTTGACTGGCGTTGGCATTTTTTCCATCCTCATAAGCCACAAATTAAGCTTCAACAAGACATGGCTTGGTGACTGCAATCTTTACATCTTTTAAATGCATATGAAATCGTGACTTGTCGAAGCATTTTGGGCTTGTGGGTTTTCAATACAAGTCACGATTTGTTGTGACTATGGCCTCAACATGATCATAGCTGAGACTCCATGCTTGACTCTCAGTTTCATGAGCTCTTCTATCATTATAAGTCACAAATTTGTGATAGCAACTCAGCCTCTGATTGGTAAATGCTGCTCTTCGATACTTTTCCACTTACATATTTTTCTTTTGAAACTTGGGTTTATTTACCACTCTTGACGTGGGTTTCTCTGCATTATTTAACAATGTCAAAATTGAGACTCATCCTCTTCCTACAGTCGTACTGTGAATGATTTGCATTGAAGCCATGAGTCACATTATGAACTCGGCCTAGATTTGACTTGCGGCTTATTATGATTGGCAGTTTAGCATGAAATTTGTTTTATTTACACCACTCTTGATGTGGGTTCATTTTCTTTTGACTGTGCACCATGATTCGGCTTCCACCTTGACAACATCGTGACTAAACATTGAGTTTCCTTCAGTCATCTTGGTGATAGTCTAAGCTAATTAGCTGAGATGTGTCACTGTGAAACTTTTCATTAGCTTAAGGCCTCTCAACTATAGCTTCAGACTTTTTCAAAGGTGTTTGAACACTTTGACAACATACCACCATGGCTCGACATCTATCTTTAGTCACACTAGCAACAGTCCAAGCTGTGGCTGAGATGTGTCATAAAGAAACTTGGCATTAGCTTAAGGCATCTCAGCCACAGTTTTAGACCCTTTCCAAGGTGCCTGAAAATCATTGACAATAAAACCACCATATGGGTTCTCCTGTCCATTCATCACATCAAAACCGTGAGCTGTGACTAAAAGATGTGGTAGATGTATTTAGTTTTCAAGCTATGACACCTTTCAGTCATAAGCTTCACAGGTTTTGGAAGCTAACTAATTAACATGACTGAAAGATGTCGAAGGAAACAAGTCACTTTGCTCATAAAGATAAGTACATTTCTTTTCTTTGTCTGCTGTTTATTTTGTTGTCAGCTTATGTACATCTTTGTATCTCTGATTTTTCCACTACTGTTATCACATGTACACACACATAACCAGGAATCCACTTTGTCATATTTTATTAAACACACAACTTAGTTGTCATTTTTGCTTTGAATACCAGTCACCATACAACCTATAAACATATACTTTAGATGAAAAGATGCAAATTTATGCTTCACTTGTTTATAAAAAATATTCCTACAACATGCTTTCTATCAAATTTATCACTTCTATAATTCAGCTGTAGATGTATTTAGGCTTTGTGAATCTGTAGAATAGCATAAATTTAGAGCTTCAAAGATGAATTCAAAACACCTAACACTGCCAACACACTTTCAAAACTAGTCATTCTTCGGTCAATACACAGTCAAATATGATTTGTTCCATAAAACAAGTCAAAGCTTTAAAATCATATTGCATTTAGAGTTCCTGTAGCACAATCACTGTTTAAAAATGGACTCCTTCAGCTGATTTCTTTGATAGACTTTTAATGTGCATTTGACTTGGCTGTAAATATTTGACTATTTCAGTATATTTTTTTCCACTATTCTCAACCCATTGTTGCTATACTTTGATTTAACCCAAAACACCAGTCACTCTATATGTTGCAAAAATCCTCATTTAAAACTAGTACAATCATGGCACAAATTACCAGATATTAAATACAATTTCCTTTGATGTTGAATTTGAATTCTTTAAAAGGAATGCAATAAGATGTAAAAATGTTTGTATATTTTCAGTGAAGTTCGAGCACGGGCTCGTGACACTCAAAGTTACATTTTAGTAAACATTTTATGACACTTTTTAAATTTTGTAGCATCCTTTCTATAATCAGCAATAACCAGTGATATAATTGAACTTGAACTTCTGCATCAACAAAGAAATCTTGTACCAGTGTTCATGAAATTGCATTTGATCATCACTTTTTGCAACTTGAACACTTTATGTGGCATTCCTTCCTGCTCTACATCTCTTTTCTATGACTGAACGTGAAAACCAGTCATACTTTCTTTTTGCAAAAAAAAAAACTGTTAAGCTCTCAAAGAACATCATTTTGAAATGGTTAGATTAGTGAACATAATAAACAATTTGTAAAAATACCAAAATGACACTTATAAATCAATACTTAGACCATTATGCTCACTCTACCAAGGTATTGCATCATTTGAAAAAGCTTTCTCAGCTGGAAAGACTAAGTCCCTTTAATTTAGATGCCTAGTTAATAAAAAGGACAACATACACCAGAATGATCATAAATAGTAAAAGGTTTCATGTTTTCAGAAAACAAGTCCCTTTAATACTACCTTGTAGTGAGTGTGGGTGTACATTTCCTTATTGCATTTGATTTTCTAGATTGATATGCAACATTGAAAACTTGATTGAAATTGTATGTTATTTGTTTCTCATAGATTGCTTAGATCCAACATGATCTAACCATATTTTCTCTCTCTCATGAAGGTTTGAACCCTAAAGACTTAAATGCAGATGAATACTTGAACCAGGAGACCTAGGATTTGATAGACAACCAACTGACACCATATTATAAATAAAGGCAATGCATGGGACCCCTATTCCATACTTCAATCATTTTTTCAATTCTACATATGTACTCAATTATTGATATGAAATATGAAACATGAGAAGACACTTTGTAAACTACATTCAGTTTGAATGCACAATGTAATGATCAGCTATGAATTTTTGAAATTTTGAAATGTGATCAATACTTAGAGTACAATAATGAAATCTAAAAAATGAATGCAATAATGAAATGTCAATTAACAAAACCTAGAAGGTAGTATTAGTTGGATCCACAAATGTGCAACCTTTTCCTATTAATGCTTATTGTGTTGTATGTTGTAACTTTGAGTAACAATCATTATTGTTAAAGGTGGAGAAGAATAGAGATTTTTATGATGACAATATTTGATATTGAGTTGTTTTCTTTGTTATTGATGAATGTTTCCATCAATGAAAAAGGGGAAGATTGTTGGAATGTGATATTCATGTGATTACTGTTGTTGTCATTAATGGTTATCATTGATATCAACATATCTTTTATTTGGATGTGGATTTGGTGCTTTGGTGATCTAGTGTAGCGTGCTTCAAATGATGTGTTGAGTACATCTATCTTTAGCTGTGTTCATTCTGGTCGCATTCATCTTGAAACATAATGTGGTTCACTCCTTTGGGTCCAGACCTATTTGGGAAGTGGTTATTGTGCTTCAAATCAAGTTCCTGCATTATAACATGTATATCTTATTTATTGGCCCTAAATGTTATGGAGAATGTCTAGCATGTTCGAGGTGTGTTGTATTGAGCAAGGAGGTTCTATGTGGTTCATGTTTCATTCCTTACCATCGCGGGAATATTTTTGTGTTACCTATTTCAAATTATGCTAGGTTGACTTAGATGTTTGTAGTGGCATGAGAAGGTATAAGAAAATAATGATTCTATTTGACACTAGAGTGAATGAATGTGCATAATGAACGCGAATATGATAAGGAAAGATCTAAATATTGATGCAGTATGTGAATTTGTGCAACCGATAAAAGATTGTAATATCATTCCTGTGTTGTTGATTATTGGTGACAATGATTTCCATGGTGGATTCTTTTTCACTACTCTTATTATAGCAGTGAGCCTTTGTAAAAATCACCTTTATCAATATGTATTTTCAAGATAATTAGCTTCTCCATAGTTTTTCCCATCTTGGGTTTCCACATAAGTTATGGTGTTCATGGTGTATGATGTTTTGTGATTTCATGTTCATATCTATTTTAAGTTTTAGATTGCTTTAAGTTTCCTCCAGATTTAATAAGGTTATTATTATTATTATTATTATAACTGATTCACCCCACCTCTTAGTTATTTGGCATGTTCATCAGTAAGGTATACACAAAATCTAGATTAAGGAAACATTAAAAAATAGTTTACATATGTCGCGCTCAATTTTACCAAGCCAACATAAAAGACCTTGTTTGTTTCCTAATTCTTATAGTTTGCCAAAAAAATGACTTGGAAACAATGTAACAATTCAAAATTAATACCAAGGTAAAATTACATGCTCTATAAATTGTTTTTATACATTCTATTAATCCTAATTCTTTTCTTGTCAATAATGACAAAGAATGTAGGGTACATTTAGGTAGTAGAAGACTCTATATTTTACAAGAGTGAAAGTGTTTTTACTTGAGTAAGAAACTTTAAAAATTCACAAGGGATTTGTATGACTATATTTCAATTTACTTTTTGAACAATGCTGGAAAATTTAACATTTACATAAGCAATTAGAACTAAAAAAAAGGGTCCTAATAAGAATAAAATTACATAATTTTTTAATAGATAAGTTAAAATATAATTAGTTTTCTTGAACTAACTTTCTTATCACATAATTATTCTTACATGAATTCAATCAATAACTCATAAAAAAATAACAATGGCGATTCAAATGCATTTACACATCATATTGATGATGTATAATGCTTAAGTTCAATGATTGATAGATCAATTAAGTACAAAAAAAATATCTAAGCTATAGAACTAGTTGATGGTTCTCTTAAAGTAAGAAAGAAAAAATTAAATGATAGAGAAATTGTCAAGGATTCAATAGTAAAACTTTGATGAATTCAATTCTAAGTAGATACAATGAACTTTATTCAATCAATAGGTTATAACCATTGAAATAATCTATGTAAAAAATATAACATAGTAGAAAAATTGTGGAAGTCTATGTATTGGATCAATGCTATTATATTATATCAATATCACTCATGAGAAATACTCAATAAAAGTATCTAGGTCAATGTAATAATAACATTTATGTCAATATCAATACATGAGAAATATGGTCTTTGAGATTAATCAAATATATAGAGAATATAAAATGTGATACAATTGCTAGATAAGTATAATGTTTCTCTATAATTAGGAATGAGATATTAGAGTTGTCGCATCTATTTATTGACAAACTTTTGAAAAGGTACCCTCTTGTCTCATAGTTGAAAAGATCAATCAAATGCAAATATAGAAATTAAAAATTTGTAATTTTAAAAACTAAATAAGATGAATCTATGGTCATACTAAAATTTTTATTGTCTAACACAAAAATTTAATAACTTTTGCAAGGAAATTCAAACACATTAATTCTTAATTATTTATAATTTCAATGTGATGGTACACATTTGCCCCAATTTTTCTATAATGACATGGTGTTGATACACATTTTGTCTAAAATATCTATTAAATTGTGAATGTATATACATACATACATATATGTATGTATGTATGTATGTATACATATGTATATATATGTATACATATGTATATATATGTATATATAAATATAAGAAAATACACACATACATATACATATATGTATATATATTTTTGTATATGTATATATACATATATACATGTGTGTATATAATCTTAAAACAAAAAAAAAGATATATACAAATAATCATCTAAAATTTGTTAAAAAGCATAAAACAAATATTTAATATTGCTATAATCAAATAAAATTATAAAGAAAAAAATTAATAGAACCACACATAATTATATGCCCAAAACCAATAAAAAAACAACAAATCATTTCATATAATGATTCAAATACTCCAATATATGGGACTTCCATCTAGATTCATAGGATGAAGCTATAGAAAAAGTATTAAACCAGAGCACCAAGAATGATAGTAACGAAAAATGACCGTTCTTAATCAACAAGTTGTTTTAATCTCTGTGATTAGCTCACTGGATCTTGACTCCCGTTTTAGTTAACTTAGATTGTGGGTTCAATGTCTGATTTTTCCACAATATTAACAGAAATCTACTGCACATCGCTCCAAAGACTATTAAACAACTAAGCTGCATAGAAAACTAACTACATGGCTTGACATAACACATAACTACATGGCTTGACTGACTAGTGTGTCATTGACATCTGCGAGCTAAACTAACCCACAAAGTTTATTCTGTCACCAACCAAAGGACGCTTACAAAGATGGTCCCCAAAAATACAACTACGCTGATGATGATTACACATTTGTTCTCTTTTTAGTTCTATTATTCATATAGATCCTGTTTTAGTAGAGGAAAGAGGTCATGACTCTAATAGTTCAATCACAAAGAAAGAAGTGCCCAGTTTATCTTCTTTTAAAGATTAGAGACTCCTTTTATATTGGACATGATATTTCGCTAAGGTGTTCCCTCATGAAGATAAGATAATCTTCTATGGATTTTTATGTTATCTCATCATTACAATATATGGAAGAATTCCATCACAACCCTCCCAAATTTTTTTTTTATAATCAATCTAATTAACATGATAACCTCTAAAAAAAATGGTCTGTAAATGTATTTTCCATAATCTTAACATAAGAATTCTATCAAAACAACAAAAAGAACTATAAAAAATCTAATAAATGACGAACTTTGGAAAAAAAAGGTCTACAATTGTGTCTCCCATGTTCATAACATGAACATGAGTATAAACATTCAAAATTGAATCTACTTATTCATAACATAATGAATATGTTTGTAGATGATTGGTATGAACACTCAAATGCAATTATTTATAGAATGGTTATGCCTTGTTTCTTGTCATGTATCTTGTAATTGGGAGAAAGGGTTTCCAACCTTTCTTTGTAATCTTCATTTACTTCTATAGAAATTTCATCCATAAGTCCATCACTAAATCCATTAAAGGCATAAATTTAGTTAATCACATATCAGTTTGAATTGCATGATCTGTGTGAAGGGGGGGAAAAGCATATTTAAATTTTAAGTAAATATATACAACATGAGTATTGTCTACGTGTTGTTTCCATAAGTCTGTATGAGCTTAATATTGACAAATAGTGACATCTGCACCATGCATAGATGTGTTCAAGGTTTCCTATAATGCCAAAGTGTATAATGAAGGTCTGAAAAAATCTTAAGTCTATTATGACTATGGATTCAATTTATATTAAGATCTGAAAAATTTCAAATATCTACTACGACTCTTCACACATGTTGCAAAAGTGATTTTAAAAAGTGGGTGACGTTTTATGGTAAGATGCTCCATGAGTAATATAACACTACCTCATTTCCTAATCGGTACATTTTAAATGAATCACTTGATATATAGATAATTTCTGTTATGGTCCTTATTGATGAATTTTGTGTCAACAAATGGATATAAATCCTCTAGAGACATTTATTAAGACTCCTTGTATAAACCTAAGAAACTCAAGATCAAGACCAAGCATTAGGCTCACAAGCTTAGCTACTATAGTCATTCTAGAAAAGAAAAGATTTACATCATGCTCAATAACATAGCTATTATAGTCATTCTAGAAAATAATAGATTTACCTCATGCTTAGTAACTTAGTTGTATAAAGTACTCATTAGCTTATGAATGGGCACATAAGCTATTATTTATAGAGGTTTTCTCACTTATAATTATACAATTTCTCTTCCAAAAATAAGATTTGAGCAATCTATGTTATTCAAGGAGGAAGCCATTTTCTATTACTTTAGTGTTATAATTATTCTATGTATTGTTGGAGCCTAGTGAGTTGGATGTCTATTACAACTCCATTAAGACCCACCATGTAGGCAAATATTCTGTAGCACTAGATAAGTGGTATTTCTATTTCTATGTATCATGTAGGATAAAAGTTATTGGCTATGAATGCTAGATTGGTAATTAGAGATCATTTTAATTTTGATAAAGTAGTGGAACCTACCAAGAGGTTGACCAAGGAATAGTGTATGCATACCATGAGGAAGAAATGAATCAAATATTGTGTAGATTTGGGGCATTGCGATGTACCTTCTTATATTATGGTCACATATAGATTATAGGTCATCATGTGAGCTTGAGGTGGAGAGTCTGAGAACTAATGATATTTCTAATAATTTTGAAAGATTTGCACATCAAAAATCCCTAGGAGCACACCACATGAATTTTTTCATTTAAAACTTAATGAGCATTATACACTTTTATAAAAGGTGGAAACTACCCATCGATTCCCCAACTTGTGTCCCAATAACTCTTGAAGGTAATATAATTTTATGCTTAAAGCTACTAGAAGTTTTCCAATGAATATGAAACACTTTCAATATATTTTCCTCTACACTTCAACTTTTGCAAAACCTAAGTAAGTTTCTCTTTATGAAACTGCCTCTCAATATGCAATAGATCTATGACTTAGTGACTAGAAAATTGATTCTTATATGCTTATAGTTGTTATCAATAAAATTCATATATGAGAATACAAATAAATACATGAAATAGATAAAAGTAGTAAATTAAGATTTATCATTTTAAAGATCAATTTTGAGGCTATAAGAGAATTTTTTTGATTGATTCCTACTCTAGGCTACAAAGTCACTAAAACATACATATCAATTTCATAACACATCAACATACTTTAATGGTCTTTAAGGAATTATCAGCTTGTAACAATTGAACCTACAATGGGCTAACAATGTGATCCTACTTCAAAATCCATTTTGTAACAATAATATCCTTATTATTGTCAATAAAATAAATTGTAATGCTCCTCTCAAAAAAAGACTAACAATGAAATCAACATGGATACAACAAATGTGCATTGATGGACTTTACAATCTTGATTTTTCTATCCAAAAGAATATTATATTACAAACGAGAGAGGATACACTGAATATCTCTTCGCATACACTTAGATCAAAGTATCCGGTGTTAAATTACAAAAAAAACCCATATTCACATGGATTATTAATACCCTATAGACACTAACATTTAACCACTACATTTCCCATAATATATCATCTCCTCTTATTTGTAAATTAATTCAAAAAATATATTATTTAATTAAATTAATTTCCGTTATTCATATTCATAATTCCCTCCATTGCCACTTTAATCAAATATTTTTTAATTATTTAATTTTAATTACTTATTTTTTCCAATATTGATTAAATAATTTTACTATCCTTGCTTATTAATTATATAATTTTAATTCATCTTTTATTCATTCTTCTAGTTCATTATAATTAAATAATTATTACAATTATCTGAAGAGCCAACTTTCCCTTCTATAATTAAATAATTTATTTTAATTAATTAAATTATTTATATATTAAATAAAGTCTTCTTAAAATTAAAAAAAATTATAGTAACCTCTTTTCCATCTATCCACTCTCCTCTTACAAAATTTTATTTACTTTTTATGTCTCTCATTATGCCTTCTTCTATCTTTAGCTTCCATTTCCTCTCATTTGTTTTGGATCATCAATCTAAGTTTGGGTTTGATTCTTTAGCTTCCATTTTCTCTCATTGATATCTGAGCAATCTACAAAATCAACCACTATTTCTTTAGCCATAAGCTATTAGCTTTTTGCAATCATAATATTACTATTCTTATGTAGATCCATGAGGAACATTATTGTCATCCAACAAAGAAATTTTCAACTTGGAGAATGACTTGATAAGTGAAATGAGTGTGTGAAAGTATATATTTTTTAATTTCTTCATTCATGTATTCATTTTCACATGGTCTGTTGGAAACAATTGTCTGAAGAAAATTGCTACTCAAATTATGTATTGTCTTTGATGTCACACAATGTCATAGTCTGCAACAATCAGTACCTATCGAGCTCAGTCGGTCTGCCTGGCATTAAAATTAATGTTTACCGAGTCCACTCGGTTATCAAAGAAAAATCAGCATCTACCAAGTCCACTCGGTTATCGAAGAAAAGTTAGCGTTTACCGAGTTCACTTGGTTGTTAAAGAAAAGTTAGCATTTACCGAGCTCAATCGGTTATCGAAGAAAAAGGATTATCATTGTTTACCAAGTTCCCTCGGTCTCCAAAAGATTGTAAAAAATTTCATTATGGTCACCGAGCACTGTCGGCCCTTGAAGGATCTTTGCAAATAAAGTTTGCTTAATTCAGCCGACTGTTATACTAAGTAATGCCGATTTGACAAATCTAAAATCATATAAATAAAAGGTCAAATGTGAAAAATAAAGTACAAATATAGAAGAAGATATATAGAAGAAAAGACAGGAAAGGTGTGTGCGAAATTGTGAAGGATGACCAGATATCCTTGAGGAGCAGCAGAGATATATTCGATCAGGAAGGATCACACTTATATAGAACAGAGATCTGTAATCAGCAAGGTAGTTGCATTATTATACAGGTCATTTTCATTGTTACCTTTTTATCATTGTAACAGTGAATTCTAAATCTCTTAACCGAGTTGGTTTAACAACCATATTGTAAATCCTCTAACAAGGTGACAATTCCATTGAATTGTTCTCAAGACCTCTTACCAGGCCACTCCTAGCAGGGTGATTAAATCCTCTAACAAGGTCACACCTAACAATGTGTTTTGTAACCTTTTACCAGGTTGGCTTCTAACCGGGCATCACTTCATAAAAGTGAAAATCAGTATCTAGATACATTGGTGGTTTTTCCCATATTGGGTTTCCACGTTAAATCTTGCGTCTCTTATGTTCTTAATAGTTATCTTAATCATATACAAGTGGTGATGAATATCTAAAAGATAATTTTACTAATACTTTCTGCATCTACCGAGTTACTGCAATCTATTTTACCGAGTGTTAAACAGATAATATTCATTAAGATATCCTAAGGGATCTGGAAAGAAATAATAGTGAAGTGTTTTATGGTTGACTGATTCACCCCCCCCCCCCTCTCAGTCACTTCATCCATATTCCATCAATTGGTATCAGAGCTTGTTGGTGCTTGCAGGAAGGGTTTCAAGGACCTAAGCTAAAGATCAGGATGTCTTACAAGAGAGAAATTCCAAAGCTCAATAGAGATAACTTTTCAGCATGGCAAGGTCTCATGAGACTTCATCTGGCTTCCATTGGTGATTCAGGATGCAAATACATTGATGAAGAATACACAGTTCCTACTGGCGCATTAACTGTTGAAGACATTGCAGAGAAAAAGAATCATAATACCATGATGATAGACATTGCATCAGCTCTCAGCTATGAAGAATTTGATGATATTAAAGAATGCACTACTGCATATGAAATGTGGATCACACTGAAGAAAATATATGGTGGTGATGCAAATGTGAAAAGAGCCAAAGCAGAAAGCCTAAGAGGATAGTTTGACAAGATGAATATGAAAGAAGATGAAAACATTGCAAAATATGTTGAAAGGATCAAAGCAAGTGTTAGTGCAATTAGAGCTTCTGGAGGAACAATCTCTGATGAAACTGTTATAAGCAAGGTACTCAGAACATTACTCCCTATCTATGCAATAAGAGTATCAGCTATTCAAGAAAGAAGATGTGAAACAAACCACAATATAACTTTGGATGCTTTAGTTGGAAGATTGACAGCCTTTGAATTAGACAACTATGACAACTATGTTCCAAATTCCAAAAATATTGAGTCAGCATTTGAGGCCAAGGTTTCACTAAGGAAGAACAAGAAAATAAAAGAAGTTCAGTCAGAAAGTGAAGAAGTATCAGAAGAAAGTTCTGATAGTGATCTTGAAATTGTAGAAGCACTACTTGCAAAGAAGTACTCTAAAGGGAAAGGTAAATATAAAGGTAAAACTCCTTTAATCTATTTTTCATGTGAAGAAATTGGACATATTGCAGCTAGGTGCCCAAACAAGCAAGCCAAGGAAGAGAAGAGAGGTCACAAGTACTATGGCAAAAAGAATTTCAAATCATTCAAGGATAAAGGTAAGAAAACATGTTTTATGGCTAAAGATTCTGATGATAGTGAAGAAGAAATTATCTTTATTGCTATAAAAGATGAATCTGATGATGATGAAGATAAGATGGCACTTATTTCTCATATAAGCAAAGATGATATATGAATAATAGACAGTGGATGTTCACATCACATGACTGGTGACAAGACAAAATTTGAATACCTAGAAGACTGTGATAGTGGCAATGTAAGATTTGGAAACAATGAACCTTGTTGTATAAAAGGAAAAGGAAGAATTTCATTAACCAAAGAACTCATATGTGATAATGATTATTGGGTTGAAGGACTAAAACATAATCTTCTAAGTGTAGCACAGCTAATTAACACTGGTTTCAAGGTTGAATTCATGAATAGTCAAGCAAGACTGCTGGATGGAAAAGGAAAACTCATTGGATCAGGCAAACAAACAAAAGGTGACTTATTTTATCTTGATCTCAGTGAATATTCATGTTTTATTTCTCAAATTGAAGAGAGTTGGCAATGGCACAAAAGGTTATGTCATGTGAATTTTGATAACATGATGAAAATAAGCAAATTCAAGAAGGTAAGAGGCATTCCTACTTTGAAGAAACCTGATACTGGTCTATGTAAGAATTGTCAGATTGGCAAAATGAGTAAGACTAGTTTTAAGAGTAAGAACTATCAGTCTAAAGAGATTTTGGAAATTGTGCATACTGATTTATGTGGACCTATTGGAATAGAAAGCTATACTGGAGATAAATTCTTTATTCTTTTCGTTGATGATTATTCTAGAATGATGACTGTTATGTATTTAAGAGAAAAGTCAGAAGCATTTGAAAAGTTCAAATGGTACTTGGCAAGAGTGGAAAAGGAAACAGGGAAAAGATTGAAATGCTTAAGATCAAACAGAGGTGGTGAATTCATCTCCCATGAATTTAACAACTTTTGCATTGAAAGAGGAATCAAAAGACAGGTATCAGCTCCTAGAACTCCTGAGCAGAATGGAATAGCTGAAAGAAGAAATAGATCTATTATGGATTGTGCAAGGACTCTAATGATAGAAAAGAACATCGCTATAAAGTACTGGAAGGAAGCTATTAGCACTGCAGTTCATACCTTGAACCGAGTACAATTAAAGAAAGACACATTCAAAACTCCTTATGAGTTATGGTATGGCTATAAACCCAATGTAAGTTACATGAAAGTATTTGGTAGCAAGTGTTATATCTTAAAAGAATCCAAAAGAAATAAATTTGATGTGAAAAGTGATGAAGGAATATTCCTAGGATATTCTAGCAAAAGTAAGGCATACAAATGTCTGAACTTGTCTACTCACAAAGTCATAGAAAGTATACATGTAAAATTTGATGAGTTTGCAGAAAAGACTGAAGAAGAAAGCAAAAGGGAACCTGAGAACTACAGGAGATTCATTTACATTGAACTTGAAACAGTGCTAGACACAACTATCAATGAGGAAACTATATCTACCGAGCCTAGCACAGTAACCGAGTCATAGGAAGAAGTTCAAACCGAGTCACAGGAAGAAATTCAAACCGAGTCTCAGCCTGAAGTTACTGAGCAAATATCTACCGAGCCAGAGCAACCTGAAGAAGAGATCCTAGAAGACAACAACATGACTCATTCAAAAAGCAAGGAACCTATACTAGCCAAATATGTCAGAAGTTATCATACACCAGATCAAATCATTGGAAACAAATCAGATGGTACTATGACAAGAAGTAAGATAAAAGGTACATGTCTTCTTACTAATTTTGAACCTAGAAATATCAAAGATGCATTGAAAAATGAAAGTTGGATTGAAGCAATGAATGAAGAATTAGAACAAATACAAAAGAACAAAACATGGACTCTTGTACCTAGACCTAAAGATAAGAATGTAATTGGAACAAAATGGGTATTCAGGAATAAGCTGAATGAAGACGGTCAAGTATCTAGAAACAAAGCTAGATTGGTATGTAAAGGTTATTCTCAAGAAGAAGGTATAGATTATGGTGAAACTTTTGCTCCTGTTGCAAGATTAGAAGGTGTAAGAACTCTACTTGCTTATGCAGCACATAAAGGATTTAAGGTATATCAGATGGATATAAAATCTTCATTTCTCAATGGAATTCTTGATGAAGAAGTCTACATTAAGCAACCTGAAGGTTTTGTTGATCCAGATAAAAAGGACATGGTCTGCAAGTTACACAAAGCATTGTATGGTTTGAAACAAGCTCCTAGAGCATGGTATGAAAGACTCCATAACTATCTGATTCAGATTAATTTCAAAAGAGCCAATGATAACAGCAATCTGTATATTAAAGAAGGACCAGATGATAAAATTGTATTGGCAGAAATATTTGTAGATGATACTATATTTACAGGGAATGATGATCAGTGCAAAGAATTTTTAGAGAAAATGAACAAAGAATTTGAAATGTCTATGTTTGGTTTAATAAAATTCTTTGTTGGTCTTCAAATTCAGCAAAGCAAGAATGGTATATACATTACTCAATCTAAATACATTAAGGAAATACTTAAGAAGTTTGGTATGGAAGATTCAAAACCAGTTGGTACACCCATGTGTACTAGACTGAAACTTACCAAAAATGATGATTCAAAAGTAGATCAGACCTTATACCGATCTATGATTGGAAAATTGCAGTATGTAGTACATACAAGACCTGATATTGCCTCAGCAGTCGGTATAGTAGCAAGATTCTCAGCAAAACCTAAGGAAAATCATATGATGGCAATCAAAAGAATCTTAAGAAAAAGTACAAGTGGTGGAGCATTTTTTCTTGGAAAAAGACTGGTATCCTGGACCAGTAAAAAGCAAAATTGCACATCTCAATCCACAGCTGAAGCAGAATATGTTTCTACTGCAGTAAATTGTTCAAATATTGTTTGGTTTAAATAGTTATTACAAGGTATGAAGGTTGAAATCAAAGAACCAGTTGTTATATTTTGTGACAATACAAGTGCAATAAACATTTCAAAGAATCCAGTAATGCATTCCAAAACCAAGCACATTGCTATTAAATATCACTTTGTCAGAGAATTGGTGCAGGGCAAGGAAATCAGATTAGAATATATTCATACAAAAGAGCAGATTGCAGACATTTTCACCAAACCATTACCCAAGGATGCATTTGTGTATCTAAGAGGTAAGTTAGGGGTCATTCCCCTATCCGAGGCTCACTAAATACAGTTTTAGTGATGCATCAACCAGAACATGATTGAAAATCAACCAGTTGATGCAGCATATTCAAGGAATCATTGCATATGAATCAGTACTTGAGGTACATTAGTTTACACCGGTAATATGTGAATTGTCTTTGGCATGTGTTGTCAAAGAGGGAGAGTCTTTGCTATGTCTTTGCTATTACTTCAAGAAATTTTCAATAGTCAGAAGGAAGAGTTTTTTAAGAAAAAGGAAGTTTGCTGACAGAGGGAGATTTGAATCTGAACCGAGCTAATCCTTTCAAATTTCTTATGCTATGACATATTGTGTTGCCATCAATGCCAAAGAGGGAGATTGTTGGAAACAATTGTCTGAAGAAAATTGCTACTCAAATTATGTATTATCTTTGATGTCATACAATGTCATAGTCCGCAACAATCAGTACCTACCGAGATCAATCGGTCTGCCTGGCATTAAAATTAATGTTTACCGAGTCCACTCGGTTATCAAAGAAAAATCAGCATCTACTGAGTCCACTTAGTTATCGAAGAAAAGTTAGCGTTTACCGAGTTCACTTGGTTGTCAAAGAAAAGTTAGCATTTACCGAGTTCAGTCGGTTATCGAAGAAAAAGGATTATCAGTGTTTACCGAGTTCCCTCGGTCTCCAAAAGATTGTAGAAAATTTCATTATGGTCACCGAGCAGTGTCGGCCCTTGAAGGATCTTTGCAAATAAAGTTTGCTTAATTCAGCCGACTGTTATACTAAGTAATGCCGATTTGACAAATCTAAAATCATATAAATAAAAGGTCAAATGTGAAAAATAAAGTACAGATATAGAAGAAGATATATAGAAGAAAAGACAGGAAAGGTGTGTGCGAAATTGTGAAGGATGACCAGATATCCTCGAGGAGCAGCAGAGATATATTCGATCAGGAAGGATCACACTTATACAGAACAGAGATCTGTAATCAGCAAGGCAGTTGCATTATTATACAGGTCATTTTCATTGTTACCTTTTTATCATTGTAACAGTGAATTCTAAATCTCTTAACCGAGTTGGTTTAACAACCATATTGTAAATCCTCTAACAAGGTGACAATTCCATTGAATTTTTCTCAAGACCTCTTACCAGGCCACTCCTAGTAGGGTGATTAAATCCTCTAACAAGGTCACACCTAATAGTGTGTTTTGTAACCTTTTACCGGGTTGGCTTCTAACCAGGCATCACTTCAGAAAAGTGAAAATCAGTATCTAGATACATTGGTGGTTTTTCCCATATTGGGTTTCCACATTAAATCTTGTGTCTCTTATGTTCTTAATAGTTATCTTAATCATATACAAGTGGTGATGAATATCTAAAAGATAATTTTACTAATACTTTCTGCATCTACCGAGTTACTGCAATCTATTTTACCGAGTGTTAAACAGATAATATTCATTAAGATATCCTAAGGGATATGGAAAGAAATAATAGTGAAGTGTTTTATGGTTGACTGATTCACCCCCCCCCCCCCCCCCCCCCCCGCCCCCCTCTCAGTCACTTCATCCATATTCCATCATGGTCTCCTAGTGGACTAGAATCGCGCATGAATTTGAGGGGTTTTATGGTTGTTCCTTTGATGATTCATGTTGGTTTGATTTCTAGTGCATATTTATGCATGCTCAATGGGACACACATCTCTAACTACTAACATTTCTATAAACTTTTAGTATTTTCATAGTATCAGGTATAGATGAATGCATCTACCCACATTTTGATAGATTTGACATCTTCTTCAACACATCTGTAACCTATTTTCAATCCTATTGCTCAATTCCACTACATTATTGACTGTTATTTTTTTGTCTTTATTTTCATAATTTTAATATCTGTTCAAGACTAGATTCAATGGATTTGATTTTTATTTTGACACTCCAATTATTCTATGTGATTGTTAGGTATTTATGTGCAATTATTTATTGTTTAGACACGTGTCTTATTATTTTTTGCATTTGAATTTTATTCTTGTGCACTTATTCAAATTTCTACAGTATCATTTCATTATCATTATTTTCGCTAACTAGAACTATCATTTTTTCTATCATTTGTAGAAGACCAAAATTGAATCTATTGACACATCTTTCTAGGTTGGCAATTGTAGGGAGAAAAATTGAAACTACTAAAGAGTGCCTTGTGGAGTTTTTTGTGGTTTTAATTTTTAGGATTTTTGGAAAAATGTGTTGTCATTGATGTCGAATTGAATGTGTTTTCATTAATGTCAAAATGTGATCAATCAAATGACCTATTATACTTGTACACAAATAGATTGATATAGTTGAAGAATCTTTGAAATGGTGTGTGGCCATCATGGTTGAAACAAACATTGGAGAGAGATGGTTTGATACATATAGTAGCATGAGATCTACATGGTTGAAGAAATACAACTTGGTCTAAAAGACCAACATAAGAACTCGTATCTCAAGATGATAGTCTAGAATATTTGTATGTACATGGTTGAGATGGTGACACATTGTTTATTCTTTGAATGGGTAACACTATCACATTGATTATTTTCTACACATTCTCAAGGATTTAGTTGATTGAAATTTGTATCTAGATCCATACTTGTGTTTCAAAGAAATATTGTTTAAGTAAAAAATTATATATTTGTCTATGTTAGAAATTTTTTATTTTGGTCTTCATTCCTCTTCTTTAAAATACCTAGTCTTGTAGATATGGAGTTAAAGGCTTTTTGTCTCTCAAGAGTCTATTTCTAGGATTTCGTGGCATTAACCTTCCTATAGTAAGAGATATGGTTGATTGTTCTCTGCATACACATTATAATAGTGATTAGTATTTTAGAATCTTATCAAGAATGCTATGCATTCCTCTAGAGTGATACATTTGATTGTGCATATTTGGGGACATGTTAAAAATGATATAATGACTCTTCCATATGATTTTTAGGTGATTTAGACTACTAAATCTCTATATCCAATATTTTAAAGTAGCATAGTTTATTTGGAATGCCCTATTTCTATCAACTCAATGGGGTTCTTAATTTTGTGCCAACAATTTATGATCAATCAATAGGATATGGTTTTCAGGATGATGTGGATAGTCCCCATTGTATTTGTAATGCCCCACCTAAGAAACCATGAGAAATTAACCTACATGAATGCATGCATACTAAAATATGACCAAACAAAATGCAGTAAAGATGCAACAATCATAAGAATGCTCAAGCATTTATGTAGATTAATTTATCATGGGTTATCAGGTGGGGCATTAAATCTGGTATCAGAGCCTGGTTTCTACTCTAGGAACTTTGGGAATTTTTATCCCCATTAGGTGTCTTGTAGTGATACAAAGTTTTGTTGACGTAGAATGGGTGGGTGATTTGAATAGTTAGATGTCCACTAGTGACTATGTTTTTACTTTGTTTGGAGGTGTAGCGAGTTGTATGAGTAAAATAGAACATAAAGTTATGTTATCTACCACTAAAGTAAAATATATGGCTACTACACATTCTTCAAAGGATATATTTTGGTTATAGAGACTTGGTAATGGTATTGGATTTTATTGTACATGAAAATGATAATTAGATGTGATAGTCAGAGTTCCATATGTTTGGCCAAAAATCCTATGTATCATAATTGTACTAAATATGTTGGTGTTTAGTACTCTTTGTGTGTGATATAGTTGAGAGTCAACTGGTCTTGATTGAAAAAGTTGACACTTTGGATAATGTTGTAGATTCTCTCATGAATCTAGTGACCACACATAAGTTCTCTTGGTGCAGGAAGGCCTTGGTCCTTGATCATTGTACTTGATTTTTATTTTATGTATCCCTTGGATGTAATTGCAATGTATAATGTCAAGTGGGAGAATTTTAGTATACATTGATGTTAACCTTGTAATCCTAAGCCATTTATGTTTCTCCATGTTATTTGAAAAGTGTTCCAAGACACGTGAGAAAATATTAATTATTTATACTTTACGACTGTTTTCAATTACATTTTCAAGAGGAGAAAACAGAGAGGTGATAAATATAAGTCAAAGGGTAAGTGCACTAAGTTGCTGATAAAAAAAGCAGCCACATGATAAAAAAAATAAAATTTTACATAACCTGATCGTGTAATTCAAAATTTGAAATCACTCGGCTTAGGGAAATCGAACCTAATTTCTTCAATTAAAAAAAAAATAGTTCTTCATAACATGTATGTATTTTGAATAACTAAAAGTTGTAGGATTTGAGAAATACAAATCCACAAAACCCGAAGATCACCTGCATACAAAAACCTGTTATAAGGAAGTAGAGACAAGAAGAGGGCAAGGGTTTGACTCAAAAATATGAAGAAAAAATATCCTTAAATAAATGAGTGAATAAAATATACAATGGATCAACTTTATAAAGGAGATCAAAATCCTTGCAAGGCAAACCCTAAAAAGTAGAAGTGCATGTAATAATTAGTTTAATTATTCCATGACTAATGCATGCAGGTTTATATTAAAAACAACTAGTGCATAAGTTTAAATCAACTAGTGCATGTGTGTTTAAATATAAACAACTAAAAATAAAAGTTTTGACATCTTAAGAAAGGAGTAAAGTTAATCAATATAATTAATACTTTACTCTAACACCCCTCTTAAGATGAGCAACAATGCAGCTACAAATAATGCAAGAAGAAAGAAAAGGAAACTAAAGTGCTGAAAGCATAAAAATGGGTCTCGACAACATGGCCTGATGAGGTACCCAGCACAACCAAATCTCTGTAAAATGGAGAAATAGAGAAAACCCAATGGGAAAAAACCCTACTCCAAAAAGAGATAGAAAAAAATAGAAAAATAAATGGCTCAAGAGACTCTCTCAAAACCATAAGTACAACCAACCCCCCCATGAGAGAGGGATGAGACACCAAAGCCCCCCCAGAATGATGGAACCCCTGTGGAAATGATCAAACCAATGTAACTCCAATGTGGAAGAAACAAAGATATGGAATAAGGAAACCCCTAAATGAGAGGTGAAATTGGAAGGCCTAACTGATGCTCAAAGGAGAAAATACGAGGATCCTGAAAGGGAATCCCCAATGTAGGTTGTGTGACTGGTGTGTTGACACTGTCATGAAAGATGAGATGAATGTCCTCTATAGAATCCTCAAAAAGTGCACCTGGTGGCTCGATGAATGGAGCTAGAGGGTCAGGCAGTGTTGAAGAAGAATCCTGCTGAAGAGAAAAGACCTCAACATGATGTGGTGTGGCAGTTATAGCAGTGATCTCAGGAACAATACAAAGGTTCAAGTGACATGACTGCACCGCATGATGCTCTTGTGAAAGAGGAGAGCTATGCTCTGACAATGGAGATGGTGGACCAAAGTGTGATAAGGTGTAGAGACAGGTGGAATGATCAACTATCCCTTTAGCAACAATGCCTCCTATTGCACTATCCTGAATGAAGATTGAATATGTAGTGAACTCAACTGTCTTCCTTGATCCACTATGTATAATCTGATAAATTGAGAGAAGGTTTACAGACAGAGATGGAACATACAATACATCATTGAATGCGCCATTCTGAATGCCTACTGAACCTTTCTTGCAGACTGTCAGGATAGTGGTAGTCCCCATGAGAATATGAGGAATGGGAGAAGCCTCAATAGTAGAGAAGACCCCTTGAGAAGATGCCATATGGTGAGAAGCACCTGAATCTAGTATCCAAGGGATTTGTGAAGGGGATGTAGTGGATGCCCGTAATGCATGACCCTGTCCAAAATCCTATCCAGATGTCGAAGAGGTGGAAGAAGACTAAAAAGAAGACCCCTGTGAGGTAGAAGAGGATGGAGAGGAAACAATGCTCTTCTGAAGAAGAGCTTGCAAATCTATAATCTATTTCTCATAGCCATCAAATATCTTCTAAAAATAATGTGACTCATCATGAGGTCCCTTATGACAATAGGAACATGTACGTCTCTCAGTCTTCTATTTCTCCTTCTTAGAAGAAGATGGTGGTCTAGTAGAGTAGTGAGAAGAGGAATTTGATATCTGCTTCAGCTTCTGCTTTTGCTTTTCTTTGGATGGTTGGGATACCAATGCTTGGTTCTTTGATCCTGTTAGAGAGTCCAACTAAGTAAGTTTGGCTTGCTCTCTAGTCAAACAATCATAGAACACCTCAAAAGTGGGCATGGTGAATGTAGGTCCCAAAGCGTCCATGGTAGAATGAAAGGTAGAAGAGAAGATCTAAAAGTTTCCCCTAAGCTTAGAAAAAATCAAATAAATGCACTCTTTATCAGTCTTTCACTTTCCACATCCGTGTAAAAAAGATCTCTACCATTTGAACTTCATCAGAAAGTCCTCAATAGAGGGAAAATAATTAGGTATAAGAGAGGTAAGCTCTGCCTCAATCTGAAGTGCTCTAAACTCATTGATGGTACTGAATAATGTCTCAAATTTAGCCCACATCTGTAGAGGGGTAGTGCACTCATCAAGATGAAACTGCAAGCTGTCTGATACTTGTAAAGCAATCAACCCCATAGCCTCATCCATCTTGTTTCAATGCTGCATGATCTCAAAGGGCCTCTGTAATACTGGCTGCACTGCATCTAGACAAGACGAAAGCCCTTTTGAACAGAGAAGTCGTGCCATCAGGGTTTTCCATGTGTGATAATTATGTGGGGTCAGAAGTTCTAGACAAGAAGAGGTTTTGACCATTTTTTTAGAAGGGGTTTTTTTTTTGATAAATATCTGGTTTATCTAATAGAAATAAGAAAATAACACCCCCCCACAATCCAAATATCGAACCCCTAAGCCTAGAATGATATGCTTTATCAAGAGAAGAGAAAAAAGGATTCAGATCTGAATCTTGTGTATGTTGAAAATTTTTTAATGAAAATAGGCATAAATTTGGATGGTGCCCAAGAAGAGCTTTTTGGTGCTTCTTTCGGATCGAAAAACGGAGCTAATTTGAACAAATTACCCCCCCCGGAATGCAAAAAGGATAATCTTGCATTGATAGAAAAATAGAAAGCTAGATGAAAACATATACCAGATTAACCTCCATGAGAGCGTCGGGCTCAGAACCAGCTTTTCGATGATGTCTTGTTTGTCGAAAAATGATGCCTGGAGCTCCCGGAACGCCAATTTCAGTGAAAGAGGCTCCAAAGAAAAAAAAAAATCCCAAAAGGGTTTGTGCCAAGGTGCTAGCCCTTGGTCACATGGGGCTCTGTCATAGGCAGTTAGCCACCGGGCACTGGCAGTTAGCCACAACCACTGGTGGTTAGCCCTGGCGGCTAGCCATCAATGCTGACGGTTAGCGCTGCGGCGGTGGCACAGTGACGCGGTGGAGGAGTGCGGGTCGTGCAGTGGCGGTGTGCAGGAGGCGTCGAGGTTGCACGATTTTTTAGCGCAAATTTTGAATTTTTTTTAAATTTTGTGCAAACAAATCATATGGATAGCTTGCCTCGAGGTGCGTGCACAACCGTACGACCCTGGGGCAAAATTGTTTTTTGCCTCCCCCTGCAACATTGTTTGATTTTGACGTGTTTTATATCGAAATAGGGGTTTTTGGGCACCACGAGCTGAATGGTGAGGTCCGTTTGAGCTCAAAGTACACAAAAATTTAGGTACCCCCTAATTTAAATTAAAAAAATACAAAAAAAGCCCTAATCTGAAACAACAGATCTGACGAACACGACTGAATCTCTTAGGATTTCACATGCAAACTATAGGGAATACTAGATCTAAAAACTATAACCAAAACCTCTCAAATCAACCGAAAAATCCCTAATTTGAATCCTTCAAACACGAACAAGCTGTAGTAGATTAGGCTCTGATACCATGTAGGATTTGAGCAATACAAATCCACAAAACCCGAAGATCACCTACATACAAAAACCTATTACAAGGAAGTAGAGACAAGAAGAGGGCAAGGGTTTGACTCAAAAATATGAAGAAAAAATATCCTCAAATAAATGAATGAATAAAATATACAATGGATCAACCTTATAAAGGAGATCGAAAGCCTTGTAAGGCAAACCCTAAAAAGCATAAGTGCATGTAATAAGTAGTTTAATTATTCCATGACTAATGCATGCAAGTTTATATTTAAAACAACTAGTGCATAAGTTTAAATCAACTAGTGCATGTGTGTTTAAATATAAACAACTAAAAATAAAAGTGTTAACATCTTAAGAAGGGAGTAAAGTTAATCAATATAATTAATACTTTACTGTAAAAAAAGTACTTTTTAATTCTTCATAACACGTGTGTGTTTTGAAGAACTAAAAGTACTTTTTTAGTTCTTCATAACACATATGGGTTATGAAGAACTATATGTTCTTTTGTTTGGATGCACCATGTCCATAGTTTTATAGGACCCGCACATGTTTTTCTTATCTAAAAATATTTGTTCTCTCTAAGACATCCTAAATAAAATTTATGTTTTTTCTTATTGGAGAGAGAGAGAGAGAGAGGAAGAGAGATGAGATAGAACTCAAGGAGGATAATTAGGGCTCAGAATAGACAGATACTATGTGATGGGGGAAGGAAGACAAGAGAGAGAGGGAATGAGGAGAGACATGCATATATAGACATATATACATATACTTATATAAATAAATACATATACATACATACATACATATGCACATATTATATATGTAAGTATGTATACATCTATGTAATGTATGCTAAGTTTACAAGCATATGTTTTTATTTCTTCAAAACATGTACGGTTTTTGTAGAACTAAAAAAATATTCTTTTAGTTCTACATAACCCATATGGGTGATGAAGAACAAGTAGGAAAGCTTATTATTATCTTACAAAGCCCGATCGGGTTTTTTAATACTTAGGAACCCAATCATGTTATGGTTAGGTAAGAGGTTTGGACAACAACCCTAAGGCTTGGGAGCCCTTTTTCCCTCCATTCCTCCCCCTTTACACAACTTTTGTTCTTCAAGTTGATTTCTTAACTTACTCTTCATCAAGTTTACACATCATCAAGTGGGTATTTGTAAAATTGCCACCATAATCTCACGCATCTTCTCATCTTTCTAACCATATATTTTTTTCTATTTTTGGACAACATTAGCATAGTAAAATTCAATTTTCTTTACTAGCGCCTTCACAGTTCTTAGAGACATATGTCTACCATTTTCTTAATAACTTTTTATCTACTCAAGACCAAATTCAAAAAATAACATATTATTGTTCTACACTTGAGTCTATACACTTTTAAAAAAAAGTTTGCATTTTAAATTATTTTGATGCAAGTTATGCCCAATGCATGAACATACACCTGATTTTCAATATGTGGCCACTTCAAAAAATTATTAAAAAAACACTCAATAGAAATTACAAAAAAAATACACAACTTCTAGCTCTCACTCTTACCTATCATTCTACTAAAGGGTTTTTAAAAGTACTAAATCTAACTATATCTTTTGTGAAGTGTACAAAAGACATTATATTATGTTTTTATGAAAAAATTAGGACCTATTTTTCATGCACATCAGGTTGAACCTCTTAATATTATCCATTTTAAAAAAAAATCACTAGTTTAGAAACTAGACTCATAGTAATACAATTCTTATTCTTTGCACAAATCCTAGTTTTGAGTGCATGACCCTCAAATTTCTCTTTGAAGTGCAGGTTTACCCAATTTCATAAAAAAGAAGAAAAAGTCACCACTTATACCCCCCTTTTTGCACACCATCTTGGTTCACTTACCCCAAAGCTGATAAAATAACCTCCTTTCCATGTCCATAATGAGACATGAATATTCATGCATAAGGTGACCAAGTTTGGGAGGAGAAAAGGTGTCCATTTAGGGATTTGACTAGTCACCGAAACCTTGAAAGCACTTGGAATGTGTAAAGTGTAAGTGGGTTTGGGTTTAGAACCCATGAGGAGTCACTTGAAGAGTTATTTATTATTATATCATGTCTATTGGCTATTTATTCACCAAGGCATTAGTTTTTACAAGTGGTTTTGACCCCTTGTTTTGGAAAAAACACACTACAACATTTGGGGTCAAATTTCAACGATAATTTGCGACACCACTACAATTTGTGTTTTTTTTTGCAAGTGCCCCCGACAGTGTTGTAATAGCGATGATATCATCGTAATTGCGACACCCATTTGGTTATAAACAAAAAAAAAATAGAAAATAAAGTGTCATTTGTAATTTGTGAATTCAAAGAGCTGTCGTGAAGACGACACAACACTTTTGTGTGGCGCGAAGAGGGCATTCCAGTTTGGCATGCACGAAGAGGCTGTCACCTACATGTGGGAAGAGGGCACTAACAATTGAGGTAGGCATTCGAGCTTTGTGTTCCCATTAAATCAATTTCAGTGGCATTGTTAACATCTTAGCATTGTTAATAGTGGCATTGTTTACATCTTAGCATTTGGAATGCTCGATGACCCGTGAGCTTTGAGAGCTAGGGCATTGTTGCTATTACCTTCAAGACATTGTGTGAAGTGTTTGATCTCTCTTTATTTGTTTTTCTATTGATATTCACTATGTGCGTACTCCCCGTTTATTATCATTTCACGAGGAAATGTCTTGATGGCTCGTGGGCTGCAAGCTAGGGCATGATACATTGTTCATGAGCTCATTGTTTAATACTAGCATTGGTTACATCTTTTCATTTGGAATGCTTGATGACCTGCGAGCTTTGAGAGCTAGGGCATCATTGCTATTACCTTCAAGGCATTTTGTAAAGTGTTTGATCTTTCTTTATTTATTTTTCTATTGATATTCACTATGTGCGTACTCCCCGTTTATGATCATTTCATGAGGAAATGTCTTGATGGCTCGCTGGCTGCAAGCTAGAGCTTGATACATTGTTCACGAGCTCACTGTTTAATACTGGCATTGTTTACATCTTTTCATTTGGAATGCTTGATGACCTGCGAGCTTTGAGAGCTAGGGCATCGTTTCTATTACCTTCAAGGCATTGTGTGTAGTGTTTGATCTCTCTTTATTTGTTTTGGTGTTGATATTCACTATGTGGTACTCCCCATTTATGATCATTTCATGAGGAAATATCTTGATGGCTCGTAGGCTGCAAGCTAGGGCATCATTCATTGTTCATGAGCTCACTGTTTAATATCTAGCCAGGCCATGTAAATGGTACCAAGCCAACCCAATCAGCCCAACAAAATGTGTCATGTTTATCTTTGTCAACTACAACATTCACCATTTTGTTCTTGTTATTCACACAAATATTGCATCAAAAGTAATTGTAAACAATGATTCAAAGAAAAAAGAAACAACTACAATAGATCATACCCCAAAAGAATATAGTCAACTACAATAGCTCACAGTCTCAATGAAATAAACAATGTATAAAACAATATATGGTGCACAATAGCAGCAAGCATGCAATGACAATAATAACATTACATGATAAAATTCAATACTCTTAGTTTTTATTCAAATCTATTCGAAACTCCTATCAGCTCATTGTCCAATAGATAAACTATGTGGTACACCCCGTTTATGATCATTTCATGAGGAAATATCTTGATGGCTCGTGGGCTGCAAGCTAGGGCATCATACATTGTTCATGAGCTCACTGTTTAATACTAGCATTATTTACATCTTTTCATTTGGAATGTTTAATGATGACCCACGAGCTTTGAGAGCTAGGGCATCATTTCTATTACCTTCAAGAAATTGTGTGAACTATTTGATCTCTCTTTATTTGTTTTGTTGTTGATATTCACTATGTGGTACTCTCCGTTTATGATCATTTCATGAGTAAATGTCTTCATGGCTTGTAGGCTGCAAGCTAGGGCATCATGCATTGTTTATGAGCTCATTGTTTGAGCACCTCATGTCCATATATATATACTTCAAAGGAGGAATTATGAAATATAGTTGTAGGTAGTTGTCTCTTCTATAATGATGGAGGAGTGAAAGGTAATGATCAATGAGGTTGCTGCTATTAGATCATACATTAACACACTTACTGTTTTGAATTTGAGCTCGGGCATCATGCAATGTTATTGTTGTCATTGCATGCTTGCTGTTGTTGTGCACCATATATTGTTTTATACACTGTTTATTTCATTGAGACTGTGAGCTTGGTTTTTCTTTAAGAAGTGTATGGCTTGACTATGCATATGCATAATTGTAGATGAGGATCAGTAATAGGATGTCATTCATTGCTTAGATATTTTTTATCTAAACCCCATCTCTCTTTTCTTTGCAGATTCTGGATCACACATGGGCACACTAAATTCATACCCAAGTCAAAAATTCATCTTTTCAGGGAATGTTTGGCACCCTTATTATTTATGTTCATCCTCTTATGTATGTCTGTACTCTTGTATTTTCTTTTGAAAGTTATTTTTCTTGTATAGCATATACAAGTAATTTTTTATATATATACATGTAATCTTTAGATGCAAAAATTTATTTTCCTTTACATGTATCTTTGCATGAAATGAACACAAATTAAACAAGATCATTTAATAATGCAAACTAGGCTACTATAGTCACTCATCTAGTAATTAGTTCCCCAAACCATTACTAAGGATTGAACATAAGTCTAAGTCCCCAAATCTATTGTTCTATATGTATAAAACAATATATGGTGCACAACAGTAGCAAGCATGCAATGACAACAATAACATTGCATGATGCCCAAGCTCAAATTCAAATAAGTAACTGTATTAATGTATGATCTAATAGCAACAACCTCATTGATCATTACCTTTCACTCCTCCATCATTATAGAAGAGATAACTACCTACAACTAGGGAATCATGCATTGTTTATGAGCTCACTGTTTGAGCACCTCATGTCCCTATTTGATTGGCCAGTACTCAAACAGTGAGCTCATAAATTGAAACACCCATTTGGTTATAAAAAAAGAAAAAGAAAAAGAAAGTGTCATTTTTAATTTGGGAATTCGAAGAGCTTTTGGGAAGACGACACTGCACTTTTGTGTGGTGTGAAGAGGGCATTCAAGTTTGGCATGCTCGAAGAGGCCGATACCATGTGGGAAGAGGGCACTGGCACTTGAGGTAGGCATTTGTGCTTTGTCTATTTGATCATAAATGGGGAGTACCACATAGTGAATATCAACAACAAAACAAATAAATAGAGAGATCAAACACTTCACACAATATATGTTGCTTATAGCTCACAGTCAACTACAATAGCTCACAGTCTCAATGAAATAAATAGTGTATAAAACAATATATGGTGCACAACAACAGCAATCATGCAATGACAACAATAACATTCCATGATGCTCAAGCTCAAATTCAAAGAAGTAAGTGTATTAATGTATGATCTAATAGCAGCAACCTCATTGATCATTACCTTTCATTCCTCCATCATTATAGAAGAGATAACTACCTACAACTAGGGAATCATGCATTGTTTATGAGCTCACTGTTTGAGCACCTCATGTCCCTATTTGATTGGCCAGTGCTCAAACAGTGAGCTCATAAATTGTGACACCCATTTGCTTATAAAAAAAAAGAAAAAGAAAAGTGCCATTTTTAATTTGTGAATTTGAAGAGCTGCCGCGAAGATGACACTGGACTTTTGTGTGGCGTGAAGAGGGCATTCAAGTTTGGTGTGCCCGAAGAGGCCAACACCATGTGGGAAGAGGGCACTGGCACTTGAGGTAGGCATTTGTGCTTTGTCTATTTGATCATAAATGGTTAGTACCACATCGTGAATATCAACAACAAAACAAATAAATAGAGAGATCAAACACTTCACACAATAAATGTTGCTTTATAAAATTTTATTAAGACTAAATATATTGTTTTATGAGCTCATTGTTTGAGCACCTCATGTCCCTAATTGATTGGTCAGTGCTCTGTTTGTTATATTGATGCTATTAGATCAAATAGGGACATTAGTAATAAAATAATACACTATGTGGTACTCCTTGTTTATGATCATTTCATGAGGAAATGTCTTGGTGGCTTGTGGGCTGCTGCAAGCTAGAGCATGATACATTGTTCATGAGCTCACTATTTAATACTGGCATTGTTTACATCTTTTCATTTTGAATGCTTGATGACTTGCGAGCTTTGAGAGCTAGGGAATCATTTCTATTACCTTCAAGGCATTGTGTGAAGTGTTTGATCTCTCTTTATTTGTTTTGGTGTTGATAGTCACTATGTGGTACTCTCCGTTTATGATCATTTCATGAGAAAATATCTTCATGGCTCATGGGCTGCAAGCTAGGGCATCATACATTGTTCATGAGCTCACTATTTAATATCTGGCCAGGCCATGTAAATGGTACCAAGCCAACCCAATCAGCCCAACAAAATGTGTCATGTTTATCTTTGTCAAATACACTTGTTCACCATTTTGTTCTTGTTCTTCACACAAATATTGCATTAAAAGTAATTGTAAACAATGATTCAAAGAAAAAAGAAACAACTACAATAGATCAGACCCCAAAAGAATACAGTCAACTACAATAGCTCACAGTTTCAATGAAATTAATAGTGTATAAAATAATATATGGTGCACAACAACAACAAGCATGCAATGGCAGCAATAACATTGCATGATAAAATTCAATACTCTTAGTTTTTATTCAAATCTATTCAGAACTCCTATCAGCTCATTGTCCAATAGTTAAACTAACCTATGACTTCAAACAAGGAATTATGAAATATAGTTGTAGGTAGTTATCTCTTCTATAATGAAAATGGTACCAAGAAAACCCAATCAGCCCAACAAAATGTGTCATGTTTATCTTTGTCAAATACACTTGTTCACTATTTTGTTCTTGTTCTTCACACAAATATTGCATCAAAAGTAATTGTAAACAATGATTCAAAGAAAAAAGAAACAACTACAATAGATTAGACTCCAAAAGAATAAAATCAACTAAAATAGCTCACAGTCTCAATGAAATAAATAGTGTATAAAACAATATATGATGCACAACAACAACAAGCATGCAATGACAACAATAAAATTGCATGATGCCCGAGCTCAAATTCAAAACAGTAAGTGTATTAATGTATGATCTAATAGCAACAACCTCATTGATCATTACCTTTCACTCCTCCATCATTATAGAAGAGATAAATACCTACAACTAGGGAATCATGCATTGTTTATGAGCTCACTGTTTGAGCACCTCATGACCCTATTTGATTGGCCGGTGCTCAAACAATGAGCTCATAAATAATGCATGATGCCTTAGCTTGCAGCCAGCAAGACATTTCCTCATGAAATGATCATAAATGGGGAGTACCACATAGTGAATATCAACAAAAAAACAAATAAAGAGAGATCAAACACTTCACACAATATATGTTTCTTTATAAGATTTTATTAAGACTAAATATATTGTTTTATGAGCTCACTGTTTGAGCACCTCATGTCCCTATTTGATTGGTTGGTGCTTTATTTGTTATATTGATGCTATTAGATATTTGAGTACCTTTTATGGAGTACCTTAACATACCAAAAGGATAGGGTAGGTTTCTTTGGAAGGTATATGACTGTTTACACTATTTCTCAGATTTTTAAGGCCTAAAACTCATGCATTTACAAAGGAAGTACTAACCAATCAACCTCCTAGGCTCCAAGTCTTTGCAAAGTGTCATGAATAGGTTCAAATCAAAGGAATATGAATTCAATTTGACTCCAAGAGGTTTCTAGATATAAAAGCCCCAATTTGTGCCCTCAAAACCCTTAAATCTAGGGCTTCCTCAATGTCATGTTTCCCAAGGTTTCTTGCAACAAATAATGGTTGATTCACCTTGTAATTAACATGTCTATACACTTTCAATCATAAAATATTGCCCTTGTCTGGCCAGAATTCTCTATCCTTTAGCCTATCTTCCAAATTCACTTAGTTTCTTAGTATTCCCTATGGTGATCACCACAATAGTCAATCAAACTTGCATTTACAAAGTTAGAGGATTATAATACATGTTAATTGGATGCCATTCTATGAGAGCCAGTAATCTACATTCATAGAATGACATTCATAATGAAAGAAACTCAAGAAAATAGTCCTAATTCAGATTTTCAATGACTGTACAGTCCCAAAATGGAATAACAACAACTAGAATAGAATTCTCAGAGCATGAATGACTTTAAAGTCATGAAATATAAGGATAAAGACATTATAGAAAACATTCCAACCATTAAAAACTTTGAATCATATCGAAAATCCTTTCAAATTTGCAAGAAAATCAGACTTTTATTTCTTGATATTTTCCAGATTCTACCTAGGAATAAACAACTTCTAAAGTTCTCAGAATTGATCTTCAGATTAGTCCCTCCTTTGTGAATGAATTAGTCTTGAAGTAGTCTAAGATCTACCTTAAGATTTTCTATAGAATTCTACTCTAGATTCTCTTCTATGTATACTGTAATTAAGACTGAGATTCAAAGTTGATGCCCTTCTATGGAGGACTTCGCTTTATCTACAATGTCTGAATTGACTGATGTTTAATGGCATCTAATGTTGCTAATGCTATTGTTTAATGGCATCTAATGCATCTAATTTTGTTGTTTAATGGTATCTAATGTCATTGGATATCTTTATGTTCACTGATGTCTTTTTGATCTCCATAGGTTTTGTGAACTCCTTATGTGCTCTAGGTGCCCCTACACCACTATGTGCTTTGAGCCAATGAAATTTTTATCATCATGATGAAGTAATAATGCATTAAATTTCTTACTTATCTCCCTATTTAATTTTAATTTTATAGTGAATTCATGATTTATAATTCAGTTGTAGCAACTCAATGTGTTTGAACTCAAGAATACCCCTTACTTGGTTTCCTACAAAGCTTTTGGCGAAATCTGTCAGAAAATGAGAAGCTATGAGAAGGTGACATGAAGCTAATGAAAGGAGGCATCTCCAATTTGTTTTGTAATTATACACATTAAGGATCATGTCAGATAATACAAGGGAATTTGATCAAAATAGGGAGACAATCGCTAGATTGTTGTCTAACTTTCAAAGAGAAGCTGATGACAAATGTTATTGTCCATGCAAGAGTTGTAATGGCTTAAAGACAAGAAGAATAAAAATCAAAACAGCAAAGAGACATTATAGGGAGAATGGTCACATGGAAGGGGGGTTTGATTATAATCCAATGGTAAGTTGTTTGTTATATTTTTTTCACAATTAATATACATATGAACCATGGAAGGAGGTTTGATTATCATCATTTTTATATAGGTCGATCTCCCCAGTGTAAATATAAAGGAACATGGAGGTGTGAGTATTGAAGTTGAAGATCATGATCCCATGGAAGATGATGATCATGCACCATAAAACACATTTGAAGATGATGGTATGAATGCATTGATCATTGACACATTTGGTATTGGTGCTATTGGTGCTACTGCTTCTGCTGATGATGAGGATGACATTGATGACGTCCATGATATACCTCTACTTGAGAAGGTAGACACAACCCTTTACAAAGGGTACCAATCTACTCTTCTCTCTGCTGTATTGTTGTTGGTGAATTTGAAGGTTATGAATGGTTTATCCAACATAGCAATGTCACGTATGCTAAGGTTTGTCATATATGTCATTATAGTCTATAAAAGGTGAAACATGTACCATTAAGATTGTTTATTTTAATGACTTATATTATTTAGTGCAGATTGATAGGTGACTTTCTGTTACCACCATCAAATGTTCTCCCTCACTCGTATTGAGAATTATGTGCCACTATGAAACATATTAGAATGGAGTATCAAACAATAGATGCTTGTCCTGAAGATCATATTATTTATTATAAAGAACATGAAAATGCAATAGAATGCCCTGAATGCCATACGAGAAGATATCAAGATGATCAAGTGAAAAAAAAGGTGCCTCACAAGTTTCTTCATCACATCGCCATTATTCCACATCTGAAATGATTATTCAGGTGCAATAGCTTGGCACAATTTATGGATTACCATGCATGTGGCAGGAGTCAAGATGACATTATTCGAATGCCTATGGATGGTTCATCATTTATAGACATAGAGGAAAAGTGGCCACACTTTAAAGAGGAACCTCAAAATCTCAAGCTTTCTCTAGTAGCAGACAGTGTCAATCCGCATGGAGAGATGAGATCCGTTTGCTCGGTGTGACCTATTTTTGTTATAAATAATAACCTTTCTCCACGAATGTCAATAAAGAGGGAGCACATTATGTTGTCAATGATTGTTCCAGGTATCTTATTATTTTATAGTTATCTACATGTAATTATAATTCTTGGAGTGAAATGGCCACAATAATTATCTGATGTTGTTGTTAATTCAACTAGGTAAGTACCAAGTGAAAGATATGAATGTATATATTGCACCTCTTATTGACAAGTTGTTGGTGTTATGGAATGGTTTCACTGTGTATGACATCTCCTGACTAGTTGGACAAAGAGAATTTTAATTCCATGCAATGCTTGTGTGGACAATTCATGATGCTACAGGGTTGACACATTTTTGTGGTATGTTATGGTGAATTCTAGTTGTATGGGATAATTCAAATTTTAAAAATGTACATATTTAATCCAATTTTATCATTATCTTGTAGGTCTTCAAACAAAGAGAAAATTTTCATGTCCAATGTGTGGTCCAAAGATGAAATCCCATCATTCTAAAAGTTTAAGAAAATAGGTGTTTGATGAGTATAGGCAGTTCCTCTCCAGAAATCATAAGTATCGAAGTGCAAAAAGTCATCTTTTCAATGGGAAAGAAGAGACTACATCAAAGCCCCGAAGAATGAAACCTCACATATGGCAGTTGGAATATAATAGAATTTAAGGTAATATCATTTCACATAATGGTTGATGTTTGAAAATTATATATTTTGATTGTGTTTTGTTGGCTAATTATGTAGTTGATGATCTTGAAGGTTGTGAAGGCATCACCGACCAGCTTCCAAAGGGACTAAAATGTTATCCCAAAGAATTTAGTAGGCTAACCTACTATGAGCATCTACAAATTGTGCATTTTTTTGATACTATGCATATTGGAAATAATGTAATAGAGATGCTGTGGAAAATATTGTACGGAAGGCGTGACAAAGAAAAACTTGGCAAAATTTGTAGTGACATTCATAATTTCAATCATGCCATGAAAAATATCATTGAATCAAATAGTAATGGAGACTGGATTAATGCAAGTGCTCTTCCTTGGTTATTAACAGAGCAACAAAGTAATGCCATAAAAGAATTGATCCGAAAAAATTGATTTCCTATAGGATTTACTATGGATATAAGCAATCTCATATCAAAGAAAAATGATTTTGGGTTAGGGATGAAAACACATGATTGGCATACCTTCATCAAGGTAAGTCATAGTCTTTTGTATTTACAATATATTTGTGTAATTGCATTCAATTTTCATTGTATGAAATGATCAGTTGATAATTGTTGTAGTATTTGCTACCCCTATCTCTCCCAGAGAACTTCGACAATAATATCAAACAAGTGATATATGATCTTGGAAAATACATGCTGTAAGAAGTGATATTTGTTCAATATATCAAACAAGTAATATATTGTAAAGTCTCGTATTTATATATTTATGTCTTGAATCCCTTGTAGGTGGTTGTCATCTAAAGAAATCCATAAAGAAGATATACAATATTGGAAGAAAAGAATTTGTTGATTAATGTGTGAAATGCAAAAGTGTTTACCTCCATTTTTTTCAATGCACAAGAACACTACCTCATACACCAAGTTGAGGAGATTGAATTGTGTGGACCTGTACATGCTAGGTCAATGTGGATGGTTGAGAGACACTTGAAATTTTTGAAGGGTTTGGTACGACAAAGAGCACATCCTGAGGGTTCTATGGTTGAGGGATATATGGTATACCAGATGATGGTGTACGTTACTCAATATCTACCTAATCTTGTAGCAAAGTCCCATATAGATTGCATTTGGGATCTCGACTCAATTAAAAAATTTGAAGGGGAGTACTTGGTGGGCAACGGTAGATTTAGGAAAATAAAAGGTAATAAATTATGAGATGTTGTTGTAGTAAATTAATTCTTAATCTTTAAAATAAATCTGTTGTAAGTCATCTATTTACTTTTGTACAGTTGCTAAAAAGTGGGATGCAATACATTTATTTATTGCAAACAATCAAGATTGGATGACGGCATGGATTAAACGATGTCAATATGATGGTCATAGATTAACATGGGAATCCATGTCTTCATTGGTTATACAAGCTCATCACAATGGAGATCTCAATGTTACACAAAAGGAAATAGATTTAGCATATGGTTTAAGAGATCACCAGGTACTTATAAATTTGTTAATTAATCAATCGTATGTTTTTCAACTCGTGATGCAATAATTTATACATGTTTGACATTATTGCAGGTGAAACACCACAAGGCTATGTTTTGCAATGGTTATAAATTTTGCATCAAAAAATTGGATGACACGAAGAGAACTTGTGATTCTGGGATAAGTGCAGTGTTCCAAGTGACTAATATTTCATCTAGAAATGACTTACATCCTTGAGAGTCACAAAATTGATACTATGGTATTTTGGTTGATATACTTGACTGCGACTTCAACTCCTTCAAATTAGTTGTCTTTTTTGTGAAATGGTATAGATTACAACTCAATAAAAATGATCTTGATAGAACTGTTATTGAACATGACAATGGATTCTCAATGATTAATACAAGGTTGTTTGAGCCAGTTGGAGAAGAGCCCTATGTTCTTCCAAGCTAATGTGAGCAGGTATTTTACTCAGAGGTTCCACATAAACCAGGTTGGTCATTTGTTGTTAGACATGATCCAAGAGGAAGATCGATAAAGTATAATGCGATGGAAGAAGATACCGAGGAAGATGAAGAAGTGGAAGATGATGTAGAACCAGATCACGATCAAGAGCTAGTCGAAGAAGAAGATGACAATGATGCTGCTACTGATGAGGATGATGCTGCTATTGATGATGATGATGATGATGATGATGATGACAATAGTGGTGGTGATGATGTCATCGATGATGACGATCTTGATGATGAGATGGATGAAGAAGAATATTAATTACATGAATGAAATATACAATTATACCAGATGTTTGGCATGTTCTAATGATTGTTTTATATGTACTACTCTTGTTCACCTTGTTTTATATGTCCTACTTATATATCTTTGATCTTTTGTTAAGAGAAATTTCATTATAAAATAGTGTATTTAATCTCTATATACTTAAACAACCTCACTAGTTAAGACTGTTCTCATTTGTAGTGGGCATGAAAAGGATCAAATCACTTGAAAGACACCAGTATTTAGACATGCAAAAATTAGTGACGTGATTAAGCAAATTACCTTTCTTTACAATTGCATGGTTTTCTTTGGTTTGTCATTTTGTTTTGAATGTCTAGTGATTTAAACCAAAGACTTTGACTTAGCTAAAAAATGTGCAAGTCTAAATTAGTATGTTTCTTTTTATTGTAATTATAATTAGTATGAATGAACAAAGTAATGTCAATGCAATATTTGTGATAATGCAATATTTGTCAAAATAGTGTCGATGACTTCGGTCAATGTGCCTATGTGTCAATGTGGTATTGGCCCATGCATGTTGAAGACATCATGTATAACAAGTAATCATGGGCATCAATTTTGGGTTTTCCCAAATAGGAAAAAGGTCTGGATACATAATTATATTTTATGTTTAAAAATAATGTGACAACTAATCATTTTATGAAGAACTGATGTACATTTGGTATTGTCAAGGAAATACTGGATGTCAATACTTTCGGTGGGTCGATCAAACCACATTTACATCTACCCCATCTACATCTATACCTGATGTAGGAAATGAGTGCAATTTGTGCAAGGCTCGAGAGGCAGCTAGTGCTGCCAAGATTGCTTCAATGGCGAAAGCAGAAATCATATTTCTGCGATGCCTTCTTTGTGTAGTTTGTAAACTACTTTGTTGGGACCATATGCATAAATGTAGTTAACAAAGGGCTATTGTAGATACTGAATTATTTTTTAGAATTTCTAGTAGATACACATAAAGAATATGCACATAAACATGACAAATGAGAAACATAAATGTAGGCATCATAATCACAATTTTTTGGAGATACAACATAATTGAATGGTCTACCTAGATGATGCAACACAACTATATATCACTCCTCTGGTTCCAAGTTTACACTACGGTAAACAAAATCCATAGATAAAAAATAAATTTAGAGAGCAGAGGAGAGCGAGAACAACCAAAGTAATACATGTCCCTATATTATTTTGGTCGTTATCACTCTCCTCCTACACTCTCTAAATTTATTCTTCATCTTTGGGTTTTGTTTACGCAGTGTAGACATGGAACTGGAGGAGTAGTTGCATTGCATCATCTGGGTATACCACTCAATTATGTTGTGTTTCCAAAAAATTGTGACCATGATGCCTATATTTATGTTTCTCAATTGTTGTGTCCTAGGACCCCTTATGACTATTTACGATCCCTAAGAATACATCTTAGAGATCTTAAAATGTCATAAAGGGTCATAAGAGGCTCCTAGGAGGGGTCAGATGAGCTTCCACCTTCACGTGGTTGGCCCTGTTAAGTAAGGAATGTTAAAATATTCTCGAAACAAAGAGAAGCTCAATAATTTAAGATCTCAATCCACGTATGAAAAATATATATCGACTGCACCGCAAACTCGCACATCAAATTCAGACCAAAGAAGTCAAGAAGTCACTTGAATCAGGTCTGAATGTAATCAAGTCTGCATATATCCCATGAACACATCAAGAAGAATGCATCTCTGATCACCGCACTAGCTTCTTGTGCTGGAGTAGTCGCTGTCACAAGTCTTGATTCGGTAGGATCCATTCCAAATCCAAGTCTCTAGACTCGACTCAATAATCCATGAGCCACTATCAAATCTACTACAAAGTTATCTCTAAATTGTGTTGGAGCAATTGCTATCACAAGTCTTGATTTGGTAGGATCCATTCAAAATCCAAGTCTCTAGACTCGACTCAATAATCCACAATCCACTACCGAATCTACTACAAAGTTATCTCCAAATGATCCATAACCAAATCATGAGCAGGAACCAAATCTACAAGAACACCATTCTGAATCGATGCCAACTCAATCGACAAATTTATCTATATATTTTAAAAAACTCATTGTCATCGTAAATATGACAGCTTTAAAATAGCGATGGTTTTCTATCGTAAACATCCAACATCTATCCGTCGTATTAATAACATCACTGTCAGAAAACAACCATAAATGATAGATATCCATCGTAAATGTCCAATGCATGTCTGTCACATGTACAACATAGTCATCATTACAAACTACAAACGATGGATATGTGTTTTAAATTTTTGACGAATATCCATTGCAATAAAAGCATTTCCATCAGTGAACATGTTACAAACAACGGATACCCATTGGAAGCTTTTGATGGGTCACCGTCGTTTGTTATTTGTTGGGATGGGTAGGCATCCCAATTGCAACGGCCATAAATAAGTCCGATGGAAGGCTCACTATGTTGGCACCCTCTTTTAGTGACAGACAAGGTTGTCATAATTATGACGCCTGACAGAACCGTCAATTTTTTTGACTACAAAACTACGCCGTTGGGTGGTGTCGCTTAAGTGACAGTTTACTATATAAATTCAGATGCTCGGTTGTTAGAAATAGGTCTCAAATGTACTAGTGACAACTGTGGTTTTTCCTCTCCTATTTGGCTATAAATTGGAGTAAAGGCACATTTGTTTAATCATTAGTTAGTATTTGTTTCCATGTAATGTCCCCATTTTTGTGCCTTCCTTAGTGTTAGTATTTTTAAATGATTATCCTATCTCTTGGGTCTCCATAGGCTAATATCATGTTTTGGAGACCATTCTAGCTTCATCAATGGGCACATTGGGTGCCATTCTTTTTTATTTTTTCTTCTCATTACATCATCAAATTTGAGGTTTTCCTTCCAAGAGTGCTTCAGGTTTTGTTTTGACACACTTACTACTTATAGTAAGTCACTTGTACATTGGGGACCGATCTTACTATTTGTAGTAAGGCATTAGGATGGTTTAGCACATCTTGGTGATCTTCCAAAAGTTAGCCAAATGATTAGATGTTCATTTGTGGCATTCCAGGGGCTCATAGAAAAGTTCCTATTTTTTAAGGAGGTAATTTTATTTTAGAAATTACTAGTGGGCCACTTATTCAACATCTAATATTAGTTTCAATAGCTAGGAAATGATTATAAATGAATATTTAAATATGAAAGTTAATATAACATTAACTATAATGTTAATTTAAATAAATTAAAGTTAGTTTATTGTAAAGTGACTTTACATAATGAAGTGAGTTAACGAATAAATTATAAACTAACTTTATAATTAAAACTAAAGTAACTTTGGAAATAAATTATAAGTTACTTATTAAATTAATAATAAAGTGACTTTATAAAAGTCGCGTGAATTAGCAAAAGGATGCACATGCTGAGAATTATTTTATTAAATATTGGAGGGGCTTTGAAATAATGTTTTAAAATAAATTTTTAAACCCTAAGATGTTTGTGGGTTTGGAAGGAGGAATTAAAAAGGTGATTTGGGTGCCAATTTTCATTCATTTAGGAAATCATTCATTTGCGAGAGAAAAGGAAAAGGGTTTGAGAAGTTTCTAGTAATTGAGAATGTCAACTCCTTTTTAATTTTGTGATCTTTAGGTGTGCAATATCACCCAAGGATTTCATCTACAAGTGGGCTCAAATCAGGGGCTACAATTGGTCTTATTTCAGAGGGTTTGATAAAGGAATCACAAGCGAAAATCAGATGTTATGTTCAATAGATCAGAAGTATTGGGGAATAGCAAAATCAATTGATACAATAATTTTCATCTTGGTTGTTCCTTTTGATTGTAGGTCGTACCTTTCCAGGTTATGCCCTACCATTTCACAAGGGGACTAGGGTTAGCTGATCAGATCTACAATTTCCAGAATTTCTCTAATTACCTATAGTTAGTATTTTGGTATGTTGTTGAATTATATGAATAGAAATAAAAGCTATGGTTTGCAGAATTGTTGTTTTTTTGGAATGATTTCATTTATAGAATTTATTTCCAAGCATTTCACTTTAGCATTTATATAATATCAAAACAAAAAAGAAAAGAAAATTTCAAAAAGAAAGACAAAAAATTAGAACACGTGGAAAAATAAAATCAAAGTCAAATATGCAAAAATAGGGTGGGATATTTCATTCCAAGAAGTTCTAGGATCATTTGGAGAAGTGTAGTGAAGTGTATTATTGTGGTGTTCTCTCTTTTGAAGAATAATAATATACTTGCCCTCCTTCTCTAGTGGAGTTTTTTCCCAAAGGGGTTTCTCCACATAAATTTGGTGCCTCTTTCGATATGGTTGATTTTATATATTTATGTTGAATGGTGAAACCACTTGTTTATTTTAAGATTTGGTAATATTTTCATATTTGTAATCATATAAGACTATTAATATTGTAAACTTTATTCACCTTGTTTTTCAATAGACACTACTAGAATCATGAGGAACTAAAAAAAATCATCCTACTACATATCTTATAATATGCTTTCTTATTTCAATTGTTATCTTGATTACTTGAGCATGCACATGATTCATATTGATCACATGCATGTCAAATTTGGGAGAAAATGTTGACGATCTAAATGCATACTTTGCCCTTTTACCCTCTTTTTTTACACACTTTTGGCCTTCTCATAAATGCATTGCCCTAATAATCAATGTGTCTTTTTTGCACACAATTTTATCACAACTTTTCATTTATCACTCTCAAACATCATTATCTTATCCATAGAAATGTATCATTTAGATCTCTATGGATTTCTGCCTAAAGTAGATCACTATTATGTCTCTTTTCCTTGGATAGATGTGCACTCCTAGTCCTACCTCACCTTTTCAAATTTAAATTTCACTTCTCTTATTCAGCTAACACTTCAAGAAGTTGTTTGTTTCATATTGACTTGTATTTTAAAGAAATTTAATAAAATGATAATTGCATGTCATTATATATATTCCAAAATAATTTAACTTAAGTGCCTCAAATCTTGTATTTAAGAACAATCCCTTAGAAATTAGTGATCACAAGTTATTTCCAAGAAGTCTTCATCAAATGTATTATCAAGTCAATACATCATGCTTGTATGAACACCAATAAGTACTACATCACTACATCATATAGGCATTCCAAATCTTTATATTGTGCTTCTTTAAAATTTTACATGGTACTAAAGGAGTTTGTAATCGAATTAATAAAATTACACACTTTGAGATCTACTCATAGAAAATTCACAAGGTGCTTGGTAGACCCCATTTATCTTAGAAGAAGGTATAAATCAAAGTGAATACATATAAAGCCCAATATAATCCTAGTAGACATAATGTATACATGGGATGTGATTGTGGCAAGATAACTAGATTAAGGGAGTTGTGTTGTTTCATCTTAGATGTCCAAAACATTAGAAGTAAGATTGTTATTTCTCATATACACATGATTTTTGTTTTAGATCAAAACATATTATATCAGTCAATTCAAAGATAAAATCAATTTAAGTTACATTAAAAGAATTGATTATTTTTCATAACACACATTTCCTTTTACAATTGTGTGTTTAGACCTCAACATTAATCAATATAAGATTATAACACTTATTCTTCACTAAACATTTAAAGTAACCATAGAAGATTGTTTTTTATTTTTCTAATGCCCACAACCAACATTTTCATTTCTATTAGAAAATATACTATTGATATCCTTTAAATAAGTGTAATTTACAACAAATATAAAACTTTCAAAAACATTTTTAAGAAAATTAAAACCATCCTACATAAAAAATGTAATTTACAACGAATATCAAACTTTCAAAAATATTTTAAAGAAAATTAAAACCATCCTTCATAAAAATATAGATGTTGAATAAATTTAATAATATGTCAACTATCCTCATTGAAGAGGTTGTTGATATCAAATTAGAAGACAATCTCCAAATTAGAAACCAATGAATTCCTCAGCAAGAAAGTTGTATGAAGCTAAATTTTAATGGACTATATGAAAGAGATTAAGACAATATCCAAATTAGAATCCAATAGATTTCTCCATAAGAAATTTGGATAAAGCTAAATTTTAATGGATCATGTGAAAGATCTTAAAGACAATCTCCAAATTACAATCCAATAGATTTCTCTACAAGAAAGTTGGATAAAGCTAAATTTTATGGACTAAGTGAAAGAATGTAACACAATCTCCAAATTAGAATCCAAAAGATTTCTTGACATGAAAATTGGATAAAGAGAAATTTTAATAAGACTATGTGAGAGAACCTTAATCCATCTAAATTCAAATGTGTTATTAGGGTTCCAAGGAGCTCAACTGGTCTATACCACATGCAAGAAATTCAAACTTTGAAACCAAAAATGAAGCATAGACATAAGAACTACTCTATGGTTTTCAGATATGCAAGATGTAAGGACCTTGTTAAGGGATTCAAAACTCCTTTGGAGAGTTCACCTTGTTAGAGGATTTATACTTCAGATCCTACTCTATGGTTTTTAGATATGCAAGATGTAAGGTCTATTCTATTTGTATAGAGGAAGACTAAATCATGATTAAACAGGACAAGCCAAATTGCAAATTAGACATTTTGATGCATAAGCATCTTGGGTCCTTGGAAATCCTATGTCACCAAAAACATATTTGAGTTTGTTTGTGTTGCTCGGTTCCTACTTTGACCAAGTTGGTTCAGTGTTTTTCAATTTCCTTTGTTCTCTAGTGTTGGTCAGTTATCTCTTTGGCACTCAGTAATTTCCCTAGTGCTCAATAATGCTTGTCTGGTGCTCGGTTGGCTTTGCTTACTGACGGGTTTCTTTTGAGTTTCTGTTGAGGCTGACTTGTGCATTTATTATGGGTCATGGATTTAATGCTGGTATCCATTATTGGGAAGCGTGTGGACCTAGATCTAGTTGTCCCTTTCATTAATTGTGGATCTGAAGGCCAACTCAGTTCAGTAGCCTCTTGTATAAATGTAGTTGTTTGGTTAGAGTTTTAGGAGGGAGTTTTGGGGTAGAAGATCGAAGATAGAAGTTTAGAGTTTTTTGGAAGATCCTCGCATGTTTGAGGACTTTTGTATTTGATTATAATATCTAGCTGAAACCGGGAAGGCCTTACAGCCCGACATGTATGAATCAATTTGAAGATAATATGAAAGTTTTACATTCTCTTTCTCACTGTTGTATGTTTGTTGCTTCTGCGTGTTGTTGAGCAGGGTGGTTCAAGTTGGGGTATGCCATTGTTGGCCCCTCCTAACCCCTCTCTTGCATCAGGTGGTATTAGAGCGAGGTGAGATCTGGATCTAGGTTTGCAAATCTAGATTTGAAGGTTCCTTCTTGTGAAGCCCTGGTTGAATTATTGTGGGGTAGCAGATTGCGATCTAACCTGCAATTGCAGAGGGTTTTCAAGATGGTTCATGGGAGGTGAGATGCAGATCCAGGACTGGCAGACATGTTGAGACAACTTGCTACTAGGTTAGAAGCTGTTGAAACAACCCAGAGAAGAGAAAGACATCTTGAAGATGTTAGTGATGATGAAATTGAGGTAGAACAAGGTGATGTAGAACCTGCACCTATGATGGATCAAGGTGAGGAAAGATTCTTGAAGGATTTGATAAGTCTAAAGTCTACACCACACTTTAATCCTCATGAGTATGGTGGGAAATTGGATTCTGATGAATTGGTGGATTGGATCACTGAGATGGAAAAGTATTTTGAATATGAAAATTTACCTGAGGATAAGAAGGTGAAAATTGCAAGCACAAAGTTGAAAAGTCATGCATCCTTATGGTGGGAACATCTACAACTGGACAGAAAGAGGAAAGGAAAAGATAAAATCAAGGTATGGAGTAAAATGGCGAATAAATTGAAAGGAAAGTTCTTACCTTGTGATTATCAGATTAACCTAGTTAGGCGAATGCAAAGTTTGAGGCAGATAGATAGCTCGGTAATGGATTATACTAAGGAATTCTATAGATTAGATATCAGATTTGGACATGATGAAGATGATGCAAAAAGAATTGCTAGATACCTGAATGGTTTGAGAGTTTCCATCCAAGAAGAAATTAGTTTGTTCAAATTGGAGAACATTGAAGAGGCTTATCAATTTTCATTGAAAGCTGAGGAGAAATTGAACAAGAGACGTGAGAAAAGACAAAGAGGTAGAGGTGGTAGATTCCCTAGAGGAAGAGGTGGATCTCATGGTGAAAATAGTAGATCTGAACTAGAAAAGACAAATCTGGATAAAGGAAAAACTAAGTGGAAAGGTGAAAGTTCATCTAGAGGTAGAGGTAGTAACTACCGAGGTGATTATAATAGAGGAAGTTTCTGAGGAACTTGTTACAATTATGGAGAAGAAGGAAATAGATCATTTGAGTGTACACATGCAAGTAAGAAGGTTGGAAGCAATAGGAATGCTTTGGTGCAAGAAGAGCCACTGAATGAACCTGAGAAGGAAAATAACTTGATGGTAAGAAGAACAATTTGGAATGAAGGTAAAAAGGAAGATCCGGTAAGGAAAATTTTGTTCAAGACTAGATGTAGAGTTTCTGATAAGGTTTGGAAGGTAATCATTGACAATGGTAGCTCAAAGAATCTGGCATCTGAAGAGATGGTCATAAAGTTGTAGTTGGAAAGGTTGAAACATCTGAAGCTCTATCAAATTTCATGGATCAAAGATGAGCATATCCTCTTGGTAAGTGAAAAAATTTAAGTGAATTTGAAGATTGGGAAGTACTATGATAAGGTGTTATGTGATAGCATACTTGTGGATTGTTGTCATATTTTGTTGGGTAGACCTTGGCAATATGATAGACATGCTATATATGATGGGAGATTGCATAAATATACTATTTGGGCTGATGGAAAAAGACAAATCTTGTTACCTTTAATGGAAGAACCTGTTAGTAATGTTTGCACATCTGTGAAAGTTTTCTTGATGGAAGGAAGAAAGTTTGTTAAGGATTTAAAAAGAAATGATGTATGTTTTGTTGTGATTCCTAACAAACCGAGTAAGAAAATAGAGGATAGTGTCCTTGAGGAGATTGATAAGTTACTCACCGAGTAAAGTGAAATCATTTCTAATAATGTACCTGATGGTTTGCCACCAAAAAGAAGCATTGATCATTGTATGGATCTAATCCCTGGAGCTAGTTTACCAAACAAGGCACCTTATCGGTTAACACCTACCGAGAATCAGGAATTGAACCGATAGATTCAAGAGTTGCTAGAGAAAGGTTTGATCAAAGAAAGTGTGAGTCCTTGTGTAGTACCTATGGTATTGGCACCTAAGAAGAATGGCGAATGGTGAATGTGTACTGATTCCATAGAAATCAACAAGATAACAGTGAAGTATAGGTTTCATATACTGAGAATGAATGATATAATGGATAGTTTTACTAGAGCCAAGTATTTTACCAAGATTTATTTGAAAAGTGGGTATCATCAGATCAGAATCAGAGAAGGTGATGAATGGAAGACTACTTTCAAGACAAAAGAAGGTTTGTATGAGTGGTTGGTTATGCCTTTTGGTTTAACTAATGCACCAAGTACTTTTATGAGGTTGATGAATGAAGTTTTGAAGAAATTCTTGGGTAAGTTTATGATTGTATATCTTGATGATATTATGATATTTAGTAAGACCAGAGAAGAAAATTTGTTGCATGTTAGACAAATTTTGTAGAGATTGAAAGAAGAAATGTTGCTGATAAATCTGAAAAAAGTGTTCATTCATGAAAGAGGAGATTGTGTATTTGGGATTTGTGATTTCAGCTGATGGTTTGAAAATGGATCCTGAAAAGGTTGAAGCTATTTTGAATTGGTCTACACCTATGAATGCTAGTGAGGTAAGATCATTTCATGGTTTGGAAAGTTTTTACCGAAAGTTCATTAGGAATTTCAGTTCAATTTGTAATGCTATGACCGAGACTATGAGAGGAGACAAAAGAGAATACAAGTGGACACATGGAGCTGATAAAATTTTTGAGACTCTGAAGTAGAAGGTTGTTGAATTACCTATTTTGGCATTGCCTGATTTCAATAAGGTATTTCAAGTGGAATGTGATGCAAGTGGAAGTGAAATTGGAGCTGTATTGAGTCAAGAAGGTAAACCTGTTGCTTTCTTTAGTGAAAATTTGAATGATGCAAAAAGGAAATATTCTATGTATGATCAAGAATTATATGCTATTATTCAAGCCCTAAAGAAATGGAGACATTATTTGATACTGAGTGAATTTGTGTTGTATACTGATCATAAGGCTTTACAGTATTTGGGTAGTTAGAATAAGTTGACTCAAAGACATATGAAATGGGTTGAGTATTTGCAGAGTTATACATTTGTGATAAAGCATAAGAGTGGAGTCACTAACCGAGTTGCTGATGCATTGAGTAGAAGGAGATCTTTGATGACCAAGATGAAAATTGGAATTCTAGGCTTTGATGATATGAGAGATTCTTATGAATTTGATCCTGATTTTTATGAGCCGTGGAGAAAGTGCATAGAACCTATTCAAGATAAATAGAGTACTAAATGGGATGAATATTTTATGCAAGGAGGTATGTTGTTTAAAGGTATTCAGTTGTGTATACTGAGAGGAGCAATGAGAACTAATTTGATAAAAGAGAAACATAGTAGTGGTTTGGCTGGACATTTTGGAGTTGATAAGACATTGAATTTGCTTAAGGAGAAATACTTTTGGCCACAATTGTATAAAGTTGTTTAGAAATTTGTGAAAATTTGTGGAGTTTGTCAAGTTTCAAAAGGAGTAAGTTAGAATACTGGATTTTTTGGAAATAGGAGAGATAAATACTGAGAGGGGAGGGGTGAATCAGTATCCACTAAAACTTTTACTTAGATCCCTTCAATACTAAATATGTAAACTATATTTACCGATCAAAATAATTTGCATGAAACAATTACATACATAACTTATGAAAGTAAATAAACATAAACTCATCAATGTAATCACATAACACAAGTATTTTGGTAATGCAGAAACCCTTGTAAGAAGGTAAAAAGTATGGTGGGGATGACACCCACAAATTCTTCACTACTGCAGATAGAAAAGTGTTTGCCTGTTAAGGCTACAATTGTGATCACTTCTGGTGATCTTACCCTGTTAGGAGTAACATGTTAGATCAGCTAGATCTACCTAGTTATAGGATTTAGCAACACAATTAAGTGTGCACTCGGTTAAGAGATTTACAATAGGACTGTTAAATCCACTCGATTAGGAGAATTTGATAACTCTATTAAAGTTGTTAGAAAGCAATAGAAAAGTGTATCTGCTCTGATTGACAACTATATTTGTCTGATACAGATAATCTAAATACTATTTATATATCACCTTGCATGTGTAGATTTTTTGCTCTATGATGCTCGGTTGGCTTGTCAGTTCTGAATACTTTCTCTGAATACAATTCTACTTGGTTCTGTCTGTTCTTCTCAGTTCTATCTGATAACCTTTAGACTTGAAGTAGGCAAGAGCTTCAAGTGCATACAAAAATATTCAACAACCTAAAATGATACAAACACACTGAATTTATAGTGTTCTGGTTTTGCCGCTTAAGCAAAAATTAGGTTAAGCAAAATTGATAACCCTAACATCTACGATGTACAAAAATAGTTAAGATCAAATCTTTACATTGAGATTCTCATCACATTTAATGAGTATCTATACATTATATGCTTCCTTGATCTTTCTTACATGTGTGTCAATCTATTGTAACCATCTGTCTTGAAAATTGTGCCTTCACTGATTCTTAGACCATTTTTGTTTCCCTTGGTAAATGCTTGTCTAGATTTCTTGGTGTTTTCTGGAAGACTCGGTGTATACTGACCATCGGTGTTGGTGTGTATCATGTTTGGTAGACTATTGGATGCTTCGGTGATTACTGTTAACCAACTATTCTATGAAGCATTACCGACTTCCCTGTCTCCTTGTATTTACTAACCAATGCAGTATAGATAACTGACTAATGATTTTGATACTACGTGATAATAAATGCTCAATAGAGATAACAATCTCCCCCTTTGGCATTAGTATCAAAACAAAAAAAATGTATATACACAAATCCTTATATCTCCCGATATATACATATACAAAATTGCTTAAGTACAGTAAGTACTCCCCCTTACAATAATCTCGGTAGTGTGTAAAGTATACAGAGCTATATATCAAAATGAATATCTATTGGCATATACATTTGCTTTCCCCCTTTTTGAGATTAATGCCAAAAAATAGAATGTATACTTATAGCTTATCAAAAATGTTCTGATGGGTTTTCTTCAGTGAATCTAAGAGGTTCTCCCATTCCTCCTTCAATTTAGTAAGAGAAAGTTTCTCATAACTAACTTGTGCATGCATATCCATAACATTATCCAACACAGAGAGTTCCAGTGTGGATACAAGTGTTTGTGCCTTGTCGATATGTTGATAAAAAATCTTCAGGTGTAAAATGAGTTCTTTCTGAAACTATGTAACCTGGTCTATTATTTTCTCTCCTTTGTGTCTGAGATCAGTGATCAACCGCCTGATTTCATGTATCCTTAAGATATGCTTTGATAAGGTTTGGGGCTCAGTTGATGCTGCTTGTGTGCATGCTAAAATTTCTTTCTCTAAGTTTCCTATTTGTTCACTGATCTCAGAAGTGAACGAGTCAGCATGACACAATTTCAATAAGGTCTGTAAATATAACTTGTAATTATCTGAGAGTCAAATATTACCTTTGATAACTGTACCTTGTTTATTGCCACCTCTTGGCATAGCTTCTCAGCAAGTTTATCTTGTACTTTGCTCTCAATTCTTTCTTCCATCCTTTTCTCCAAATCAATATCTGGCTTCTAGATTTTTTCTATAAGTGTAGCCAATTGGTCCATAATAGGTTTGTTCTCATCAACATCTGCATCAGGAATGACCTATTGTAGAATGTCTCGAACATTAGTGAGTATTTCATTGTTCTTTTTGGTTTGTTTCAGCTTCTCTTGAGCTGCCTTCCTTTGACATAACTCCCCATATTTCCACAATTCTTCGGGGCTAAGGGTTCTTGGATCATAGTGAGGGATTTCTATGATCTCATCAATAGTAACTATCCCTTTTCCTTTTTTCTTCTTCTTGTTTCCCAGAGGTGAGCTCCTTAGTACTATTGCAGTATCTTCATCCTTCAGAGTCTCCTTCCCTATAGACACAATTTCATCCATCTTTTTCTCTTTGATGCTCATAGGTTGAGCATCGGTAGTGGTGTCTGGAGGGTTCACCTCTGTGTTATCATCGGTATCCTTGTTTTCATCTATATCCTTAGGTTCTGTGGACTGTGCCTCTGTAGTAGGCTGATTTGTATCTATAGTTTGTTGAGTGTCTTGTGTATCTTGTGTAACTTTAGCATCCTTATTTTCTTCTTGTTTCTTCTCCTCGGACGCAATCTTAGAAATAAGTTCTATAGCCTCAGCTAGAGTTGGTAGATTGCCTGGTAGTGATGTTGTCTCATTATCCTTCAATGGTACTATAGTTACATCCATGTCATCTTGATCATCAGGATCACCATCTGTAATGTCTTGAATAAAAACATCATCATCCATTCTATTCATCAATTGTATGTCAACTTGTTCTGGTGCTTCCTGTGATATATTCACCTTTGTGGTGTCCTCGGTGATATCAATTACCTCGGTAACTGATATACCAGAGTCTAGTACCTACTTTCCCTTACCAGTATCCATGTAAATACCTTTATCTTTTGAATTTTGTCTCTTCCTAGATAGGTTTAGAAACGCTTCCTGTTCAGCTTGCTTTTCTACTTTCAAAATAGATGTCCACAATGAATCACATTTGACATCCATGTCACCTATATTTTCATCCAATATTTGCAATGCCCGATGCTTGACTAAAAATCTTTGTTGGTACTTTGTCAAATATTCATTTGCTTCGCCAAAGCTCATAGTTGTAGCAATACGAACTAATGACCTTTCTCATTTCCTTCTCTCAGTTTCTAGTGCAGTAGCCCATTGCACATTGATTCTGTCATCTAGTTCTTTCAGTAATTGATAGGCAAATTCCATCAATACCTATTTGAATTTGATCATCATGTGAATGATAGCATGTTCTATCTTCATTTTATCTTCTGTTGACATTTTGTTATAATTACATAATGCTGGATCATTAAGATTCCCATTCTCTATTATTTCTTCTATCAATTCGTCAAGAGTACTATCCTTATGCTTTACAATCTTGAATTGATTCTGATCATCTTCAATCTCTTCAGTGCCATCGGTAGCAGGGGCTCATTTTGCCTTCTTCTTTGGTGCATCAACTGCTACCCTTGTCTTTCTTTTCTCATACTTCCTTATTGGTGTAGTTGCCCTTCATTTTTCTTGTCTTTTCTCTGGTGGTGATGTAGCAGCTGCAGAAGACCTTGTCTTCATTCCCTTTCTTACAGATACCTCTTCTATTTGTTTATCATCGATAGAAGGAACCGATGCATCATCAGATTCAGTTTCTTCACTTTCATATGGTTTACTTGCTAACTTTAGCAGACCTTCGATTGTAGTGTCAACCGGTGTTTCATTAGAATTGAGTGCTTTACCATACTTGGCTTCTAAATCTTTTCTCATTTTCTTCCCTTGCTTTCACATCTTACCGATAACTATGTCAGTATCAATTCTTGATTTAGCCTCTTCGTAGGTTCCGAACCTACTGGCAGTGATGTCAACTGGTAACGCTAGCAATGCATTTATAGATTTCACTACGAAATCATGACTTATTTCATATCCCATTGGTGCTATCCACTTTGTTCTGGGCTCTACAACCTTTATCATGCAATGATCTGTGCTCACAACAAAACAAATATCATCTTCAAATTTCTTTATCAACTCTCTTGGTATTCTACTCCGTTGATGCATTTGCTACTAAAATTCTTCGAAGTAGGCATCAAATTTTGAGTCCATCTTATCTCTGAGCTTCCCCATAAACTCATATATTTGCTGAGTGATCGGTTTGTCTTGCTCCCATACTACTTTATCGATACCAAGGATGAATTTCTATATGTAAAAGAATAAGCAAACAAGTAATGACCCAAACTTACAAGTGTTCGATTTCTTGGACCTTATTACCTTCATGTTATCTGTAAGCTGATGAAGCAAGATTTCAGCTATATCAACTTGTTGATCTTTCTTCACAATTCTATATGCCATGTCCACAGCATTTGTCGGTACACTGTTCAACTAACTAGATTGAAATATCTTGTAACCTATCACATGTGCAGCAAACTTGACCACAAGATCCTTAATATTTCCAATTTTTAGTGCTCTACCATCCCATTGTGCTCTGGTGTTCTTTTCAACATCTGGTCTTGATGAGCTACGAAATGCTTTTGCCGTGTCAGAAGTAGGATAACCAGTAACCCTACTTATCATTTTCTTCATGACCTTGGTCGGTCTATCTAGCAAAAACTTCCCATCGTGGAATCTACTCAATACTATCCTTATCCATTCATTCATAAACGAATGCAGAAAATGTCAAATGCCCAACAGTCCAACATCTTCAAGTTTCTGATATTCTGGTTTCACTTTTCTTTCAAGATCACAAACATTCTAAAATGCGGCAACTGTCTCAAAGTTCCCAACTTCACCAATTTTGCAATGAATGTAGGCCCTAACATCCTCTGTCAATAAAACCCTATCAGGTATGCTTGAAAATGCACCCATTGAATCCATTTTAGATGCAACCCTAGGATGCGGCTTAAATTTACCCTCGGCAAAGTGTGTCCTAACAATCAATTCTACTTCCTCCTCAACTTGTTGCAATTTTTCAGTAGTAGATGTAGATGCCATCAAAATAAACTAGGGTTTCAGCAAACAATAAGTGCACAGGTGTATAGATAGCCGAAAAACCTACTTGAGTCATCGAAGAATGTCATTGGTTTGATGCAATAGTGGTATGAATCTCTCTGAAAATCTTTAGCTCAAACTTTGGTCGCTTTGAAAATCCGTTCTCCGATGCTCGCAATGTAAAAATGAACTTGATTTCTCGAGTATTTATAGACTTCTGCAAATTCCCGCTCAAACATTTGTAATAAATGCATGACCTTACTTCGAAGTGTGAAACAACTGTCAACTTGGTTAGCATATGATATTGTCACTTTGCATTGTTTCCTTGGTTGACCTTGCATAATGATTACCGACTAGTAACCCATTCTCGGTCTTGCTTTTACTGACTTTATAACATTGTTAGCTCATGGAATATAAACCATAATGCATCTTCATTCATGCTCATTTGGTATTAATACATCATATATGAGGAACTAAAAAAAATATGATCTTTTTAAAATATCAGTCTCGTACATACCTTTGTCACCTTAAGTGGAGTTACCGATGTCACCCAGTCCAGTGGATGAGGTTTCACTGATAGTGTTACTTGATTCAGCAGTCTCCATTGTTGACTTCTTCCACATAGTATTTCTCATCTTCGTGATATCTATAATGGTGTATCCACTCTCGAATACATGATCTTCATCTGGTGCATGTTCTTTACAATCTTTGCTTACATGACCGACTTTGTGATAGTGCATACAGGCCATTGGGGTACTTGCCCAATATCTAGAATTTCTTATCCGATGTGCCCTGTAACAATTAGTAGCTATATGTCCATACCGACCACATGCAATACAACTAGTCCATGTATTATAATCCCATACATAAGAGTTACCTTGTCTTTTCAGTTGATATGGCTTCTTTTGAGTTTGTTGCTTGGGAGTCCAAACTTGTTTCATCTTTGCTTTGCATTCACTTGCAGTATGTCCAAGTTTGTTACAAGTGTAACATATCTTACCAGCAGTGGTCTTTTCTATGTTTTCCTTTTGTCTAAATCTGCATTCATGTGCTTAATGCCCATACTTTCCATAGTAATAACAGTAACCATTATATCTTGTAGTAATAGCAGGTGGTTTACCTTGAGCTTTGCTTCCGCATACATTTGAAGTGTGTCCAGGTTTTCCATAGTGATAACAAGTAAGTATTTTGGATTTCTAACCTTGATTGGTGTTGGCCTCTTGTTTTGATAATTCATCTTCACCAGTGTAACCTATACCATCTCTACTTCCAAATCTTCTCTGATTATACAAGAAATCATCAATCTTCTTGGAACTTTCTTCGGCCAATCTTTTCATCTCATTGTGTTGTTGTTGATTTTTCAGGTCATTTCTCAATTTTTCATTTTCTTCTCTCAATCTTGCAACATCTTCTAGATTCCTTGATAATTCACCATTGATTCAGTTTACTTCTTGATTTGCAATCAGTACCTGATTTGACACTTGAAAGTGATGATCGGTAAGCCTTTGTATTTCACTTTCTTTAGCTTGTAGTTGTTTAGTCATCGGTCTTCTATCTTCAATGGCTAGGTTTTGGTCTTGTTCAGCTTGTCTTGCATTGTTCATTATCTCCACCATTCTTACCATTTGTGATTCTTGTCCAATTTGAAGTGCTTTTACCTGATCAGATAGATGCTGATTCCTTTTAGATAAATCATTGATTATACTTTCAGATCCATCAGAGATGCTTCTTGAGCTAGATCCAATATGATCAAATGCATCTTCAAAAGGTTCTTCATGATAACTGATTTCATTCTGAGCAATTGCAATATTCTTTCTTTGTACCAGTAATTTCTTCAATTTAGCCTTGGCATTCTTGTACTGTTCTACAAACATCTGCAATTGTAGTTTCTGATTCTCAATAGATTTTTCAAGTTTGTACCTCTCCATGATTAAGATCTTTACCCTTCAGTGGTTAAACTGTTCAACAAGAGAACTGTGCTTTGATACCAATTGTTGGAAATAGGAGAGATAAATATTGAGAGGGGAGGGGTGAATTAGTATCCACTAAAACTTTTACTTAGATCCCTTCAATACTGAATATGTAAAGTGTATTTATCGATCAAAATAACTAGCATGAAACAATTACAGAGATAACTTATGAAAGTAAATAAACATAAACTCATCAATGTAATCACATAACACAAGTATTTTGGTAATGCAGAAACCCTTGTAAGAAGGTAAAAATTGCGGTGGGGATGACACCCACAAATTCTTCACTACTGCAGATAGAAAAGTGTTTGCCTATTAAGGCTACAATTGTGATCACTTCTAGTGATCTTACCCTATTAGGAGTAACATGTTAGATCAGCTAGATCTACCTAGTTATAGGATTTAGCAACACAATTAAGTGTGCACTCGGTTAAGAGATTTACAATAGGACTGTTAAATCCACTCAGTTAGGAGAATTTGATAACTCTATTAAAGTTGTTAGAAAGCAATAGAAAAGTGTATCTACTCTGATTGACAACTATATTTTTCTGATACATATCATCTAAATACTGTTTATATATCACCTTGCATGTGTATATTTTCTACTCTGTGATTCTCAGTTGCCTTGTCAGTTCTGAATACTTTCTCTGAATACAATTATGCTCGGTTCTGTCTGTTCTTCTCGGTTCTATTTGATAACCTTTAGACTTGAAGTAGGCAATAGCTTCAAGTGCATACAACAATATTCAACAACCTAAAATGATATGAACAAACTAAATTTATAGTGTTCTGGTTTTGCCGCTTAAGCAAAAATTAGGTTAAGCAAAATTGATAACCCTAACATCTACGATGTACAAAAATAGTTAAGATCAAATCTTTACATTGAGATTCTCATCACATTTAATGAGTATCTATACATTATATGCTTCCTTTATCTTGCTTACACATGTGTCAATCTATTGTAACCATCTGTCTTGAAAATTGTGCCTTCACTGATTCTTAGACCGTTTCCATTTCCCTCGGTAAATGCTTGTCTAGATTGCTTGGTGTTGTCTGGAAGACTCGGTGTATACTGACCATCAATGTCGGTGTGTATCATGCTCAGTAGACTATTTTATGCTTCAGTGATTACTATTAAGTGACTATTCCATGAAGCATTACCGACTTCCCTGTCTCCTTGTATTTACCGACCAGTGCAGTATAGATAACTGACTAATGATTTTGATACTAAGTGACAATAAATGCTCAATAGAGATAACAGGATTGTATACATCGATTTCTATACCTGAGAAACCTTGGATTGACATCAGTATGGATTTTTTTGTTGGCTTACCGAAGACAATAAGAGGTAATGATTCTATATTTGTGGTTGTGGATAGATTTTCTAAAATGGCACATTTTATACCTTGTAAAAAGACATCAGATGTAGTACATGTAGCAGATCTTTTCTTTAAGGAAATTGTCAGATTGCATGGATTACCGAGGAGTATTATCTCTGACTGAGATAGTAAATTTGTTGGATAGTTTTGGAACACTCTTTGGAGAAAGTTGGGTACTGAGTTGAAATATAGTTCTACATTTTACCCACAAACTGATGGACAAACAGAAGTTGTACACAAAAGTTTGGGTAATCTTTTGAGATGTTTAGTTGGAGACACACTGGCCAATTGGGATTCTGTGTTGGCACAAGCAGAGTTTGCATACAATAATTCAGTGAATAGGAGTACTGGAAAAACACCTTTTGAGATTGTAAATGGCATACAACCGAGAGGTATATCTGATTTGAGAGACATTGTTGATGAAAGAAAAATAAGTGTTGAAGGAGTAAAATTTGTTGAGTACATGAAGACATTGCATGAAGATGTGAAGCTTAAGATGGAAAAGAGTAATAAAAAATACAAAGATAGAGCTGATAGATCAAGAATACATAAGACTTTTGATGTTGGTGATGAAGTGATGGTTCATTTGAAGAAAGGTAGATTTCCTTTTAGAACATATGGGAAGCTGAAGATGAAGAAGTTTGGACCTTGCAAGATTTTGAGAAAATTTGACAGTGGAAATGCATATGAAGTTGAGTTACTTGATGACATGGATATTTCACCTATTTTCAACATTGTTTTTTTGTATGAGTTTCATAAACCTGAAGAAGACATGGCAGTACCAATGGATTATCCTAAGAAGTAGAATGAAGAAGTTGAGCATATTTTGGAGCAAAGAATTGGCATAAGTACAAGGGGAAAACAGTATATGGGATATCTGGTAAAGTGGAAGAATAGACCGATTGAAGATAGTTCATGGATTTCATAGTCTGAGTTGGATGCATCTCAGATCATACCTCTTGAATGATTTGGAGAATCATTTTCAAATAACCCCAAGTGTATGATGCATGAGCATCTTGGGTCCTTGGCAATCATGTGTCACCAAAAACATATTTGAGTTTGTTTGTGTTACTTGCTTCCTGCTTTGACCAAGTTGGTTCGATGTTGCTTAGTTTCCTTTATTTACCGGTGTTGGTTGGTTATCTCTTTGGTGCTCAATAATTTCCCTATCGCTTGGTGATGCTTGTCTGGCGCTTGGTTGACTTTGCTTATCGATGGGTTTCTTTTGAGTTTCTGTTGAGGTCGACTTGTGCATTTATTATGGGTCATAGATTTAATGTTGGTATACATTATTGGGAAGTGTGTGGACCTAGATCTGATCATCCCTTTAATTAATTGTGGATCTAAAGGCTGAATCAGTTCGGTAGCCTCTTGTATAAATGTAGTTGTTTGGTTAGAGTTTTAGGAGGGAGTTTTGGGGTAGAAGATTGAAGATAGAAGTTTAGAGTTTGTTGGCAGATCCTCACATGTTTGAGGACTTTTGTATTTGATTGTAATATCTGACCGAAACTGGGAAGGCCTTACAACCCGACATGTATGAATCAATTTGAAGATAATATGAAAGTTATGCATTCTCTCTCTCACTGTTGTATGTTCGTTGCTTCTGTGTGTTGTTGAGAAAGGTGGTTCAGGTTAGGGTGTGCCATTGTTGGCCCCTCCTGACCCCTCTTTTGCATCACAGTCTCAATTCTTGGACCTAAGAAGTCTTCTAGAGCCTAAGAGATATAATGAAATCTTTATAATGAAAGCTTTTTCTATGTTTTTAACAATCGATCTATATATTAGATTTCACTTGTCACATGATTGAAAACTAATGGTCAATTAAATCTTCAAAAATTATAAATTTGTCCATAAATATCTAAGTCTTGTTATAACTTTTCCAGTCATCTTAGATACAAATTTGGTGGTAAATCATCCTAGGAAATGTCTAGTCCATCCTTGATACATTTGATGCGTACACCATTAATATATGGGTAGGAAATCTAATGAGACATGCAATCCATGATACGAGAAAAAGCTACGATGATTAAATTTCTATCGCAAAGGCAGTTCACATGAACAATCTGCACAACTGCTGCAGAATGATTTCAAGTGGTGGCTCTTAGGATGAGTTTTGAGCACAATCATTAATTGGAATGTTTTGATCAAAAGTGAAGTGTAATGCATTATTTACCATTCTTTATGTATATCTATTTTAGTTTCAGAGAACATCATAGCCATTAGATTATTTGGGACATTTTTGTAGAAAAAAAATCTATGGTGATTCTGCATACAATAGAGATTATTTTGGGCACCCAATATCTCCACAGTTAACTTGGACTTCGCATTGGCGCTGGCTAATCTATATATAGAATGTATTAGAAGATAAAATAAATTTTATTCAAAAAAATTAACAAATGTAAAAAACACATGGGTTGTTTTGCAAATTTTTTTTTTTGGATTTACAATGCACGGGTGTAGATCATGAAGATCGTATGTTGAAATTTTCATGAAATTTTGTTGTATTTTCTACATTTTAAAAATTATTTTGTATGAAAAATAGCCACATCCACATCTTAACATGGTTGTTTGAATGGGGATATGACATTTGGATAGAGAATGTGAGTGTACAAGAAATGGTCATTTACAAAGGACATAGTGTAGACAAGGATAATTCAAGTGTCGTGGAGAAGGCAGTAATATTCCTTTTGAACTAGTTATAAGCCCAATAAACAATGGTAGTATAGACTAGAATTTTGCCTCCACCCAAGACAAAGACAAGGAATGGTTAGAATATGGCAAGATTCCTTTGTCTTATAGACTACTTTCTTTATATATATATATATATATATATATATATATATATATATATATATATATAGCTAGTGTCCCAAATCAAAATGTATAATTCAAAACAATTTCTTCAATACTCTACTCATCGGTAAACAATAATAACTCTCACTGTCTGTGCTTTTACCGATTATCAGTCTAATGCTAAAATAGATTACTGATCAAATCTAACATGTAACATGTAAAGAATGATAACAAACAAATATCACAATCAACACATTGTTGGAAATATAGATGCAGTAACTGAGAGGGGGGGGTGAATCAGTTAACCACAAAAATATTACCACTGATCCCTTAAATATCTTAACAAATTATTTACTGTGCCACTCAGTAAATATACAGAGAAATGCTAAAACTTGATCCTTGAAGTGTGTAATAATTAAACTGTTCTTAAGCATTCATCACTGATTAACTTACATGAATAAAGAAAATAACATGAACACAAGAGACACCAGATTTACCATGGAAACCCAATATGGGAAAAACCACCAATGTAACTAGTTACTATTTTTCACTCTTCTGAAGTGATGTCCGGTTAGAAGCCAACCCGGTAAAAGGTTACAAAACACACTGTTAGGTGTGACCTTGTTAGAGGATTTAATCACCCTGCTAGGAGTGGCGTTGTAAGAGGTCTTGAAACAATTCAATAGAACTGTCACCTTGTTAGAGGATTTACAAAATGGTTGTTAAACCAACTCAGTTAAGAGATTTTGATATCACTGCTACAATTGTAAGAGAGTAACAATGAAATGACTTGCAACTGAATTGCTGAATATGGATCTCTGTTATGCTTCACTAGATCCTTACTGATCAAATAAATCTTTTCTTCTCCTTAAGGATATCTAACCATCCTTCAAAATTCGCACATGCCTTTCTTCAAAATGATTTATGCATGATGTATATGTTCTATTCACCACTTGACCTTCTATATATATGCCATTCTAATTAACATTTAGATTGTCAAGTTGGCACTAATAATTATTATAACAATTAGCTTGGATAAACAAACTGTAATAACAAAATCCTTTGAAAGGGCCGACCATGCTTGGTAAACATTAATCCTGAAAAGATTTCCTTTGGTGACTGAGTGAACTCAGTAACCACAGTGAATTCTGCAACATCCTTCGGGGACCGAGAGAGCTTGGTAACCACTAATTTTCCTTCGATAACCAAGGAGGCTCGGTTAACACTGTTTCCTTGTCATGTTTCCTTTAGACACCCGAGAGATCTCGGTAGACACTAAAAACTGCCTAACTAACCGACTGAGCTCAGTAGACATTGAGAACCGCTTAGCTGACCAACTGAACTTGGTAGACACTGAGAATGATAATTGATATGACATTTGTGTGACATCAAAGACAACACATAGCTAATCCAACAATGTCCTTCAGACAATTGTATCCAACAATCTCCCTCTTTGGCATTAATGGCAACACAACATGTCATAGCACAATGAAATTTCACAGAGAAACCTAGAGTAAGAAACATATCCTTAGCTTCATTCTAATTCTTATCATCTTCAAACTTCTTTCTCTGGCTGAGAACTCTACCTCTTAACTTCTCAAATTATTCTTCTTAGAAATTTTTTGAAATGACAGCAAACTCTCCCTCTTTGACAACACATGCCAAAGACAACTTACACAGTTTCGGTAAATATCAATGTACCTTATGTACTAATTCATATGCAATGATTCCCTGACTATGCTGCATCAACTGATTGATCTTCAACATGTTCTGGTTGATGCATCACTAAAACTTTATTTAGTGAACCTCGGATAGGGGAGTGACCCCTAACTTGCCTCTAAGATACAAGAATGCATCCTTAGGTAGTGGCTTGGTGAAGATATCTGCAATTTGTTCTTTTGTATGAATATATTCCAATCTGATTTCCTTGTCCTACACCAATTCTGTGACAAAGTGATATTTAATTGCAATGTGCTTGATTTTGGAATGCATTACTGGATTCTTTGAAATATTTATTGCACTTGTATTATCACAAAACATAACAACTGGTTCTTTGATCTCAACCTTCATGCCTTCCAAAAGCTATTTAAACCATACAATATTAGAGCAATTTACTACTACAGCAACATATTCTGCTTCTGCTATGGATTGGGATGTGCAGTTTTTCTTTTTACTAGTCCAAGATACTAACCTCTTGCAAAGAAAGAATGCTCCACCACTTGTACTCTTTCTGTCATCAATGTTTCCTGCCCAATCAGCATCAGTAAACACTTTTAAATCCAGATTGCCTCCAAATTTATACCACAATCCATAATCTTCAGTTCCCCTTAAATACCTCAAGATTCTTTTGATTGCCATCATGTGATTTTCTGTGGGTTTAGCCGAGAATCTTGCCACTATACCAACTGCTAAGGCAATATCAGGCCTTGTGTGTACTACATACTGTAATTTTCCAATCATTGATCTGTATAAGGTCTGATCTACTTCTTTTGAATCATCATCTTTGGTAAGCTTCAGTCCAGTACACATGGGTGTACCAATTGGTTTTGAATCTTCCATACCAAATTTCTTAAGTATTCCTGATATATTTAGACTGAGTAATGTAGATACCATTTTTGTTCTGTTGAATCTGAAGTCCAACAAAATTTTTTATCTGACCAAACATAGACATTTCAAATTCTTTGTTCATATGCTCTGAAAATTCTTTGCACTAATCATCATTTCCTATAAACACAGTATCATCCACAAATATTTCTGCCAAAACAATTTTGTTATCTAATCCTTCTTTGACGTATAAATTACTGTTGTCATTAGCTCTTTTGAAATCAATCTAAGTAAGATAGTTATGTAATCTTTCATACCATGCTCTAGGAGCTTGTTTCAGACCATACAATGCTTTGTGTAATTTGCAGACCATATCCCTTTTGTCTGGATCAATAAAACCTTCAGGTTGCTCAATGTAGACTTCTTCCTCAAGAATACCATTGAGAAATGCAGATTTTATATTCATCTGATATACCTTAAATCCTTTATGTGCTGCATATGCAAGTAAAGTCCTCACACCTTCTAATCTTGCAACAAGAGCAAAAGTCTCTCCATAATCTATTCCTTCTTCTTGAGAATATCCTTTACATACCAATCTTGCTTTGTTTCTTGATACTTGACCATCTTCATTCAACTTATTTCTGAATACCCATTTTGTCCCAATTACATTTATATCTTTAGGCCTAGGTACAAGAGTCCATGTCTTATTTTTCTCTATTTTCTCTATTTCTTCATTCATAGCCTCAATCCAACTTTCATTTTCTAATGCATCTTTGACATTTTTAGGTTCAAAATCAGCAAATAAACATGTACCTTTTAGTTTACTTCTTGTCATAGTACCATCCGATTTGTTTCCAATAATCTAATCTGGTTTATGATGCTTTCTGACGTACTTGGCCAATATAGGTTCCTTGCTTCCTGAATGAGTTACATTGTCATCTTCTTCATCTTCAGGTTCAGGTTGCTCGGGCTTGGTAGATACTTGTTCGGTAGCTTCAGACTGAGACTCGGTACTTTGTAACTCGGTCTGAACTTCTTCTTGTGACTCGGTTACTGTATTGGGCTCGGTAGATGTAGTTTCCTTATATGTGTCTGGCAATGTATCAGGTTCGATGTAAACAAATTTTCTGTAATCCTCTGGTTCCTTTTTGCTTTCTTCTTCAGTCTTTTCTACAAACTCATCAATTCTCACATGTGCACTTTCTATGATTTTGTGAGTAGACAAATTTAGACATCTATATGCCTTACTTTTGCAAGAATATCCCTAAAATATTCCTTCATCACTTTTTACATCAAATTTTCCTTTTCTAGATTCTTTTAAGATGTAACATTTACTACCAAATACTTTTACGTAACTTACATTTGGTTTGTAGCCATACCATAGCTCATACGGGGTCTTGAATGTGTCTTTTCTCAGTTGTACTCAGTTCAAGGTATGAACTACAGTGATGATAGCTTCCTTCCAGTATTTCATAGCAATGTTCTTTTCAATCATTAGAGTCCTTGCACAGTCCATGATAGATCTGTTCCTTCTTTCAGCTATTCCATTCTGCTCAGGAGTTCTCGGGGCTGATACCTGTCTTTTGATTCCTCTTTCAATGCAGAAATTATTGAATTCATGGGAGATGAATTCACCACCTCTGTCTGATCTCAAGCATTTTATTCTTTTTCCTGTTTCCTTTTCTACTCTTGCTAAATACCATTTGAACTTCTCAAATGCTTCTGACTTTTCTCTTAAATACATAACAGTCATCATTCTAGAGTAATCATCAACAAAGAGAATAAAGAATTTTTCTCCGGTATAGCTCTCAATTCCAATAGGTCCACATAAATCAGTATGCACAATTTCCAAAATATATTCAGACTGATAGTTTTTACTTTTAAAACTAGACTTTCCCATTTTACCAATTTGACAATTCTTGCATAGACCAACATCAGGTTTCTTCAAAGTAGGAATACCTCTTACTTTCTTGAATTTGCTTATTTTCATCATGTTGTTAAAATTTACATGACATAACCTTTTGTGCCATAACCAACTTTCTTCAATTTGAGCAATAAAACATGAGTAACCACCAAGATCAAGATAAAACAGGTTACCTTTGGTTTGTTTGCTTGATCCTATCAGTTTTCCTTTGTCATCCAACAATCTTGCTTTTCCATTCATGAATTCAACCTTGAATCCAATGTTAATTAGTTGTGCTACACTTAGAAGATTATGCTTTAGTCCTTCAACCCAATATGCATTATCACATATAAGTTCTTTGGTTAATGAAATTCGTCCCTTTCCTTTTATACAACAAGGTTCATTGTTTCCAAACCTTACATTACCACCATCAAAGTTTTCAAAGTGTTCAAACTTAGTCCTGTCACCAGTCATATGATGTGAACATCCACTATCTATAATCCATGTATCATTCTTGCTTATATGAGAGATAAGTGCCATCTCATCTTCATCATTATCAGATTCATCTTTTACAGCAATGAAAACAATTTCTTCTTCACTATCATCCAAATCTTTAGCTAAAAAACATGTTTTCTTACCTTTATCCTTGAATGATTTGAAATTTTTCTTGCCATTGTACTTGTAACTTTTCTTCTCATCTTTGCTTTGCTTGTTTGGACACCTAGCTGCAATATGACCAATTTCTTCACATGAAAAGTAGATTAAGGGAGTTTTACCTTTGCATTTTCCTCTGCCTCTTGAATACTTCTTTGCAAGTAATGCTTCAATAACTTCAAGATTGCTATCAAAACTTTCCTCTGATTCTTCTTCACTTTCTGATTGGATTTTCTTCCCTTTCTTGAGTGAAAGTTTGGCCTCAAAAGCTGATTCAATATTTTTAGAAGTTGGAACATAGTTGTCATAGTTATCTAGTTCAAAGGCTGTCAATCTTCCAACTAAGGCATCCAAAGTTATATTGTGATTTTCTTCACATCTTCTTTCTTGAATAGCAGAAACTCTTATTGCATAAATAGGAAGTAATGTTCTAAGAACCTTACTTATAATAGTTTCATCATCAATTTTTCCTCCAGAAGATCTGATTGCACTAACACTTGTCTTGATCCTTTCAACATATTTTGCAATGTTTTCTTCTTCTCTCATTTTCATTTGATCAAACTGTCCTCTTAGGCTCTCTGCTTTGGCTCTCTTCACATTGTCATCACCACCATAGATTTTCTTCAGCTTGTTCCACATTTCATGAGCAGTTGTGATGTCTTTGATTTCATCAAATTCTTCATAGCTAAGAGCTAATGCAATGTCTATCATCATAGTGTTATGGTTCTTCTTCTCTGCAATGTCTTCAACAGTTAATGTGCTAGTAGGAATTGTATATTCTTGATCAATATATTTGCATCCTGAATCACCAATGGAAGCCAGATGAAGTCTCATGAGACCTTGCCATGCTGAAAAGTTATTTTTGTTAAGCCTTGGAATTTCTCTTTTGTAAGACATCTTGATCTTTAGCTTAGGTCCTTGAAACCCTTCCTGCAAGCACTAAAAGCTCTGATACCAATTATTGGAAATATAGTTGCAGTAACTGAGAGGGGGGGTGAATCAGTTAACCACAAAAATATTACCACTGATCCCTTAAATATCTTAACAAATTATTTACTGTGCCACTCAGTAAATATACAGAGAAATGCTAAAACTTGATCCTTGAAGTGTGTAATAATTAAACTATTCTTAAGCATTCATCACTGATTAACTTACATGAATAAAGAAAATAACATGAACACAAGAGACACTAGATTTACCGTGGAAACCCAATATGGGAAAAACCACCAATGTAACTAGTTACTATTTTTCACTCTTCTGAAGTGATGCCCAGTTAGAAGCCAACTCGGTAAAAGGTTACAAAACACACTGTTAGGTGTGACCTTGTTAGAGGATTTAATCACCCTGCGGAGTGGCATTGTAAGAGGTCTTGAAACAATTCAATAGAACTGTCACCTTGTTAGAGGATTTACAAAATGGTTGTTAAACCAACTCGATTAAGAGATTTTGATATCACTGCTACAATTGTAAGAGAGTAACAATGAAATGACCTACAACTGAATTACTGAATATGGATCTCTGTTCTGCTTCACTAGATCCTTACTGATCAAATAAATCTTTGCTGCTCCTTAAGGATATCTAACCATCCTTCAAAATTCGCACATACCTTTCTTCAAAATGATTTCTGCATGCTGTATATGTTCTATTCGCCACTTGACCTTCTATATATATGCCATTATAATTAACATTTAGATTGTCAAGTTGACACTAATAATTATTATAACAGTCGGCTTGGATAAACAAACCGTAATAACAAAATCCTTTGAAAGGGCCGACCATGCTCGGTAAACATTAATCCTGAAAAGATTTCCTTCTTTGACCAAGTGAACTCGGTAACCACAATGAATTCTACAACATCCTTTGGAGACCAAGAGAGCTCGGTAACCACTAATTTTCCTTCGATAACCGAGGAGGCTCGGTTAACACTGTTTCCCTATCATGTTTCCTTTAGACACTCGAGAGATCTTGGTAGACACTAAAAACTGCCTAACTGACCGACTGAGCTCGGTAGACACTTAGAACCGCTTAGCTGACCGACTGAACTTGGTAGACACCGAGAATGATAATTGATATGACATTTGTGGGACATCAAAGACAACACATAGCTAATCCAACAATGTCCTTCAGACAATTGTATCCAACACACATAACACAAGAGATTTAACGTGGAAACTCTGTAAAGGGAAAAACTACCTAGGACCGGCAACCCAAAATTGTTCACTCTTCTGAAGTGAGGTCAGTTAAGACCCAACCCTGTTAAAGGTTACAAACACACTGTCAGGTGTGACCTTGTTAGAGGATTTTAGACTAGAAGTTATCATCCAACCAACATTCACTATGGGGTTGATAGGATAACAATGTTCATTTTATGAATGATACATCATAAGACTTTCAGAGTCCACTCGGTAAAGAGATTTGATTGTATACAATGGTTAAATATGTAACAGTAAATGACCTACCTTAATACAACTTCAATTGCAGATTATAGATCAATATTTAGTCCATACAAATCCTTTTGATCAATATTTCACTTCAGATTCAATATTGTATCAACTTACTGTTCATCGGTAATTACTCTCTATAGCTTGATAATGGTTCTGCAACTCAGTTCTTACTAACCAGTATGATCAAAATACATGAAATCCTTGTTCATGTGATATTCCTGCAACTTCTTCTTCTTCCGGCATTTTCATAAAGAAACTATTCTCTTATCTAGACGAGTAAATCATTTTCTTCTCCACCATCAGATTTTGTCGCTTAATCTCATTCATAGATTTTTCCACTTCAAACTCTCTTGGTACTTGTGTCAATAAATCCTTTCAATCTTTTTTGTTAGATCTCCTCTGAATTTTGTCAGCTGTCGATCTGTGTAACAAACATTATCTGTTACCTCGATGTTATACTCTTGCCAGCTCATCAATCTTATCAGCTAAACTAATCATTTAGTACATTCTGTTCTGCTTGGTTAATAAAGAAATGCGTCAGTGAATACTGCTCGGTTAATACTGTGATCGGTATACACTACACTCTATCAGTGTATACTAGAAATGCTTCATTTACCGAAAACACTACTTTGTGTCTTTCAACTCTATACTTCATCATAGATGAATGCAACATAATAAAGTCAATATCATCAAGTCATAGACTCATCAGAAAGTTACTCAATGTGTTCCTTATCCTCATCTATCATGTACATCTTTTCTCATGTAGATTTCTCTGTTCTTCATCTCTTTCACCTTTCTTCAGATGTTTCGGTATAGTAACTTACAAGATAAGTGTTGTCAAACTAGTTGACATCAATGACAACATAATACTAATTTAATCATATTACATATCTAATCATCAACTCCTTAGTGATCTTGCAATCACAGATTCTTCGATCAGATTCCAAATCAGTTGTAGTCAACAATCTCTCCCTTTGGCATTGATGGCAACTCGAGTAATATGAAATGTACCATACACATACCAAACATACATTCTACAACTTTGTGAACAAATGTTGTAAGTCGAATAGACTTAATATGTTTAATCACTATGTTACTAAACTAGCATTAAATAATACAGGTTTACCATTCTGCAGTTGTAATCATTTTAGTTCTCCTGTTCCTGCTTCTATTCTCTGTAATTGATCTTCAATACTCTGTCTTATTGTCTCTCCCTTAGATAATTCTCATTGGTGCTTGTCCTTTTCATATCTTGTTTATCTCTTCCCTTTTCATTTCATATTGTATATCTCTCCCTTTGACAACAATGCCAAAGAAACAAATAAACAAACAATTATGTCTTCCTCTGTATCTCTGAATACTGATATTCCAATCAGGTCAAGTTCTTAAACTTAATCACAACCTTGAACATGATTCAAAGTGTGAACTATGCTGCATCAACATGAATGATCTTCTGATAAAAGTAGGCTGATGCAACAACCAGATCACCTTAGTGACCAATAGACAGGGGACAGACCCCAAGTCTAATCCTCGAGTATTCAAATGTGTCCTTCGGTAGGGGCTTTGTAAAAATATTTGCAAGTTGTTCTTTGGATGTGTTGGTGTAATTAAGTATTTACTAATTACACTTTACTTAAGTTTACTTAGGATAATGCATTTGCATAGTTAGTTGTCTTTGAGACACCTAGGAGTTTGCATTTCTTTTTAGCACATGGTTAGGAGAATCTCCACTTTAGGTGTGATAGTTGTCATCAGATACCTCTTTGTGTGTGAGATCCACCTTTAGTGCTCTTATCACATTATCATCCTCTCATGTTGCACATACTTTCATGTACAATGGAGGATGATCCACCTTTGGTGGACATGTGATTCCACCATGTCTAGTTGATAGCTTATCACTTGCATAACTTCTAGTTATCATGCATTGCCTATATATTGAGGCATTTCTACATTGTATGTGATCAATCAATTATCCATCATTTGATCATTATTGATTTCTTCATTTGATCATATTATCTCGTCTCTCTTTTTTGTGCTATCTCTTGAGCTTCTAGATCTTGGTTTCTACTCTTTGCCTTAAACAAATTCTTACATGGTATCAGAGCCAAAGGAGTCTTCATTGCATAGCCATTAGAGAGCGTTTGATTACTTCAACTTTTGGAGGGCCACGAACTAAATTTGGGATCAGCATTTTGTGGGAGCATTTTGAGCAAGATCGGACCTCACCATTGCATCCAGGTGGCTATTTCTATAAATTTTGACTATAAATTTGCCTATATTAGGCAAAAGTCAAATTTGAGGCAAATTTTTTTTTGCAAATCAGACTTTTAAGGCGCAATTTGCAAAATTGGGTAATTATTTTGGCATTTTTTAATTTAGATCTAAATTTTTATTTTCATTTCCGTCAATATTCTCAAATCTACAATTAATTTTGTCAATATTCTATATTCTCAAATTTGCAATTAATTTTGTCAATATTCTCGGATCTGCAATTATATTATTTTTGAATCAGTGTATATTTTCCCATTTCTGGAAATATATTTTGTGGCAAAATATTTGCCATTTTTGGCCTATAATCTTGGACAGAAAGTACATGTGTTTATGCGAGCTTCACCGCAGATCAAGGCGGAAGACAACCCCGTGAGCAATCAACTTTACTCTTGGTTGGGGTTTCAGCATATACAAAGGGCTAAAAAGCCCATTCCACATTTGATGTAGGATTAAATCCCAATCCTCATGCACGCACCAACTGCGGGCTTCTCTGCGGGTCTAAACACCACCGCCGGGCACCCACACAACAACTGGGAACCATCACCGCTCACAGCCCACCGCGGAGGGCTGCTCGTGGACTTCCTAGCACCACCGCGTGTACCTCCCGCGCCCTCCACCGGTTCTCCATAGCGGCAACACAAAGCCTTAGGTTCCTCCTGTATGCACCCAAAAATGGTCACCTAGACTTTGGGCCCCATTTATTCAATTTATCAATCCTGAATCATTTTTATCAAATAATCAATATTTTCAGCATTATCAATTCTTGATCAAATCTTAATTTCGATCATATATTGGATTTTTATCCTTGGGCTAACCATTTATCCTAAGTCTTTATTTGATTAAAAGGAATATTTCCTCCCCCTTTTAATTAAATAAAAAGCCCACCTTTTCCTCTTATCCTAAGTTGCACAAATAAAGCATTATTCCTATTTTATAAAAATGGAAAAAACACTTTTTGTCTCCCATGAGGCTCAAAAGTCAACACTTCACTCTCATTGGAGGATACTTGTGCACATGGATTGCTCCTCTTTCAAGCTCCACCGCTGATTAAGACTTTTTGCCTCTTAATCTCAATGGTCCATTTCACCTCATTTCTTATAAAAAGAGAGCTCTCTCCTTCATTTGCATATCCATGTTTTATGCTAATGTTATGCTGCAGGTTTTAGGTGCATCTGGAGTTTGAAGACATTGAAGACTTGTTGCTTTCATCATCTAGTTCATATTTGTTTTCTTAGTTGCATGATCATGGCATCATAGATTAGATTTCCTTTTATGCAATAGAATAGATCTCACATAGCTTAATTAGGGGCTTGGAATCTATTGTACTTCTTTTCATAGCTTAGTTTGCACTTCATTTGATAGATTAGTCTTGCACATTCATACTAGTTGCATTTGCATTGCATTTTTCATTTAGATTCTTGGGGACATTGGCACTCTTGCCCTTGTCTTCACTTGAATCTCTCATTGCATGGTTGACTAGCAAGGTCACATTCTTGTAGCTCTAGCTGAGAGCAAAACTCATAAGTCCTTTGCAACTCCATGCATAGAGAGCTATGAGCCGCTTTGTGAGGCCTCATTGTTGAGCAACCTTGCAAGTAATGGTTCATAGAAGTGTGGTCATTTTTACACTACACATTTCTGGCGCCCACCGTGGGGCAGAGTAGATAGCTTTGTCCTTTCATTTGATGCATTTTTCATCATTTTCAGATTAATTTTCAGAAAAATCTGCATTTTTTGGTTTTCTGTCTCAGATTATCGCGCGACACTTCTAAGAAGTATCGCGCGATATACTTTCTGTCTTGGCGCGATAGTTCACATGAAAAAAGTATCGCACACATATATTGAAGTCTATCGCCTGGTATCGGGTGAAGTATCACCTGGCATTGTGCGAAGTATCGTGCGATTGAGAAATATCACGCGACTGAGAAGTATCGCCCGACTATAGGAAACTGTATCGCACGATACTGTTGAAGTCTGAGAAATATCGCCTGGTCTGGCAAAGACTTGCATTTTCAGTTTTCTTGTCCGAATTTGATTATTTTAGCTTGCTGTTTTGTTTTGCTATGTTTAGATAGGTCTAACCCACATATTTTAGCTTAAATCTAGTAGTTTGTGGCATGTTTACATTTGGATTTTGATTTTGCTAACTTTGTGGGTCTAACAAGTTGTGTTTGTAGGTGCTCTCATTTGCTTAAAAATTGCTAAAAACGCATGTCAAAGAGGGCTACTAACAGTTTTTGCAGGGCTACCCAAGCATAAAAACAAATTTTTTTTTTAATTTCTTGCTTGTTATTTACTTTCCTTTCATTTGTGGCATTCACTAATTGTATTAGGAATCTTAATACCTTGTGAAAGGGATCTTGAGGTGGTAGGAGAAGTATGCTCTTCACCTTTAGGTGAATCAGAAAATCTTGACCCATCTTAAGGTTTTGGAAGCAAGGGAGTAATTGAATCTCTTTGCTTGGTGTTCTTGGGAGAGATTTTTGAGATAGGGGAGTATGCTCTTCACCCTTGTGGTGAATCAAAAACCTTGAACCTCAAGAGTTGATCTATTTTGTTTAGTTTAGAAATTCTTTAGCGGGCCTGCTCTTGAGCAATCAAGAGGAACGACTCAAGTGGGGACAACCTTGTCATCATTTTCCTTGGTGGCAAGTGATTCCAACTCACTATAATCTCAAGGCTATCAAGGACACCAAAAACCTTGATAGACATAACACTTGTCTTCGTTTGATGTGAGTAGCTCATGGGATTGCGACCATGGGGAAAACATTGAACAAGAATGCTTAAGGTACTCTTGAGGCCGCGAGGTCCTATGAGGAGCAAGAGGGGTGTTGTGAACGAAAATCCTTATTAAGAACCATTAGATAGAAGCCACCTTCTTTTAACCGCTTATCTTCTTAGTGCAAGGATTGATCCAAGTGGTTTACCCGGATCACCTTAAGATACTCACCATATGTGTCGCTTTGGTCATGTCATTTGACATTTCCATGACAAAGCCAACATCTCTTGTGGGTAACCACTTGGTGTGAGGCGAGGGGGCATCAAGTTGTGGGCTAAGTTGGTAAGTATTGAGCATTGACTTTCTAGGATAGATTTGCTTGAAGTGTTTTCGATTGTGTGATACCAGTGCAAACATTCTTACATACAAACAATCGGTAGCATTCATAGGGTGTTGTTTCAATTCTGATATCACAAGTGTTTGTCTTGGCAAGGTTGCTTTTGCCCTTGTTTCAAGTATTTGAGACCATGTTTTGATCCCTTGCTGTTTGTAAACCTACCAAAATTTTGCTGATACTGTGACTGAAATCGAAAACATCAACCCTCAGACTGGAAATTTTGACCAAACAGACCCAAAAACATAAATTTCACACAATTCTGGTCACGAGTTAAACAATTCTGCAACAGTATCGCGCCCTGTAAAGCGAAGTATCGCACAATACTTCACGCATGCTAGAAATATCGCCCGCTTTGAAGAGAAATATCGGGCGATAGTTCACCCCTGACGGACTATCGCCCGGCTTGCCTGGAGTATATCGCCCGCCAGTATTAAGAAGTATCGCCTGGCTTCGGGTGAAGTATCGCGCAGGTATAGGTTTATCGCCCCAGTAGCCTGGAGTATATCACCTGGTTTATTTTTGCCATGCTTAAATTTTGGTCAGTTTTAGTTGCTGTCAATCAGGCTAGGTCTTAGAGCAGGCTTCTCACCCTGACGTTTGAAATCTATCTTGACTCCAAATTTCTAGTTTTTAGTCCTCTGGGATAGCATCATTTGATTTACAAAGTCACTTTGGAATAATTGTCAAGTTAGAAAGCTATTCTTGGTGCCAAGGTTCATCTTTAAAATTGTTAGCTACATTCTTGAAAAATTTTAGTACTCTTATTGTCCAAATCGCTTTCATTTTCATCTCAATTTCAATTATCTTTTGGCCTAGTCCAACCTCCTGATTCAAAAGTGCAAGGGTAGTCACCCTTTGATTTGAAGCACCTCTTTGACAGTGTTGGTAAAGCCCTCTCTTTTTTTTTCATTTCTCTTTGGACAATAGAGGACTTCGATTATCCTAGTTTGGTGTTGACACTTTGAAAGGTCACCTTATCATTGAGAGTATCTCTCTTTCATGTCAGTTACGACAAGGTACCAAGTTAATCAAGGGAAGCGACCCCCTGTTGCCTTTAGCCAGTTACCACCCGTCAAGACTCGTCGACAACCTAAGGGAAAAGGACCCTTTTTTGACCAATCTCCTAAGAGTGAATCTGAGGTTTGTTTTAATCCAGGAGCTAATCCTAGTGAAGTGAGCACCTCTTTTGTACCACTTTCATCAAGTATGGACATGAGTTACACTTTCACCCGACAACAAAGAGAATCCATGAATCAAACTCTTGAGGATATCTTCCAATGACACAGAAGAGAGTATGGTGGTTCTTCTCATGCTAGTCCACCCGGGTCACCTCCTAACAATGTGAGGTATTTTGATGCTCATCAATGAGCTGAAAGATAGCATAAGCAAGCTCACTCAGATTCAGGGTCACAACACGAAGACCAGAACAACGAATCTAGTGATCACCACATCAACGCAGCTAATGCAATGAGGCATTCGAGACAAACCTCCCCACTTAAAGACACCTCTCGATATGCAAATACAAGATTGAGAAGCATTGAGAGAGAGAAGCAAGCCTACTTAGATGAATAGGCTGCTAAAAAGGAAAAAATTTGACAACTAGAGGAAGAGGAACGTGCATTGTTGGATATACAGAAAAGAGTCACCCAAGAAGAAGAAGATAGACTCTATGCACAACAACTCCAAAGCCGATTTAATGGAAGGGGAGCCAACAGTGGGATCAACTCACCCCCATCTACCTCTTCCCCTAGCCCTCGAAGAAGATCAAAGACACCCTCACGATCCCCAAGTCCTAGAGGAAGAAGGGCTTCAAGATATGACCATCATAGGAGACAGTCGTCTCATAGACATTCAAAGCAACCCTCCCAACGAGCACATCATGGCTCACAACATGGAGGCAGTTATGCTAAATTTGATCATATGGACTTCATGACTATGCAACAAGAACCATCCTTTCAAGCCTATGTGGAGCAATATGTGGAACAAAACAAAGACCAATTCTTGGAAAGTCTTATCAACAAAGGCGCTAAAGTTCCATATAATTTTGATGTTCACCAAAAGATCAAGAAATAGAATCCTTCAACTGATGAGGTGATCTTACAAATGCAAAAGGATATAGATAGGATGAAGGCTCCCAAGAGCACATTTCATTTGGACTCCATATGTCCTAACCCCATTGACAAAAGTGTGGTGATGGTAGAATTCCCTAAGAAAGTTGAATTTTCAACATATGACAAATATGATGGCACTGGTGACCCTCACGACCATGTTTGACAGTTCTACATAATGAGCTTTTCCTTTCACCATGAAGACTCCTACTTGATGAGATTATTCCCAAGGAGTTTAAAAGGTCAAGCCATGGAGTGGTTCACCAACCTTTCCCCTCCAGTAAAGACATTTAAAGAACTTGTCCAAAGATTTGTTCAGCATTTTTCTTACAACTTATCGAGGTCAGTCACAATGCTTGATTTGTGTAAACTTAAACAAAATCAAGGGGAATCTTTTGTCACATTTTTACAACGATGGAGGCGATTGTGTTCGAAATACCCAAGGACAATCCCTGAAGAGGAGAGAATTGATATCATTGTCAACAATATAATACCAGAACTCAGATATGAAGTCAAGAAAATCTCATTTAATTCCTTTGATACTATGGTAGAGGTGGCATGTCGCATTGAGGATGTCCTAAAAGAACAAGGAATTTTGGCTAAACCAACAAATAACAACAATAGCCAAAATAACAATACTAATGGTAACAAGGACAAAAAGAACTCCTATTGGAACAAAAACAAGCAAGTGGTCAACGACGGAGTTTTTGACTCATCCCAAGTCAAAAATGAAGGAATTCTTAACCTTTCTCATGCAGTTCAAGCTATGAAGCTGCAAACGTCTTCAACACAACAAGACAAACCTAAGTATCAAAGGAGATCTAAAACGGAGAAAAGACAATTTACTAAATTGGGAGAATCTTATGCAGATGTTTTCAAGACATTAGTTGCTCATAATTTGGTGCACCCATAGGATCCTACGAAACAACGAATACCAGATCCTTTACCTCATTGGTGGGATGCTAAGGCTTTTTGCATTTTCCATAATGGGATTGGACACGACATAGAAAATTGTTTTAAACTCAAACATCTTGTCCAAGACCTTATTGAAAAAGGACAATTACAAGTGGATGGGTTAACCACTAATGCAGACCATAAAGCCTTTAAAGAGCCCTTGCCTAAATATGAAAAAGGAGAGAATTCTAGCAACACGAATGGCAAGGTGGCTATTAACTATACATACACACATGCTGACAATGTGATTAACATGCTTGAAGTGGCTGACGATAACATCAACATGGTGAGAAAGAAAGATCCTTATGGACATAATGTGGACTCAACTCCTATGACTAATGAAAGACCCACTGTGGTGATAAGAGGTCCTCACTCACAAAGAATGCCCCAGTCCCTCAATGCTGTCACTAGGGGTCAGGCCCAAGCACCCATTATCATTAAAGGTCCTAGCACTAGTAAGTCCAAACAGCCCATGTCCAAAGGTGCTCTTCCCAAGTCTTGCGTTGGTCCTGATTCCAATTATAATCTTATTGACTAGCTACAATGTACACCCGCGCAGATTTCCATTTTTGAGCTTTTAGAATTATCTCCTAAGCACAAGCGCGTCCTTGAGGATGCTTTGCGAGCAGCCAATGTCCCTAACAACTTAGATATTGACCAATTCCAAAATATGGTCAACCATTTGGCTAGCCCTCATTACCTCACCTTCTCAGAAGAAGATGACAAATCCATTAGTCACCCACATAATTTGGCCTTACACATCAAAGTCATGATTCATAAAACCCGTGTTAGGCGTGTATTGATAGATGGGGGTGTGGGGCTCAATATTTGTACCCTGAGTTTGCTGCTAGCTCTAGGATATTCTAAGAACGTCATTGACACAAAGAAAAGGATCACAATCAAAGCATATGACGAAGCAGAAAGGAGTTCCAAGGGATTGGCTGTCTTGCCTATTCGCATTGGTCCCGTAGAAAAAGATATATTATTCCAAATTGTTGATGTTGGACCTCTAGCCTACAACATTCTGCTAGGTAGGCCATGGATACACGAAATGCAAGCAGTCCCATCAACATATCACCAGTGTGTAAAGTTTCCCCATAACGGTGTAGAAATTTGCATCCCTGGAGATAGTGCTTTATCAGTTAATAACATTTCTGTGGGATCACATGTACCTTTGAATAGGGAAGCTGACAATCCTAGCAGTTCACTTGAACAATGCAAGTAGAAATTCAATACCATGGATCTTGGGATGGGAGATTATAAGATTGATTCTTTTACAAACATGCCAATCTCTCCTAGGTCTTATGGGAGACCATCACCAAGTACACAACCTTCGTCATCGGCAATGACATTATTTGGGAAATTTGTTGAGTCTTCAGTCCCCATTCAAGAAGAGAAAGAGGAAGTTGTTGTAAGGGACTGGATATATCACGAGGAGAAATACAAACATAACGAGAATTTTGCTCCTTCACCTGAAACTTATGGGAAAGGGTATACACTGGTTAAAAATATGGGATATCCGGGATATGGTCCCCTTAGTCATAGGCTGGATGCTAAAGCCGAGCCTCTTGATCACGCTCTTTTTGGATGAAACATAAGTCCATGATTGGCTTAGGTTTTGAGAATAAGAAGAAGAAAGGTGTCCCTGTCCCAGCTACGATGGACAGTGACAGTGATGCAGATTATACACCTGATCTTTCCAATCAACAAGATGTGTCTGATGATTGGGTACCCTCAACGAATCTCCTTTGGGGAGATTCCACAGATTTGATGCTTAATAGTCCTACTATCCCAGCTGCGATGGATAGTGACTGTGTGACTGCTAGATCGACAAAGAAAAGTGTTACTATCCTAGCTGCAACGGATAGTACCAATACTAGCACTAGAGAGGGGGAAACCCTTCCTAACCTTGAGGCTTCTACATCACGAGGCCTAAATGATGACTCAGAGATAGACTCCCATGAATATGAATGGGATTCACTTTCAGATGCAACAATTGATCTGGACGTGGATATTATCCATGCCTATAGTACCCAACCCGATGCGACTAACGATTCTAGTGCCAGACTAGAAGATTGCCCTCCCCAAATCACCTTAGTGGACGACACTTCATTTGATAGGATGAGCCCTAATTCAGGTATCTTAGGAGAAGACTTGATGAACTCTGATTATATGGTCACCAGAGATGACACCTTTCGCATAAACAACATTGAACCAGTCATCGATCTGCCCCTTGTTCACTTTGACCTAATTGATTGGTCTCAGCGCCATCAAGAGCCCACATTCCTCACCTTTCACAATGATTACAAAATTGCTTGCTATCTGAATGCTCTCAAACCCGTGGCTTCTTCCACCAGTGAACCAACAACCAGCATGACAGAGTCTGATATTAAGTACCTCAGTCTCAAAATAAAAGAGAAAAAGAAAAATAGGTCTGATGGTGAAAACCACTTTGTGGCGGTGTCAGAACCAAAAATAGTAAAAAGAAACGATGCATCCGAAGGTGAAAACCTCTTTGAGGCACCTAAGGATGGGGTACTTAATAACTTGCCGAGTTATTTCCAGGATAGATCATCAATATTGATTGAGCCAACAAAGCCGGTCAATTTAAACACAGAAGAAACTCCTCAGATAGTCCATCTTGCTCAGTCTTTATCAGAGGAAGAGACCAAGGCATATGTATAGTTTTTACAAAAAAAGAAAATTAATTTTTCATGGATCTACTCAGACATGCCAGGGCTTGACACGAATCTCATAATGCATCACTTATCCATAGCTCCAGGAGTCAAGCCAGTAAAACAGAGATTAAGAAAAATGCATCCACATGTAGCTCTACTTGTCAAAGGAGAATTAGAAAAACTTTTGAGAGCTGGATTTATTAGAGCCATCGATTATGCAGAATGGATCTCAAAAATAGTACCGGTCTCCAAACATGATGGGTCCATTCGCGTCTGCACAGATTTTAGAGATCTAAACAAAGCATGCCCAAAGGACGATTTTCCACTTCCAAACATTGACATGATAGTGGACATGACGGCGGGCTATGACATATATTCTCTAATGGATGGTTTCTCGGGGTATAATCAAATCAAAATAGCTCCTGAAGACCAAGAGAAAATAGCATTCACATGTGCATGGGGAACCTACTGCTGGAACGTCATGCCATTCGGGTTAAAGAATGCAGGAGCAACCTACCAAAGAGCTATGACGACTATCTTTCATGATATGATGCACAAAAATATGGAAGATTATGTGGATGACACCCTGGCAAAATCAAGAAAAAGGGACACACACCTCATGATCTGGAAGTCATTCTAGATCGTATGGAACAATTTCAACTCAGATTGAATCCAAAGAAGTGCGCATTTGGCGTCACCTCAGGCAAACTTTTAGGATTCATAATATCAGCAAAAGGTATCGAGGTTGACCCCGAAAAGGTCCAAGCAATCCTAGATATGCCACCTCCTCGAAATATCAGCCAAATGAGAAGTCTTCAGGGACGTCTTCAATCAATTAGGAGGTTTATTTCTCAGCTTGCAGATAGAGCGCAACCCTTCAACAAGACATTGCATAAGGGTGCTTCTTGTGTTTGGAATGAGGATTGTCAAAAGAGCCTAGATCAGATCAAACAATACTTGGCCAATCCTCCGATCCTAATGCCTCCTATTCCAGGGAAACTATTGATCCTATATATTTCAACTACAGACACTTCCCTGGGGGCATTATTGGCTCAATCAGATGATATTGGGAAAGAACGGGCCATCTACTATATCAGCTGTACTCTGGTCTCTTATGAGATCAATTACAATAATATTGAGAAGTCTTGTCTCGCGGTGGTGTTTGCTTCTCAAAAGTTGCGCCACTACATGCTTTCTCATACCATACATTTGGTTGCCAAAATTGATCCCCTTAAATACTTGCTTAGTAAGGCTGCCCTGACGGGTAGACTTGCTAAATGGATGATGGTCCTAGCTGAATTTGACATAGAGTACGTTGAAAGGAAGGCAATAAAAGGGCAAGCTATTGCCGACCAATTAGCTGATTTTCCAATCCAAGATAGTATGCCAGTCCAAGTGGAATTCCCAGACGAACACATCTTATATACCACTACTCGCACTTGGACAATGTTCTTTGATGGTTCCCGCATGCAAAATGGATCAGGTGCTGGAGTGTTATTTGTTTCTCCACATGGGTACAACATTCCAAAGTCTTACAAACTATTATTCCCATGTACCAATAATATTGCAGAATATGAAGCTTTAACTAATGGCTTGAGAATGGCTATAGAATGGAACATCACAGAGTTACATGTCTTTGGGGATTCCCAGTTAATCATCAACCAAGTCAATGAAGAGTATCAAACCAAGGATGACAAATTGATACCCTATAAAAAGATGGTTGATTCTTTGAGATGCTATTTCACCTTTGTGACGTTTCAACAAATCCCTAGGGCAGAGAACAAAGCTGCAGATGCCATGGCCACATTAGCTTCACTTCTTCAGTTGGAGACACATGAATCTAGATTTGAATTCCTGGTGGAAGAGCTACACCATCCTATCTTTGACTCATCTAAAAGCCATGTCATTTGTGCCATTATCACACACGAGTCTTCCCGATATGGTGCTATCTATTCATATCTTCGTGATGGCATCATCCCTGACACATTCAACTGCTCCGAACGCCGAAACCTCATCCGTAATGCCTCTCGCCACACCCTCATCTCTGGTGATTTATATAGGAGGGGTTTAGATGGGACGCTCCTTAGGTGCTTGGAAAAGGAGGAATCCAACCAAGCGTTAGCTGACATCCATGAGGGCATTTGTGGTGGACATTCTAATGGTCTTGCCATGGCCCGAAGGTTGCTTAGGGTGGGGTATTATTGGCCCACAATGCAGATAGATGCAGTCACCTTTGCTAAGTCATGTGAAAAATGTCAGAAACATGGCAACCTAATTCATGCTCCAAGTAGGGAGCTGATTCCTTCTGTTTCTCATTGGCCATTTCAGCGCTGGGCCTTTGATCTGGTTGGGTAGATTCATCCCAACTCATCAGGTGGACACAAGTTCATCATTACTACCACTGACTACTTCACAAAATGGGTGGAGGCTGTACCACTTTCTGTTGCTTCAGGAAGGACCATTTCTTTGTTCATCTTGAATCATATCATCTGCCGATTTGGAGTGCCTTCTGAGATCATTACTGACAATGGAGGTCAATTTAAGAATAAGGACCTAAAGCACCTATGCAAAAAGTTTAAACTCAAGCAACATTGGTCCTCCATATATTTTCCACAAGGAAACAGACAGGCAGAAGCTTCTAACAAAACCATTCTTAAGATTCTTCATAGAACAGTACACAAGAATGGTAGGGATTGGCACTTACAAATTAATCCAGCACTATGGGCTTACAGAACAAGCATTCACACACCTATAGGAGCCACTCCTTTCTCTCTCACCTATGGCGCTAAAGCAATATTGCCTTTAGAAGTCGAGATACCATCACTGAGAGTCTCACTCAAAGGTTTGATTACAGATGAGGATTACCGCGCCATGAGGTTACAGGAGTTAGAACTTCTAGATGAGAAGTGTAAGGCTTCCTTTGATCATATGAGAGTGTATCAGAAGCGTATGTCCAAGGCATTCAACAAGAAGGTTTGCCCTAGAGAATTTCAAATAGGTGATCTTGTTTTACGAGAGAACCCTAAGAACCAACAAAACAGAGAGCAAAAGGGAAAGTTTGAACCTAACTGGCTTGGACCATATGTCATCACAGCTGCTTTTGGTACTGGTGCGTATTTACTGTCAGATCCTGATGGAGAACAGCTCCCTGATCCCATCAACATTGTACACCTCAAGAAGTTCTATCCTTGATGCCCGTTCTATTTGGGGGCATCCTTTGTATATATCTTATTGATCCTGAAAAAAAATACCAAAAAAATTGATATATGATGCTGAAAAAATCCTAAAAAAAGCATTAAAAGTCCTGAAAAAAATATTCAAAAAAAATCAAAAAAATCAAAAAAGTGCCTTGGTGAAAACCTAGCAATAGGCGCCTTGGTAGCAAAAATCCAAAAAAAAATGAAAATGATAAAAAAGAATCCAAGTGGTGAAAACCTGGAAACAGGCGCTACTTGAGGCCTTTGCACCCCTATTTGTTAGCATGCGTCCTCGACACTTAGCCACTTTCCATCATGCCTTGACCTTATTTGGCCTAGTCTGGAATTGGTCTTTGTCTATCTAAGGGGCATAACTGTTAGCATTGGTCTTTTAGAAACGTTTGTCTCTCGGGGCATTTCACAACAGGTGTTTTTCAACACCACCCCAAATAGTGTTTTTCAACACTACCCTTGCGTCGAGTGTTTTTTAACACTTATCAGGTGTCTTACCCAAACAGTCTCGTATGACGTGATATTTCTCATTTGCAGATATGATACTCAGAATTTGACTCTATGACCAACACACACGCACTTAAACAATTAACTCACTGACGATATGATGACTTTATTTTTCTTTGTGTGCTGTCTATGAGGATTTCTTTGATGAGTGGTCTCTCCCTGAGAAGTCTCCAATGATGCATTGCTAGAAGACTGAGGGAATGAGAACATGTTTTCTTTCTTTATCTGCTTGTGGGTATATCTTGTTGATCCTAACTGTCATGAGCATTTATGCTAGTCTTACTTGACACTATGGATTGATGAGGTATTATCCTTGATTGTTTTGCGAGTGCATGCTTCTAGCTATCCTAATTTTCATATGTCTTGATACAAGCATAATCTCGCTATATCAAATTTAGGTGATCTCATTGCATTAGTCATCTTGACCTATATGTCTTTGATGCCTAGGTGAGATTCCCACATCTCTATCTGATAAAGATCATATTCATATCCACATAGTTATGCTAGTGTGCATTATATGATCTTACGACGCTACCAATAACGCTCGATGATGATAATTAGATGTCTATAAGCATTGTGACCTTGCAAATCAACCACTTTCATAGTATCTTGCATTTTTAGGTTCATCATAGTTTAGTTTTTGCATCTTGCATATGGAGAGAGCTCTCCTTTTTATCATCTACGGACTAGTTGGTCAACTGTGCTCATTTTCTGATTCTTCTTGATCATATCTTTCATTTCTGATCTTTCATATCACATCATTTTCTATCCATTTTCAGACTCAAAATTGAAATCTGAGTCACGTTTCAAAATTTTTCCCCTTCTTCTGAGCAGTTGACTGACCTTTTGAGACATAATTTGATTTTTGGTGGAATTTCTTCCTTCCATGTCTTTCAAATTTTCTAGTCTTTCATTCGCGCTATTTCTAGTCTTCTATTTCTATTCTTCTGCTTCATCACTGGGGCATGTTTCATTGCCTAATGGTTACCCTATTTGACCCTAACATTCGATTGTGATTTTATTATGATTTGATCAGCCTTATCGATTTGTTGTCTCTCCTCTACTTGATTTCGATTTCGATTCCGAGGGGGCAGTACCTATGGGATTCTCATCCCTAATTCTCTTGATTTTCCTGATTCAAACATCTTTTGTGAGCTATCGTTCAAATTTGAGATTCTTATCTCCTACTTTGAATGTGATCCCGAATCGACCTCATGTTCAAAGGCCTTTGTTTATGTTTGTCCGGATATGATCCCGAATCAACCTCATATTCGAGTTGTTTTGTGATCCCAGATCGATCTCACATTGCAACTTCATTCTTTGACCACATGTGTTCTCAAATCGATCACACATTAGTCAAAGAGGGGCAAATGTATGCACCCAAAAATGGTCGCCTAGACTTTGGGCCCCATTTATTCAATTTATCAATCCTGAATCATTTTTATCAAATAATCAATATTTTCAGCATTATCAATTCTTGATCAAATCTTAATTTTGATCATATATTGGATTTTTATCCTTGGGCTAACCATTTATCCTAAGTCTTTATTTGATTAAAAGGAATATTTCCTCCCCCTTTTAATTAAATAAAAAGCCCACCTTTTCCTCTTATCCTAAGTTGCACAAATAAAGCATTATTCCTATTTTATAAAAAGGGAAAAAACACTTTTTGTCTCACATGAGGCTCAAAAGTCAACACTTCACTCTCATTGGAGGATACTTGTGCACATGGATTGCTCCTCTTTCAAGCTCCACCGCTGATTAAGACTTTTTGCCTCTTAATCTCAATGGTCCATTTCACCTCATTTCTTATAAAAGGAGAGCTCTCTCCTTCATTTGCATATCCATGTTTTATGCTAATGTTATGCTGTAGGTTTTAGGTGCATCTGGAGTTTGAAGACATTGAAGACTTGTTGCTTTCATCATCTAGTTCATATTTGTTTTCTTAGTTGCATGATCATGGCATCATAGATTAGATTTCCTTTTATGCAATAGAATAGATCTCACATAGCTTAATTAGGGGCTTGGAATCTATTGTACTTCTTTTCATAGCTTAGTTTGCACTTCATTTGATAGATTAGTCTTGCACATTCATACTAGTTGCATTTGCATTGCATTTTTCATTTAGATTCTTGGGGACATTGGCACTCTTGCCCTTGTCTTCACTTGAATCTCTCATTGCATGGTTGACTAGCAAGGTCACATTCTTGTAGCTCTAGCTGAGAGCAAAACTCATAAGTCCTTTGCAACTCCATGTATAGAGAGTTATGAGCCGCTTTGTGAGGCCTCATTGTTGAGCAACCTTGCAAGTAATGGTTCATAGAAGTGTGGTCATTTTTACACTACACACCTCCACTCCTCGGTTACCCCCAGCGCCACCAGCGTGGCCAAAACCCCCCACCGCCGCAGCTCACCTCCCGGGGCTCCCAACAAACCGCTCTACAGAAGACCAGCACCTCCGATTGCAAAAACCCTTGCGGGCCACAAGCTCCACCCAAAGCACACCACCACATGCCTCCGCTCAGCCAGCAAAGCCCACGTGGGCCAAAAACCCTTCAATAAATCACTTGCAGACACGTGGCGGCGAGCTAAAAATCAGGTATTTTTAAAAAAAAAATTTCAAACTTTCGTCAGTTTTGCTATCTTAAATTTGATGCCCGTTTGGACATCAAACTTGGCATTTTTGGTCTTCATGTGATAGTCACCAAGACGTCAAATTTAGGGTAGTGATTGCATCAGCATTTTTGGAAGTTAATTTTGACAGTTGTTTAGACGTCAAAACTAGGCATTTCTACACTGTCATGATGGTCATTTAACTGTCAAATTTAAGCCTCTAATACAGGTGACATCAGCAGCTTTTAAAAATTTCCAGCCCTCACCAATTGCATTTTGGATTTGGCAATCCGACTTTGGGAGGCCATAACTTGGTCATTTGGACTCCAAATTAGGTGCAATTTTTTTTTATTTTGGCTACAATTTCCTAAATTTTTTAGTGGTGGTGTTCTTTTCTAGTTTTGGATCATGGATTTTGTAGAAATTGCAGTTTTTGGTGACTGTGCCTGTCTGATCCCTATTTTTGCAACTTCGGAGGCTTCGTACGGGCTCATACGGACACATTTTCATGTGCAATTTTTTTTGAAAGTGCATAATTTTTTGTCTACTTCTAGATCTGATATTAGTTTGGAGAAATATTGGGTAGACATAGTACTTTCAGAATATGGTCTATCTTGGCCTATTAAGGCACTTGTAATTGATTAGATCTTTGAAGGATCTTGTTTTCTATCTTCTTGAGTCTTCTATAGCTTCTTATTTTTAGTTGTAAACATCAAAATTAGAAGTCCACTTTGATCCATTTTGTCAAGTGGCAATTGTACACGCACTAGTTATAAAGTGCCAAAATCATCATTTTGGGGGGGTTCTTTGATTGAGTGAATTGGGGGGTGTCTTGTGTGTTGGTGTCTCTCTTTCTTGTGCTCATTTTTGCATCATGGGCTCTATTGCCAAATTAACTCCACATAACTATGCTACATGGAAAGATAATGTATGGAGCAAGTTAATGGTTAGAGGTTTAAATCCTTATGTGGATGGTACAATTAAAAAACCCGTTGATGATGATACTGCTGCAATACAAATTTGGTCAAGCAAAAATTATAAATCATTAAGAGTCTTAAGAGAGAATATGTCTCAAGCTGTCATGTATCACATCAAAACCATAAAAGATGCTAAAGATGCTTGGGATAAACTTGAAGATTTGTTTGGTAAAGTGGATGAAGACACGGGATTCAAAATTGAGACTGATCTCCTCAAATTAGATCCCAAGAACTTTGACACAATTTGAGATTATCTCAACAAAGTCAATGACTATAGAGCACAACTTGATGATTGTGGTAATCTCATGAAGGATGCGAAGTTGGTTAGTCACTTGTTGAATCATCTTCCTCCTAAATATGCAACTTTTGTTTCAATTACAATACTCACAAGTTAACCATGGGTAGTGCCTTCACTAAGCCTTCATTTGAGTCATTTTTAGAAATGTTGGTCTTAGAACAAACAAAATTGGTGAGTATGGGGATTCTCAAGTCTTCAAAGTCTAAGGCATTGGTGGCTAATAATGGGAATCAAGGGAATCAAGATGGTAAAGGTTCCAACAAGAAGCAAAAGAAGTGGAAGGCCAAATCACAATCAGACACTCAACAATCTTCCTCCTCACAACAAGGAAAGTCTTCTCCCACCAAAAAAAACAACAAAAACAAGGGGGATAACTCTAAGAAGGAGAAGAAAATTTTTGCATATTGCAAGAAGCCAAATCATGATGAGCATCAATGTCAAAAGAAACAAATTGATGAGTTGACAAACATAATCAAGAAGCATCACATTGATTTGCCAAATGCCTACAAGGGAAAGGATTCAACCCCTTCCACTTCAAAGGGTAAAGGGAAAGCATTTGTGGCAAGTACAACTAATTCAGATGAATGGATCTTTGATTCAGGTGCCACACATCATATGGGTGCCAAAAAGGAGCAATTTTCTTCCTTGAAACCATCTATGGTACCTCACATCTATGTAGGAGATGATACTCAAGTGGAAGTTGAAGGAAAAGGGGAAGTTGAGATGGAAAATGGAGCTTTGAAAGATGTTCTCTATGTTCCAAACCTTAGCACAAACCTCCTTTCAATTTACCAAATCACTAACCATGGAGGTGGAAAGAAAGTTGAATTCCTACCTGATTCAGTTGTAGTAAAAAATCTTAAGGATGATTCTATGGTGGCAATAGGAAAAGAAAATCATGACACAAGGCTTTACTCATTTTCTAGTTTTGTACCTAAGACTCCTTCACATGCCTTGTTGACACACTCAAATTTACAAAGTAAACTTTGGCATGAAAGATTTGGACATCTCAACTATAGATATCTTCAGCAGCTTAGCAGTAAGGATATGGTCAAAGGTCTACCTCAAATCAAGTATTTAGAGGGTGTATGTTCAGGTTGTGAAATGGGCAAGCATCCTGAAGAGAAGTTTGATAAGGGGAAGTCTTGGAGAGAAACATTTGTTCTTGAGTTGGTTCATAGTGATGTAATGGGCCCATTTCCAGTACCATCATTTGGCAAGGCTCGTTATGTACTCACCTTCATTGATGATTTTTCACGCTACACTTGGGTCTACTTTCTTGGTCACAAGAGTGAAGTGTTTGATAAATTTCTCACCTTCAAGGCTCATGTTGAGAAGCAATCAAGTAAAGCCATCAAGATTCTTCGAACAGATAATGGAAGGGAATATGTGAACTCAAGGCTTATAGACTTTTGTACACTTGAGGGTATTGATCTTCAACATTCAGTTGCCTACACTCCATAGCAGAATGGTGTTGCAGAAAGGAAGAATAGGACCCTTAAGGAGATGGCCACTTGTATGATTCATGCCAAGTCTCTTGATCAAGCCTTTTGGGCTGAAGCTATATGTTGTGCCACTCACATACAAAATAGAACTCCTCATAAAGCTTTGGATGGAGTTACTCCTTTTGAAGCTTGGATGTAACAAATTCTAACTTTACTTGCTTCTCTTGTACTTGTTCTCTTAAGTAATGATACTTAATGGATATATGCTTTGTCTTAGAGTGCATCACAAGATTTTTGAAATATTAATAGCACTAGTGTTGTCACAATATATAATCATCGGATCAGTGATTACCTCATTCATTCCTTCCAACATTTGTTTGATATAGGCAATGTTTGAACAGTTAGTAGCAGCAGCAACATATTTTGCTTTAGTTGTAGACTGAGAAATACAAGCCTGCTTTTTACTTGTCCAGCTTACAAGTCTTTCACTAAAGAAAAATGCTCCTCCAGTGGTGCTTTTTCTATCATCCACATTTCCAACCTAATCGGCATCGGTGTAAACTTTCAGTTCAAACTTCCCTTCCTTAGGATACCATAATCCATAATTCTCTATTTTCTTCAAGTATCTTAAGATCCTTTTTGTAGCTATCATGTGTGATTCTCTAGGATTAGCATAAAATCTTGCAACAATTCCCACAGCATGTGCTATATCTGGTCTACTGTGAACTACATACATTAACTTACCAATCATGGACCGGTAAAGTGTCTAGTTTACCTCGGTAGTTTCATCCTCCTTTGTCAATTTGCATCCAGTAGCCATTGGTGTTCCTACAGGTTTAGCATCTTCCATGCCAAATGTCTTCAGTACTTCCTTTATGTATTTAGATTGTGTGATGAATATTCCATCACTATGCTGAATCACTTGTAATCCAAGAAAGAACTTAATCTCTCCGAACATAGACATTTCAAATTCCATTTGCATTTCATTAGCAAATGCCTTGCAGACAAGATCTGAACCTCCAAAAATAATGTCATCAACAAATATTTCAGCAATGATAATAGTATCATCAGTATCACCTTTCACATACAGATTGTTGTTTTCACTTGTTCTTACGAATCCAATACTTAACAAGTAAGTATGCAGTCTTTTATACCATGCTCTCGGTGCTTGCTTCAATCCATATAATGCTTTATGTAGTCTACATACCATGTCTTTATTGTTGGGATCAACAAATCCTTCAGGTTGTTCAATGTAGACCTCTTCTTCAAATATACCATTAAAAAATGCTGACTTCACATCCATTTGATAGACTTTGAATTTCTTATGTGTAGCATATGCAAGTAGCATTCTAACTCCTTCTAATCTAGCAATAGGTGCAAATGTTTCACCATAGTCAATGCCTTCTTCCTGTGCATATCCCTTGCATACCAATCTAGCTTTATTTCTTGTGACTTCACCGTTTTCATTCAATTTATTCTTGTATATCCACATAGTACCAATAACATTTTTATCTTTTGGTTGGGGTACTAAGGACCATGTTTTGTTCTTTTCTATTTTCTCTATTTCCTCTTTCATTGCATTAATCCATTCTTCATTCTCTAATGCAAATTTCATAGTTTTAGGTTCAAATTCATAAATTAAACATGTACCTTGTCTTGTTTTGCTTCTAGTTTGCATTTTGGCATGTTTGTCTCCAATGATTTGTGTCTCAGGATGATGTCTTCTGAGAAAACTAGCCAAAACTTGATTTCTCCTTTCTTGTTCATCCTGCTCAAGGTCATTTTCTTGCTCGGTAGCTCCATCTTGTTCCTCGGTTTTTGTTGCCTGTTGTCCTACATTGTTTCCTTGCTAACCGGTTGTCACAGTCTGTAGTGTCGGTAGATACTCTGGATGTTCAATATAAGTGAATCTACCATAGTCTTATGGTTCCTTTGTACTATCCTCTATGTACTTGTCATCAAACTCATCAACATGAATATTAGTACTTTCAACTAGCTTATTTGTAGCCTTATTCAAACATTTGTATGCTTTACTTGAAGTGGAATATCCCAAAAATATTCCTTCATCTCCTTTAGAATCAAATTTGCCATTTCTCTCATCTTTCAAAATAAAGCATTTACTTCCAAAAATTTTGAAATAACTTACAGTAGGTTTGTGTCCAAACCATAGTTCATAAGGTGTTCGGTTTGAGTCCTTCTTTAGTTGTACTTAGTTAAGAACATACACAACTGTACTGATAGCTTCCCTCCAGTATGTCTGAGCAACATTCTTCTATATCATCAATGTTCTAGCATAGTCAATTATAAACCTGTTCCTCCTTTTAGCAATGCCATTTTGCTGAGGTGTCCTCAGTGCGGATACCTATCTTTTGATTCCATGCTCATTAAAAAAATTAGTAAATTCATCAGAGATAAATTCACCTCCTCTATTAGATCTTAAACATTTTATTTCTTTTCCAGTTTCTTTCTCTACCTTAGCTTTATACCATTTAAACATTTTGAAGGCTTCAGATTTCTCTTTTAGGAACATAACAGTCATTAGTCTAGTATAGTCATCAACAAAAAGAATAAAATATCTATCACCAGAACAACTCTAAGTTCTCATAGGACCACATAGGTCGGTATGAACCAACTCAAGTATCTTCTTTGTTGAATAGTCTTTGCTTTTAAAACTAGACTTAGTCATCTTACCTTTCTGACATTCATGGCACATGGCATGATCAGGTTTTGTCAAGTTAGACAATCCTCTAACTCTTCTCTTTCTACTAATCTTGATCATGTTGTCAAAGTTCACATGGCATAACCTTTTGTGCCACAACCAAGCATCTTCATCCTTTATTAACAAACAAGAAGACTGATCCATATCAAGATAGAATAGATTACCTCTGGATTGTGTACTAGTTCCGACAAGTCTTCCTCCATCATCATAGATTTTCACCTTTTTGCTCTCAAAAACTAGTTGGTGGCCTGAATTGTTTAGCTGAGCCACACTTATCAGATTATAGTTCAGTCCATCTACCCAGTATGCATTTTCACATTGTATTCTGTCATTGATCATCAGTGAGCCTTTACCTCTTACCATACAAGGTGCATCATTTCCCATTCTCACAGATCCTCCATTATATTCAACAAGATGATCAAACTTCTCTACATCATTAGTCATATGATGTGTACAACCACTGTCTATGATCCATGTATTATTTCTGCTTACTTTAGAGATCAGTGCTGTCTCTTCATGTTTCTCTTCCTCTTTCGAGTCATCTTTCATAGCAACAAATACAACTTCTATATCATCATCAGAATTAGATTTAGTTTCAATATCTTCGGCTATGTAACATACCTTTTTGCCTTTTTCATCTCGGTTGTCTCTATTGTAGTGTCGGTAGCCTCTATTGACTCTTCTTCCATAGCTTCCATCAGATCGGTCTTTGGATCTATCATCATCTTTATTTAGAGGACATCTAGCAGTGATGTGACCAACTTCTTTACAATTAAAGCATGCTAAAGGTAGCTTACCTCTATACCTTCCTTTTCCTTTGGGCAATCTTTTGGCCATAAGTGCTTCAAGTTCATCAATTTCATCATCGGTATTGTCATCACTATCACAATTTTTACTATTCCTTCTAGACTTTCCAATCTTCAAAGAAGATATGAAAGTAGATTCAACAGAAGGAACAACACTATTATCAAAGTTGTTTAATTCAAAGGTTGTAATTTCCAATCAAAGTGTCAAGAGTAAGGTTGGATGCAGCTCTTGTTTCATGAATTGCAGAAATCCTGATTGCATAAACTGGTAGCAAAGTTCTGAGAATTTTTCTTATCACTATTTCATCATCAATCACTCCATCAGATGCTCTAATAGCATGTACTACCTCTTTGAGTCTATTTAAATATTGGACAATGTTCTCACCTTCTTTCATTCTCATATCATCAAATCTGCCTCTTAGAATTTCAGCTTGGGCTCTTTTCACATTCAAATCTCCACTGTATATTTGTGCTAATTTATCCCACATTCCTTTGGTAGTTGTGCATGTCTTGATATCTTCAAATTTAGCATCGGTATAGGTAGAAGCAAGTTCCATCATAGTAACATTGTGTTCATGCTTATCCTTCAGTTGATCAAGGGTTAAGGGACTAGTGGGCGGTTTCATGTAGCCATTCTCCATCAGTTCTAGTGCAAAGTTCCCAATTCCAAATATATGCAGCTTCATTCTACTTTTCCATACTACGAAGTTCTCTTTGTTCAATTTCAATACTTCCCTCTTATACATCTTGAGACCTTTATGCTTAAGTCCTTAAGGGCCCATTTGGTAGCAAACCATTTCTAGCATTTGCCTGGAATTGGCATTTGTATATGCCCATTTCGTTCAAATCCTCAGTTTGGGAGTGCAATATGAAAGAGGAAGAGGAATGTGTTAATACTCATTTTGGCCCAAAATGAGCATTAACATCTTCCATCTAAAAAGGTGGAATTGGGATTTGAGGGCCAAATTCCACTTTTTAAAATCCTATTTTATAAAACCTCATCAAGTCCGCGGGCTAAATAAACCTTTTTTTGGCGTCCACCTTCATCATTTTTTTAGGGCATTCTGCATTGTTTGAGCGATGTTGTATTTGAAGGCATTCTTTGCGTGTTTGAAGGTGACAATACTTTTTGTTTGAAGGCATTCTCTGCATGTTTGAAGGCGCTCTGCATTCTACTATGAAGTTGCTCTGCATTCTATGTGTTTGTTTGAAGGCATTTTGCATTCTATCGTGAAGTTGCTCTTTTTGGTGTCTTGTCCTCAAAATGGTAAGATTTCACTCCACATTGTTCTTTTTCAGTTTAGTCTGCTAAAATGGCACAAAGAAACCTTGATTTTAGTATCTCTCGGGTTTTTGTTGTAATTTTTCACATCTTATACAATGTGTTTCAGGTTGAGTTAGGTATTACTGGCTTATTTTGTGAGTTGTTGACTTTGTTTGTAATGATTTCATGTTTTTTTGAGAAATTTTTCTTGCATTTCATCATGTCGGAACTCCATTCTTGGCTTCATTGTTATACTACAGTTGGTTTGGTGAAGATAGACTTTTAGTTGATAGTGGCTTTGGTCAAATGAGGGCTAATCTTCTTAATGTTAGAGACTTAGTTTAGGATGAGATAAACCTATTATTGAGGAATGAGCATAAACTTCTACCATGTTTAATATTCCCACCAGTTCTTCCAGTCCCTCGTCTGTTAGTTCTACTTCTCCAGGTCAAATTGCTATTGTCCCTATGGAAGACCTTGCAAATATGAAAATCAAAATTTAGGCCCTTAACATTGGGGTGCTATCTCAGGAAAAGAACATATACAATTACCACCCTTTGATATTTTCATAGATAAGACTTCTACCAAGGGCCCGTAGCATTTGAAACCTATAGGTCATTTTGAGGATTTTCATGTGACTGGCAACTTCTGTTAAGCAGGTTTTGTGTTTATGACATATCCAATCAAAGTGGCGGAAACCCTTCATAATCTTTGTCGACCTGTCTTTATCTATCATAATATATTACCTAAGTCAAAAATAAAAGTGAGGGTACTGATTTTCAGATTACAGCTTGAAGAGAGACCACAATGTTTGTTTCCTAGCTACCTAAATATATATATTGTGCAGATTTGTACCTCTATGTGATTCAAACCTTTGACCAAGATAGTGATAAGGCAGATCTTGCCAATCCAATCCATCCGAGGGTGTTTAAGGTCTCCCAATAGTCTTGTTTATGACTCTGGTTTAAAGTTGAGTTATTTACCACTCATAGCTGAATGGCCTTTTCCTTCAGTCTTCAATTAATCCTCATAAAGCTAGATCAATGGTATAAGACTACAATACAACATATTTACTACATGTTATCCTTGATCGTAATAAATAGTAATAAGTACAATTATAGTATGTGAAAGAACTTTGAGTTACTCTCCTCCATGAAAAAAATGGAAACTACAGGAAGCACAGACTATTAAAAAGCATAGGGAAAAACTTGAGCACTTTACCAACATTCTTAGATACTTCTAATTCATAAATACCAAGCTTAAATTGCTGATTAAGAAATATTGATATTTTTTCTGGATGAAATTCTTATAGATGTTGTGCTACCTCTTGGGGTGTTGCATGATACAACTATTACTTTTGTTTAATATTTGTTTGCTAAATAATTTCAATGATAGGTTTTAATATTACTAACACTTAAATGTAAGGCCCTCATTTCTCTACAATGGTTTTTTATCATATGTTTTTTTCTGGGATGCGTGGTTTTCTACTGACCTGAATAAAAAGGATTGAAAGGTATAACACTGGCTAAAAAAGTATAGCATTTTGGGGGAAAAGAAATCATCATAAGACTGAACCATCTTGAATACAAGAGACTGAGCATGTCTGCTTGATATCATACCCTTCACACAACATGTCCATGGAAAAAATCCCTTTTCAACTGATTTATCTATCTCAATACCATGCCCTACAGCCATTAGTTCAGTTTTGAGCCACACATTCATTAGACATTTTAGCAGGATACCACTTTGGGCTGGATGGATCCTCTTGTTACTTAGTTTTACTTTTTTTGTTTGGTTAACCATGGGAAGGCTGGGAGACTAGTTTATAGGTTTGATCCTGCTTGGCATCCTATGCTTTTATCATTGAATTCTATGTTAATTTTTGTTTCTTTTGACTACCTATGTCCGAGAGGGTGGACCCTCAATGACCCATCTTTACCAAAAAGTGATTTTGGAAATTGCAGAGGGGTAAATCTGGTTCATAGCATGGTATAAGTAGTTTGGCCACTATGCTCTCATTAGACATTTTAGCAGGACCTGTAGTGTAGTGTCCCACTTTTGGCTACATGGATTCTCTTGATTACTTGGATTTTTTGTTCAACAACCCGTTGAAAGGTTGCTAGATTGATTTACCGATTTCAACCTATATGATCTCTTTCTAAAACTATCGATATATAAAATTATCTTTACCCTTATTCCTCCAAAACATAATTTACCCTTATCTTGCATTTATATTTAGTACTAGGACCTAAAAAATGACCTATACTAAAAACATTCAAGTTGTCATCTTATATCATAACTAACCACTTGAGTTGGCCTCTTAAAACATCATACACATTGTACTAAGAGTTATTCTATGCTTTAAATATCCTATTAAACCATCATGAATTAATTTGAAGAAACATTCTATATTTACTACATAGGTTATTTCTTGAATATTCAAATATCAGAAAGTTTCATTGTTAAGAAGTTCATTTTTTAAATTGATAACAAGTTCAAATTCTATAAAGTGATAAAATACATACGTTATTTGTAGCATAGTAAGGTACCTCCCACATAGAATATGAGATAGTTCCAAATTACTATAAGCCAACTATAGATCTATTTAGAAATGACTAATATCATATAGACAATAAAAATATCTTTCCTTCCTTCTTTCTTTCCCATTTATTAGTGCTAGTATGAGACCCCCAGTAGGCACCTTCCATTCCTCTTTGTTATTTTATTTCAATCCTAGCATCTTGGAGCCACCATACTAGAATCTATCTTTTTCATCTGACAATAAGTAACTTGCTTCTATTTATCCCGTTACCATGTTGCCATGAAAATGTGATTCAATTAATCTACATCCATCTAAATTATATACATGATGCAATTAATCAAGGCTAGCCATGAAACTATATTCCCTGTAATCTAAAGTTCATTTCAATGATCTTTTTGTAAAACATGATTAATAATATATAAATGTATTTGTGCTTGTGACTGTTGATTTTGTATCTAAAACCTTCTTCGTCGTGTACTTTTTAGGGATGGATCTTATCAATGATATAAACATTCAAGGACTCATTTGTAGGAAGGTCAAAAAATATTGTATTCGGGTACTTATTCTTGCTATCCTTGGAGTAGCGAAAGTAGTGTCTATGCTTGAAGGTAGGAAAACAAAGCATAAGGAAAGAAGTGATGGAAGTGGTTTTTATAAACACATTATTCATTCGAGTGAGGTGCATTGTCACGACCAAATTCGCATGAGTCCAACAACCTTCTTTCGGCTAGCCAATCTTGTAAGGGAAAAAGGAAGCCTATCAGATACGATGAGCATAACATTAGAAGAACAATTAGTCATGTTTCTCCACACCCTTGGCCACAATCTAAGGAATCGTAAGATTGCCCACAACTTTGGTCACTCTGGAGAGACAGTAAGCCAATACTTCCACAAGGCCTTGACAGCTGTCTTAGCACTCCATGCGGATTATCTCATACCACCTAGGCCAAACACTCCTAAAATTAGTGGGAAGGAGCGTTTCGATCCTTACTTCAAGGTAAACCCCCTAGTGCTACAAATTTCTTTTCTTAGTGATAATCTTATTACTACGTCTTTCTTGACTGCGGTTTTTCTTTCTATAGGATTGTGTTGGAGCAATTGATGGAACCCATATACCAGTCATTGTCGATGTCGACTTACAGGGTAAATATTGGGATGGAAAAGGGAACTTGTCACAAAATGTTATGGTTGTCTCTTCTTTTGATCATAAGTTTCAATATGTTCTTGCTGGTTGGGAATGGTCTGCTGTAGATAGCCGTGTTCTAGCTTTAGCTCTTAGTAGAGCCGATCCACTTGTAGTTCCCCCTGGTATGCCATTTCACACCATATTTTTATTGAAGAAAATTATAAATGTTTGACATTGTCAATGTTTCACGGTTTAACAATATATGTTATTTTGTAGGAAAATATTATTTAGTTGATGTTGGATATCCAAATGTACCAGGATTTCTTGCACCTTATCGATGTACACGTTACCACCTGAAGGAGTTTTCAAGAGAAAACCCTATAAACAGCCCACAAGAGTTATTTAACCAACGACACTCCTCTCTTAGAAATGCAATAGAGCGTACATTTGACATTTTGAAGTAGTGTTTTCCTATCCTGAGGCATGCAACGTCTTATCCAATCACGACACAAGCACGTATTATTTTGGCATGTTGCATACTGCACAAATTCATTACTATAGAGGATGGTGTTCCATCCGAAGTGGTTATTGAAGAGGATGACGATCGTGATGGGATAAATGTACCAATACTTGAGACATATGGGTTGAGTCAGTGTGATAGGGATGATTGGGGGAACTTTAGAGATGATATAGCAAGTAGGATGTGGGAAGACTATAGACATAGAGATTAGTTGTAGTTTTACAAGACCTTTCTTTGTTCTTTAATGTGCTTTCATTCCTAACTGGTTTTTGTCTATGCCTCTTGAATTTGTAAGCCTTGTTGCATTACGAAATATAAATCATACTGTTGTAATGCTAATGCTCAAAACATGTGTTCTCATAGTTTACATTTACAATATTCTTTGAAAGAAATGAAGCCTGTGTATGATTTCTAACTCTGATTTCTCTTTGATTAACATTCATGTCTGTATCTTGTTTGACACTTTTTCTTCTAAATGGGGATTGAGAGAACGGTAATTTGGCCCTAAAATTCCAATTGCACCTTTTCATGTGGAAGATAGTAGACCATATATAATTACAATACTGATTCAGTGTGCAATAGAATGAACACTGAATCAGTGTTCATTCTATTGCACACTGATTCAGTAGACCATAGTAGACCATAGTATGTTTACACAGTCTACTATGGTCTACTATGGTCTACTATGTTCATACAGTATGCTTGAATGGTCAATATAAAACACTTAATCCATCTACTTGTATGGTCAATGTAAAACACTTAATCCATCTTATAAGTTTTTCCTTTTTTTTTGTTGTATCTGTTTGTCAAACCTCAATTCATGTTTGGCCAGTGTAAATTTTAATATATTAGAATCAATTTACAAATGCATTGAATAAAAAAACCCAGATAAGAATCCCCATAGCTTATATATGAATCCCTTGGTGAAGTTTTAAAAAGGATAGAGTTGGCGGGAATGGGATGTTGAACAACTAACACATGAACAATGCAAATGCATTCTCACACATAGAGCAAGTACATCTGCATTGTTGATGTGGTGTTGTTTATGGCTCAAATATTGGGATTTTTAATGTTTTGTAGATTTGGCAAACCGATTAAAATTTTGCATCTACAACATTTGTTATTTGTTATTTGTTATCTTATAAATTCAATATTTTTTCCCTATTATATTATTACTTCAATGATTACCCACAAATTGTGGCACAAAAACTATGCAGGCATATGGATGGAAGATTGAGTCTCTGATAAGGATATCTGACACACAAGTTGCATACCTATTGCATACATTCAAACTACAAACAATATTTCCACAACTGTTTGAAGCAATCCAAGTTAACCTAGATGACAATATAGGTTAAGTTAAACATATAGATGATGTATACTACTTCTTTCATATCAACCATCTTAATGTGATTGGCTCTCTCAAATCTGCTACACCAAATCTGATCAAATGGAGGCTTCTTTACAAATCATTTCAAAATTATCTCCAAGAATCATGGACCTCTATTAAAATGAGCCCATTTCTAGCATCCAAACATTAAAAAAAAAAACTTTTCTTAGTAGTTATGACCAAGTACCATGTTCACCATCTAGAACAAATCCTCAAACTACTTGTTACAAGAATCCCTGCTAGTTAACATAATTCCTGTAGCTGTTGTTACCAGAATTCCCATAGTAGACTTGTTCAGAGCCTATTTCATATTTTGACTATGATGCCCTCTTTGATGGCAGTGCATAAGAATCAAACAAGATATGGTTTGACAAAAAAATACAACAAATATTAAGTATACAAGTAGATGGATTTAGTTAGTGTTCTGATGATAGATCACAGATCATGTTGATTCAAAAATAATTACACAGTCTAATATAGAAATGAAAAAATAGATTGTAGAAATATAATTATATTGCTATTTTGAACTGGCCTCTACATTCAGATCAAATCTCTTCAGCTGATTTGATTTATCAGTTCTAATATTATCTGATTTATCAGTTCTAATAATATCTGATTTATCTATTCTAATAATATCTGATTCTTTCCTTGTCAAGTAAGAAAAGTCCTCCCACTCCAACGATGGCTTCCATGCAGATTTACATTGCATGGCAGTGCTATCCACATTAACAGACATAGAAATCTCCGTTGCAGAAGAACAATCAAATCTTTTCATTTTCAAAAGCTTACACACTGCTTGAATTCTGTCCACCAAACTGAAAAAGGCTTGGACTTCATCTCCAATGTCATCTGTGGTTGTGGGTGTTTTCCCTTCCTCTTCTCCATCACTCTTAGACTTCCTCTTCTTTTGAGACTTCTGCTTTGGGTGATTGGAATTCATGAATAAAAATGGGTGGAAGGAAAGATTATTGTATTCTTTGTACAACTAGGGCTATTCAATTCTATTCAATTTATAACAAAAAAGTTGACAAATCCCATTTTGCAATCAAATTCCAAGTTCTCCACAGATAGAAAAGCTCATATAAGTGTTTTATATTGACCATTCAAGCATACTGTATGAACATAGTAGACCATAGTAGACTGTGTGAACATAGTAGACCATATATACATGCATACTTAGCTAGATGCAAATGAGAATGGATAATAAAGAAATATATTACATATTGCTGGATATCATGCATAAATGCAATATTTTGGATTATATGCCACTGTTGTATTACTATTTCTTTAACATCCATTCTCATTTGCATGTAGCTAATGATTGCATACAACAGGTGGTGTAGGTGATGTCCTTCACAGATCTGATGATGAGCATGGACAATGAGGTTCCAATAAGCCAGTCAACTTCTTCCTCCAAGAAGGTTGTGTGGACAAGAGAGATGGAATGAAAGTTCCTAAACTTGCTCCACGATCAAGTTCATCTAGGAAGGAAAGGCAAAGGGGGCTTCAAAAAAGAAGCTTGGACAGCCATTGAGAGGAACTTTAATGCTGAGATGCACCTTAATTTGTCAAAGGAAAATTTCAAAAATAAGCTTAAAGGATGGAAGCAAGGTTTTAGAGTCATGAGAGAGTTATAGAATATGAGTGGGTTTGCATGGAATGAAGCTACTCAATGTGTGGATGCTGATGACATGGTGCAGGAGGAGCTTCTAAAGGTGACATGTTGTTTTGAATATGTTGGTCTTAGCAATATTTCCTTCTTATTAAGTTAGATAGAAGACAAAGATCTAATTCATTCATCATGACAACATGTAAAGAAAAGAATTCAAAAGTGCCAAAGTGTACAAGAGACAACCCTTCCAGTACTACAATGACCTAGCCATCATTGTAGGTAATGACATAGCTAAAGGTGTCGCTGCTACTACTGCACAAGAGATAGAAGAAGGGCTCAATATGGATGGGCCCACTTACGTGGATTGTGATGAGGATATCCCTATAAGTACACCTCTTAACACTACAATTGATTTGGATGATGAATTATATCATTCCAATCAATCGATTACAAGTGCTCATCCAAATCCTTCAACATCGTCACCAAGGAGGGTAAAGAGGAAGAAGGCAACCATGACTGGTTCAATGGATGTGCTTTGTGAAACTATGAAAATAATAGAAGAGGACTTCTGTGTGCCTTTTGTACTCAAAGTGGATAGTTCTAAATCAAATTCTATCTTGGCAAGTGTCTATGAGGCTCTCAAAAGCATCCCTGATTTGACTTAACAAACTATGCTAAAAGCATATGACACCTTCATGGCTGATAAAGATAGAGCCAAAGGGTTCTTACAAATGAATGAAGATGAGAGGGTGCAATATATTGCCATGAAGTTTGCAGACCTCTAGCTACTTTTTTTTTTTCATTTTAAAGTATTGTTACTTAAACATTGACAGACCTCTAGATACTTGTCTTATCAACACCATGATGATATTGTTTTTACTGTTATTTCATGCTATTTCAGCCATGATGATATTGTTTTTACTATTATTTCATGCATTATGATATTTATCTGCTATTTCAGCCATGATGATATTGTTTGGTATTGTGTTAGAAGTTGCAGCCTTCTATAGAAATCATTGTCATATCATGTTATATTGTTGTTCAATGTGCACTTTCTCTCCCCTCAGACTGCCATCCCCAAAACATGTCCCCTGCTATCCAACTATCTCATCCCAGAAACACCATGGAACATTGCATATAATAGAATAATAGAACTTGCTAACTGATTTCCATTCCTCTACAATGTTCTACTACCCAGAGTCCTGAACCCAGACAGGGTACACAATGGGTCCCAATCCTAAGCTGGTTCATGGATCTAGACAGCCCTGGTCCATTCCTTCTTAAGCTTCACACATTTCTCATTGAGGTGTATAGAGAAAGGCTTCAAGATTTATAAATTCTATTTAATCCTTGTATAGATAAAGTTTGTAAGTATGAATTCATATGCACATGGGAAGACTATTTTACTGTGCTATTGAGAAAGTTTATTTCCAACCATCATATGGGAAAAAAACATTTTCTCTAATCTCTGAGCAGGATACCACATGAACTTGTTCTTTTCTTTGCCCTTACCAGAGAAACATAAAGCTCAGAGGAAGGTGGGTGAGAGTTGTGGGTATGCCAGTAGCTTCACTTCTCGATTCTCCTACAAACTCCCATGGAAGGAGACCCTTTCCATTGAGCACAGTCCCTCCTCAGATGTCTCCCACTATTTTGTTTAAAATTTACTTATTAATCCGATTATGAAGCTAGTAAGGTCACAAACAAACAATAATCTTAGATTCAACATAAGCCATCCTACATGCACAAACTTTCAGCAATATAAAAATAAAAATGAAAATATTTCTCTAATCTCTTAGCAGGATACCACAACTATAATTGGCATAATCCAGTTGCATAGTTCAAAGGTAATAATCAGAGACATCACCATTATTGTTGTAAGTTAATATATCTAGATTAGACACAACAACTCATCGCTATAAGTGATACCCTCTTAAGTTGTACATACATATTGAAATATTAGACATAGCAGCATATTCATAACTGTATAGTCTTATCGATATATCATACACAACACTATAAAGCTTCATTGCTATCAGGAGGTTCATTGCATAATTTACATCAATATATCAGGAAGAGCAGAGATCTCTATATATCTGCAGATTGGAATATCTTAACTTTGCATAATCCCTAAAGACATATCAGATGCAACAATGATCTACTATCCAATCCATATATTATCATTTGCAGATCATACATATTATCAAGCTAATCTTAGTATTATCTATATATATAGACTTGATCACTAGGCATATATCTAATTGTCATATTAGAGATAGCAGTGACATTGTCCTATGTATTTTATCAATTATATTACAGACACATTCATAAGTGGGATCATAGATCATCATTCTTTGTGTTAAGTGAGACTTTTTTTTATATTAAAGATAGTTTAATCAACTAATGCAATAAAAAAGATATCAAAGTGTAGTGTTGATCAAGTAACATCTAATGCTGCTAATACATACTACTAAAAGCTCAAAATGATATCATCATCCTACGCTATGAGAAGTTTGCAGTATTTACAAGATACATATAGTAAAAAAAACCCTATATATAACATCAGTCTAAATAAAGTAACTACTGCCCAGTCATTAGTCCCATGAATCAATGACATTGTATAATACACTGGATTGTCAACATTACTTGTAGGTGCAAAAGAGTTGAAGATAGTATCTGATTGTGTTGATAGCATCAATCACATTCGTGTATGATTTTGGGTTGGCTAGCTCAGATTTATCCTTCATATAATATTATAAGGATATTGATTCACACACACATGCACTTGTATGTAGTGTGTATAGATTCAAATGTTTGATTATCATGATTTCAACTTACAATCTATATTTCTAATGACTACACATATTTTTGATGTTACTCCTTGGTGTATTACATTTATTATTATGAGTATAGATGTGTTATTAGATCCTTTCAGTTTCAAATAGAAAGTCTCTTTAATCAACCATGGATTATTAGAGTAGATTTGATTATGTGGAGTTTCTAAAATGTTATGAACTGTATTTGAATGAACTCTCATTACTTCTTCACTGCTCATATGTTGTTCATGATTTCAACTTACAATCTATATTTATGGTGACTACACATATTTTTGATGTTACTCCTTGGTGTATTACATTTATTACGGGAACTTTGCATGGTGTGTCTTCACACCACCATTTCATTGTTGGATTTTGTTCTTCCCCATCTTCTATGTACGAGTATAGATGTGTTATTAGATCCTTTCAGTTTCAAATAGAAAGTCTCTTTAATTAACCATGGATTGTTAGAGTAGATTTGATTATGTGGAGTTTCTAAAATGTTATGAACTATATTTGAATCTCATATGTTGTTCATGATTTCAACTTACAATCTATATTTATGATGACTACACATATTTCTGATGTTACTCCTTGGTGTATTACATTTATTACGAGAACTTTGCACGGTTTGTCTTCACACCACCATTTCATTGTTGGATTTTGTTCTTCCCCATCTTCTATGTACGAGTATAGATGTGTTATTAGATCCTTTCAGTTTCAAATAGAAGGTCTCTTTAATCAACCATGGATTGTTAGAGTAGATTTGATTATGTGAAAATTCTAAAATTTTATGAAGTGTATTTAATCAACCATAGATTGTTATAGTGTCGATGACTTCGGTCAATGCGCCTATGTGTCAACGTGGTGCTGGGCGATGCATATTAAGGATGTCACAGACACCAAGAAATCCTGGGTGTCAATTTTGGGCTTGCCCATAAAATAAAAAGGTCTGGATATGTAATTATAGTTTTATGTTTAAAAAGAATGTGACAACTAAGCATTTTAGGAAGAACTGATGTAGATTTGGTATTGCAGGGAAATAGTAAATGCAAATTCTTCTGATGGGTCGATGAACCCAAATGTACGTCTACTCCATCTATAGCTATACCCAACTTTATGTCAACCCCATCTACATCCCTACTTGACGTAGGGAATGAGTGCAAGGAGTGCAAGGCTAGAGAGGCAGCTAGTGCCGCAAAATTATTTTCAATGGCGAAAGCAGAAATCATGTTTCTGCGATGCATTCTTTGTGTAGTATGCGCACTACTTTTTTGGGAACATATGCATAAATGTAGTTAACAGACGGATATTGTAGATACATGAAATTTTTTATAATTTAAAGTAGATACGCTGGACATATTTTGATAAACTCAAGAACTTTTTTTTTGTTTATGAATCAGTTATGATTTTGAATATAAAATTAAACAAAATTAAATATTAACCTTATTAAAAAAAAATTGAAATTTTTTAATGATTTTCTATATAAAATTTAATAAAATAAAATAAAAAATATTTATGGTTTTCTCTATAAAATTAAATAAAATAACAAAATAAATCATAAAATGAACTAATGAAAATAAAATATAATATAAAAAATATTAAAATAGTTCAAAAAATAAAATAATAATCATACTCAAATTTTAATTCTAGTTTTAAAAAGTGGAACCAAACAGAGGATATACATCTTCTCGCTCATATTCTAGGTCAACCAAACGGTCCTAACTATAATCCGGAAATGAAAAACTGGATTATCAAATCCATGATTTGACCATTTCCAGCATTTGATCAAATTCAACATTTCCTAATTCCCGCTACCAAATGGGCCCTAAAACTCCATTCCAAGCAACCAGTGCTCTGATACCAATTGTTAGAATAACCGAGAGGGGGGTGAATCAGTTATCCAGTGTCCCAAATCAAAATGTATAATTCAAAACAATTTCTTCAATACTCTGCTCGTCGATAAACAATAATAACTCTCACTGTCTGTGCTTTTACCGATTATCAGTCTAATGCTAAAATAGATTACCGATCAAATCTAACATGTAACATGTAAAGAATGGTAACAAACAAATATCACAATCAACACATAACACAAGAGATTTAACGTGGAAACCCTGTAAAGGGAAAAACCACTTGGGATCGGCAACCCAAAATTGTTCACTCTTCTGAAGTGCGGTCGGTTAAGACCCAACCCTGTTAAAGGTTACAAACACACTGTCAGGTGTGACCTTGTTAGAGAATTTTAGACTAGAAGTTATCGTCCGACCAACATTCACTATGGGGTTGACAAGATAACAATGTTCATTTTATGAATGATACATCATAAGACTTTCAGAGTCCACTCGGTAAAGAGATTTGATTGTATACAATGGTTAAATATGTAACAGTAAATGACCTTCCTTAATACAACTTCAATTGCATATTACAAATCAATATTTAGTCCATACAAATCCTTCTGATCAATATTTCACTTCAGATTCAATACTGTATCAACTTACTGTCCATCGGTAATTGCTCTTTGTAGCTCGGTAATGGTTCTGCAGCTCGGTTCTTACTAACTAGTATGATCATAATACATGAAATCCTTGTTCATGCGATATTCCTGCAGCTTCTTCTTCTTTCGACATTTTCATAAAGAAAAATTGTTCTCTTATATAGATGAGTAAATCATTTTCTTCTCCACCATCAGATTTTGCCGCTTAATCTCATTCATAGATTTTGCCGCTTCAAACTCTCTTGGTACTTGTGTCAATAACACCTTTCAATCTTTTCTATTAGATCTCCTCTAAATTTTGTCAACCGTCGATCTGTGTAACAAACATTATCTGCTACCTCGATGTTATACTCTTGCCAGCTCATCAATCTTATCGGCTAAACTAATCATTTAGTACATTCTGTTCTACTTGGTTAACAAAGAAATATGTCGGTGAATACTGCTTGATTAATACTGCGATCGGTATACACTACACTCCGTCGGTGTATACTAGAAATGCTTCATTTACCGACAACACTGCTTTGTGTCTTTCAGCTCTATACTTCATCATAGATGAATGCAACATAATAAAGTCAATATCATCAAGTCATAGACTCATCAGCAAGTTACTCAATGTGTTCCTTATCCTCATCTGTCATGTACATCTTTCCTCATGTAGATTTCTCTGTTCTTCATCTCTTTCACCTTTCTTCAAATGTCTCGGTATAGTAACTTACAAGATAAGTGCTGTCAAACTAGTTGACATCAATGACAACATAATACTAATTTAATCATATTACATATCTAATCATCAACTCCTTAGTGATCTTGCAATCACAGATTCTTCGATCAGATTCCAAATCAGTTGTAGTCAACAATATATATATATATATATATATATATATATATATATATCTGTGTGTATATGTATATACATACATACATACATACATACATACATACATACACATATACATATATATACATATACATAATATATACATACATATATATACATATATATACATATGTACATATATACATATATGTACACATATGTATATATGTACATATATGTATATATACATATGTACATATGTACATATATATATATATACATATGTACATATGTACACACATATATATATATATATATATGTACATATGTACATATATAAATATATATATATGTATGTATGTATGTATGTATGTATGCATGCATACATACATACATACATACATACATACATACATATATATATATATATATATATATATATATATATATATATATATATATATATATATATAAAGAAAGTAGTCTATAAGACAAAGGACTCTTGCCATATTCTAACCGTCAAAGACAAGGAACGGTTAGAATATGGCAAGAGTCCTTTGTCTTATAGACTACTTTCTTTATATATATATATATTTATATATATATATATATTTATATATATATATATATATTTATATATATATATATATATATATATATATATATATATATATATGTATATATATATAATATTCTTTTATAGGCGGGGTTTTTACCTCCTTTCAAAAATGAGGTTGGTATGAAACATGACAAGATCTCTTGTCTTATACACTATTTTTTTATATTTGAACATGGAAAATCTTTTATTCTATTTTATAATATATATATATATATATATATATGGGTAAAAGCACAATAAGCTGTCACCCTTTTACAAAGGAAGAGGCTAACAACACCAAAACGAAAAAACTTCAATGGCATAAAAGTCACATTTCTATTTAGAATTTGAAGATGATGTAAACTGATGAAATGTGTGAAATAGGATGAATTTTATGCTTATAATTTTTTAAAATTATTTTGGACATAAATTAATATATTTTTTTAATTTTTAAAGTCTATTTTTCATGTCCTAAAAATACAGCAAATCAGGGGGTTTACCTCCCGTCAAATAATTATAAGTAAGACATTGTTTTTTCTTCCAATTTCAAAATATGTTTTAGATGACATGTATACCTAGTGCAACAAAAAGGAAAGAAGTGTTTTCGATCTATAATTTGCCCGTTATAAGTATTCAAAGTACAACTTACACGAAATCAGTAGTTTTTATCTCCCGCCACTTTTCAACTATCAAAATTTTTCTAAAATTCAAATAAATTATATATTCTTGAAGAATATTCTCTTCTCTAGTGCCTCATATAATTTTAATTTTTTTTTAAATTGATTTACTATTTTTTTTAATTTATCGAATCGGCAACTTCTCAAAGCTTTATATACCTACATGTGATTTTTTACAAATTTGTTTAACATTTTCCAATTGAAATTATATAAAATTTATATTTTTAGAATTTTAATTCCGAGATCTACAAAAGGGTAGTTTTAGTTTTTTCAAATTTTTAATTTGCAGAAGAGAAAAAAACACCATAAGTGCAAATTGTGTATTATTTGTGTTTTTTAAGTTTTGGCTGCCAAGTTGGCATGCCACTTAGGATGACTCGGCCGAGTGGGACTCGGCCGAGTCCCCTCAAGTCGTCGGCCCCTCGCGACCGGTCGCGTGAGCGACCGGTCCTTTCAAACCGAAGGGTATATATGTGCATAATATTTAAAAAAAAAAATATATCAATTGCGAATTTACATTCTTATTTTAGGATATAAGGATATTTTGAAGCAAGGAGTCATTCTTTTGGAGAAGTTTCAAAGAAATTTTGATTTCGAAAGAGTTTGAAGACAAGTTTTTCAGTGACGAAGTAGTAAAACAATAAGAAAAATCTTGCTTAAATATTTGAGCAATGGGAAATAAAAGGACTAGAACAAGGAAGTATGATCGTAAAAGGGATGACCAAATGAAAGGTCATACGAAACGTGTCCAAGAGCAACCAATGGATGTTGAAGAAGAACCTATCGCTGTAGAAGGTGCAACTCAACTAGGGGAGGATATTGGTAGTAGTCGAAGTATACATTTTTTTCCTACAATGCAGAATTTGATGGACATGAATGAGGAATCACTTATTAGTCAAATTGAACCGGAACACTTGGTACCTGAAAGCACTATTAAATTGCGTCTCAAAAATATGTGGATGGAATATTTTGAGAGTAAATCTTTGGTGGGAAAAGCACAATTGTTTGCAAAGTTATTCAAGAAAAAAGAAATGACTCCGGTTTTGGAATTGTTAGGTATTAATAATAGGAAAGTTGGAGGAGGTAAAGTAAAAGAGACAATAATTCAAAATTTACAAGATGCACTGAATGTTGTTAACAAGGCAGATCATAAAGGACCAGATTCAAATGCAGCTAGAAGAGCCTTGATGACTATGATAACTAGTAAGAAATTGACACATAGAAATCAAGTTCGAGCAATTTCTGATTTACTCAACGTATCTCGAAGAACTATACAGAGATATATTAGGAAGAGAAATATGTTGGATATGAATATTGAAAAGAATTGGGTATAGATTTGTAGACTTCCCCGTAAAGACAAAATTTTTGAAGATGTAAGAAGACGGGTCATTGATTTTTGGACCAATCACTCTCGTGTTTCTTCCAATAGAAGGGACACTATACAAATGGACGATGAAGAGACCGGTATGAAGATTTCACATCCAAAACATTTTGTCGATACTACACAAAGTGAATTGTTTGAAGCATTCAAACATGAATTTTCAGATGTGAAAATATGTCAGAGAATGTTTGAGATGTTGCGCCCTTGCTTCGTACGCATAAATAAGGTTCGTGAAACATGTTGTTGTCGAAATCATGTTGAGTTTCACTTTTACTTGCAATCATATAAAAAGGTTACGACAATACTTAATCTAGGTATGGTTACTGGAAGTACAACAAAATTTGTAAAGTCCATTTTATGTGATAAATCAGAAGGTTCAGATGAATTTAATGTCCAGTGTATAAAAAATGAATGCAATAATTGTGGAAATTTGCAGCAATTTCCTTTACAATTTAATAATATTGATGTTACAACACCAGTCCAGTGGAAGAGATTTGAATATGAGATATACCAAACGAAGACAGGAGGTGAATCAAAAAAAATTACATTAAAAGAGAGTGAATTACCGTACCTTCAGTTCATGGACAGATTTCGATCTATGATTTATCCACATATCCAACATTGTCATGGTGCACGATGGCAAGCTAAACAGTTTCGTGATTCCAAAAATTGTTTCCCACTTGGTTGTATTCTTTTAGTTATAGATTTTGCGGAGAGCTATACATTTTCCCCTCAAAAGGAGCTCCAAAGTCAATATTATCATTCTGATCAAGTTGCAATATTTGTGCATGTGACCTATAGACATGCACAATACGATTTGGATGGGATAGAATCTGGTATAGATCAAAATGAACACATTATCATCAAGGAGGTTCATTTCTATATTAGTGATGACAAGGTTCATGATAGGAGCTATGTGGCTCATTGTTTCAACATGTTTTTCAACAATCTTGCAAGTCGTGGGATAAATGCTTCACAACATTGGATCTGGTCTGATGGGTGTGCAGGTAAGTACGTACATGCATTATAAATTTTATTTTAATTTTTTTTTTGAGCATTTCTAGATATATTTATGTGTCACATTTAAATACATTTTTGTATTTATTTGAATTGTAGGTCAATTTAAGTCTGTAAAAGCTTTTAATTGGTTAGCCATGCAACATGCTAGACACAACGTTAAGTTTGTTTGGAACTTCTTTGAAAGTGGACATGGAAAAGGAGAACATGATGGAGCAGGAGCATGTGTGAAGCGTGCACTCCGACAACATGAACTTCAAGGTATGTGTACATACATTTGATATTCAACTTGTTTACTTGACTAGACTATTTAAAACTTTACATTACATGTACACATGTATATATATATATAACTAAATTGTTAAAAATATATCTCTCTAGGTAACATGATAGAGAATTCAAAGAAGATTGTTGAATGGTGTCAAAATCATTTCGCTACTCGAGACACAAAATACAACAAACGTTACTTTTGGGAAGTGATAGGTATTTATTTAATTTACTTTTATTTTTCAAACTCAAATTCATGAAACTACATATATAGGTATGTCATGTATGTGTGTTTTAACTTGTTGTATATATATATATATATATATATATATATATATATATATATATATATATATATATATATATATATATATATATATATATATAATGCATTTCACATTTTTCATGATTTCAAACTGAGATCTATATATCAATCCATCCAATCCAGATATCGATCGATCGAATCCCTACAATTGTCAATCAATTGTTGGAATTAGAAGTTTGCATCAAGTGATGACTACGGGACAACACAAGCCTCCACTGATTCAACTAAGAGATAAATCATGCTTTTGTGAAGATTGTCTTAACAACAACACAATGAGTCAATGTGTTAATATTGCAAATGGATATGTTTCAATATGGGATCATAAAGTGTTAATTAGAATTCCTCCTTATGAAGATGATGACAATGTCATAGACATCCATGATCCTATATATTCAGCTGACTATGAACGTGTTTCTGATTTAGTTGTTACAGGTGCGTATTTTTTATTTCTAGGTATATTTACATGATATATATATATATATATATATATATATATATATATATATATATATATATATATATATATATATATATATATATATATATATATTATACATGAACTTGAGGTTTAAATTTAACATTTACTTGTACACATAAATATAAATTGTGTAGGTGATATTTTTGCTGTGGTTGCGGATCCTGAGAATATAGAAGGTGTAGATTATTATCTACTAAGATGCACCAAGGAAAAACACAAGTTGGTTGAAGAAGTTGTTGATGGTGATGGACAAAAATATCCGACTGGTTCAGTTGTTATTGAAGGCACCTATTATCAACAAGATAAGATTGAAAAAAATGGAATTAAATTTGTTGAATACATGCGTGGAGAGAGAGTTCTACATTATAGTCACTTGGTTATAGCGACGAAATTGCAGTTTGAAACTGTGTCAAAAAAAGGGTCAAGTAAAAACCAAAAGTGGAAGTTGCCTATTGAAGAGCATGAAAAACTTTTGGAGATAATAAAGGATAGAGAGGATCCAGACTACATGTATCAGGAGCTTTAGGTTTGAGGATTTTAATTTTTACATACTTAATTTAAATCCTATTTGAAACTTCTATGTAGACTTTAAATTTGATTTGAAATTTATGATTAGATTGAATTTATGGATCAAGATTAAACCTGAATTGAATTTTAATTGATGAAAGTTATCTCTCTCTCTCTCTCTCTCTCTCTCTCTCTCTCTCTCTCTCTCTCTCTCTTAGAACTAGAACTTTCAATTTACTTTCTACTTGAATTTTAATTTCAATTTATTCATTAGATTGATTAGATAAATATTAGATAGGTCTATATTTCTATTTTTTGTTTAGATTGATTAAATGTAGGTCTATATTTGAATTGAAATTAGATTGATTCTTTTTTCAATTGATTAGAATAGATTGATTTCTTGAATTGCATACCTTTCTAGTCTAGATAAATTTCTATTTATTGATTAGATTGATTAGATAGGTAAATTGAATTTTAATTGATTGGATAGAACTTTCAATTTACTTTCTACTTGAATTTTAATTTCAATTTATCAGATTAGATTGATTAGATAAATATTAGATAGG
>BSBK01004002.1:0-192500 GCA_027943335.1 Chamaecyparis obtusa
TATATCTATATATATATATATCTATATATATGTATCTATATATCTATATATCTATATATATATGTATATCTATATATCTATATATACACAGAGAGAGAGAGAGAGAGAGAGAGAGAGAGATCCATCTTCTCCTATCTTCTCTGATGATCAAAGCCCATATATATTTTATATCTCCTATCTTTCCATACAATTAGAATATGTCTAATTCTATATTCCATTTATATGTTTATATTCCATTCATAACTTCCTCCCCTTCGATCCTTCTATCCAATCTCTAAATATATCTTCAACGCACCCCTTCCCAATAGGTGTTGGCTTATTTCAAAAAGACGTCTTCTTAAAAAGAAAATTAATCTTTTATAAAAGTCTAAACGCATCACACCTTTATGTTTATCACTACTTTGTGATAATCTATAATTTTTATTGTTTATTTTCTATTTTAATTCAATCGCTCCTTGATTCTCTTTTAGTAAAGACTATGTCTTAAGTTATAATTCATTGGCCTTTAACAAATAGTATTATTTTTTAATAACACATGGTGACTATCTCAAGTGAGTTGGTCATATTAATGAACTTTCTAATATGATTGTATGCTTTCACTACTACTAGTAATGTCTCAAGGCCTCACATATAATGTATAGTAGTTTAGAGGAAAATCCATACAAACAATCTTGTGTTAGAAATTGTGTTAGACATTGTCTCCTATACCAATTGATACCACTCTCTAGTAATTAGATACAATGTTCTTAATAAATCATGCTGGAGTAATATACTATCCACTAGATAAATGCTATGGAACATTATATATTTTTTGCAGAAACAACTTTACACAACAACACTATACATATATAATTGAACTCTATAAGTTCATACACAATTTCTATTTTATATATTTTGATCATGTTCATATTTTGATTATCATATATTTTAATTTAAACTATTTTTTTAATACTTAAAATTTTTATTATTATCTAATAGTAAATTTTATTTTGTAAAGGTTATATTACAGTCCACCCTTCCATAAAATTGTTTTTCCTCAAGCAATGTCATATTTTATACAAACCTTTCATTATGAGTAGCTTTTGTTTCACAATTGTGATATTAATTATATTTGTTTTCTCCTTATTTTAAATGTGAATTATGATTTGATAGTAGAATCTTGGCAAACCTTAACTTAATACTAGAGAAAAGGATCTAGGTCAACTTATAATAGTGCTAATTGAATTTGTGAAAACCAATGTTCACATGATAGCATGTCTTGAATCCATATCTTTTGGTTCATTATTAGTTATTCTATTAATCTAGATCAACCAAAAATAGAACCACACACGGAGTATATACTTGAATTCATTAAATATAAGCATGAATATATGAATACATGAAGCATACACAAAATATACACATTAATGCATGAATACACAAAGCATACACAAAGTATACACATTAATGCATGAAGACATTATACATACACATAATATACATGATCCATGCATTATTAGATTTCTTCTTATTTAATAGAAAATGAAAAATGTGTCTTTCCTAATCAATCATGGTTTAGTTTGGTAGGAAATCCTCTAGAGGGTCGATGTAAATTGCTCAACCCAACTAAGCCTAAGAGCATGTAGTGTCCCACTATGATAAATCACCTTTTGGCCCACAAGAGGCACAAACATCCCACAATGACAATTCCATCCCTTGGAGTGGCTTACATAGCTTGGGAGAACTAGTAAACTGAAACTCACAAACTTACTTCCCCCATCCATCCTGAATGTTTACAAAGTACAATACAACCACATTAATTTATTCATAATCTATCAATAATATATATAATTCATATTTTATATTGTTTATAGCTGAACATGGACCTCTAATCCAACCATAGACACAACATAGTCATTGCTTAGTCATTGTATACAGAAATGAACATGAATTGTCCAATTCACACACTCAATCGAATCGACCTATTGCCTCCTATTTAGACAGGGTGTTTGAATTACTCTTAGAACGAGAGCCAACAACCATTAGACCAATTCTAAAATGGAGGATTTGAAAGCTTGAAATGATCAAAATTGTAATTAATCTAAAATGAAGATGCAATTGTAATCTAAGAATGAAAGTGCAGATTTAATCTATGAAGCTTGAAAGAAAGATGAGAATTAATCTAGAACATAATAAACAAACTAATTAATATGAAAGTGCCATTATACTAGAATGAGAATTACTCTAATTATGCAATAAAAAGGCTTTAAAAGTATGAAAATTGAGACAAAAATCCACTATAGTTTTGGTATTCTAAAATTGCCTCCTCAAAATGAAGAAAAGAAGGTTCATAATATAGAAGAGCCCAGGAGAAGGATGAAGGGTTTCTTGGAAAGAAACGGTTGACTCTTCATCTCCATGGAGGAAGGTGAGACAAATTGATGAATTATTTAATTAAATGAATGAATATTACCACATGGGTGGCTTTTCGAGTTATTTTGAATAATTAAATCCAAATAAAGATGCCCATTCAAATAACCAAATATTATTTAATTCCTTGGATTTGTTTTAGCTAAAGGGGGTGGAATTAATTTAATTTAAAAGCACTAGGACTTTAGAATTAAATTAATTAATCATAGGGATTTTTAGCCAATAAATGTCAAATATTTAGGAATTAAATATAGTGTATGATTAATGCAAATTTAGGGTTTTTTCCATTTGACACCAAGTCAAATAAAGTCAATTGGGAGATAGAATTGCCTAGTAAAATAGGACTTTGATGATGTAGAAATTTGAAGAAATGCACCAAAATTGATTAGAATTGTAAGGTGCCAATTCTGGGGTATTACATTTTGCCCCTCTTTGAATTGATGTGCGAGCAGCGCGTTGATTCAAAGAATAGTCTGATGTGATAGATGATGAGGTTTCAGGATTATCTCCAGAATAGAGCTTAACCCTCAGAAGTTGAGGTTAGATTGCCAAGACACAAATCAAATCGAGTTGCAGAACCATCTCCAGAAAGAAGTTTGATTCTCTGAAGTCTAAGTTAGATTGCGAAGACAACGATTGGATTACCACTTTGAAGGAAGACTGTCCCCATAATGAGGTTCAATCTTTTAGAAATCAGGGTTAGATTGCCCCAATACCCATTGATTAGATGATAACTGATGCATATTTAGAACTATCTCCAGAATGAAGCTTAATCCTCCGAGACTCGAGTTAGATTGCTCCAATACCTAATGAGATTTCAAGAACCATCTCTAGAATGGAGCTTGATCCTCAAGGATTCGAGTTAGATTGCTTAGATACCTAAAAGATAGATGACAAGATGTGAGACACAAAGATGCCCCTAGTGAAGAGATGCCCTAAGCGATGAGGTCTTTTGATTCAAATCAGAATCATTCAAGAATTGATTTGACAAGATTCAAATGATGCAATCATCTTGCCCCCTCAGGAACGAAATCGAAAGATGACACGTTAGAAAGATGATTGACAGCAATATGTTGCAGATACAAATAAAATTGGAGATCCAGAGGAACTTGAAACAAATTAAGGAAACATCGAGAGGATGCAGAAGCGATTTGGAGGTCCTGTTCACCAAGTTTGACCATGGTTGACTAGATTTGACTAGAGTTGACTTTTGATGAAAACATTGAAGATCTCAAGAAAATGATGATGAGACAAGATTCCAGCAAGAAAATGCCACCAAAAGGTTGACTACACAAGCGTCTGATCCCGATGGTCCCAAAAATTTAAAACATGATTTTGAGCTATCTAGAGATGTCAGAATTCAATTTCGATCCTAAAAATGGATTCAGAATGGTCAATTTAGCCAAGGGTGAAGTTTTTGTGCAAAACATAGCACTTTTGAAAATTAGGTCAAAAGCCATATAAGGCTTGGAGGGGTCATTTTCAATTCATTATTCACTTTGTCTTCTAGCAAATTTGAGAGCTCTAAGAGAGATGGAGAATGTGCCAGTGCATACACATTGTTTTGAGCATTGCCGACGACACAATCAGCCACCGGAGTATGACGCACCTGTAAGTAGTCGATAAACCATCTTGCATTTCAAGTTTTAATGCTTTCTTAGGTCATTTAGGTTAGATTTAAATGCTTTTAGGGCCTAGTTCATCCAATGTCGTGCGAGGAAACAATTTCCTCACGCCGGCCTTAGTCGCTCCTCATGCGAGAAAATGGTTTCCTCATGAGGGTTAGGGCTTCTTCACACTGGGCTTCTCCGCGAGCTTGCGTGAGATGCTTGGCGATGCTGCGTGAGATTTCATCCCTAGTGATGAACTCTCACACAATATGCGATCTTGTCTCGCACAACAACAAAAATCTCACGTGAGAAGCTGTTGTAATTCTGTAGAGTCTTCGTCCAATTTTGCATAGAATTGACCGATTAGAGCATCCAAGAGTCATGTTTAGGATAGATGCATAGTTCCAGTTGCTTGTTATTGCTTTGAAAAACCATCATGATTGAGATACTAATCAAATGTCATTGCTTGTTTTGCAGGTTGACTTCCCAAATGTTGCATTTTGGTCCCACCATCCAGTCGTCAGGGAGTTAGTGCGGAGATTGGACGATGTAGAGGGTACCCACATAGATGGGCTGGGATTGACTTATCTACATGATATGCCCAACATTCAGATGAATCATGGACTACTAGGTGCATTGGTCGAGCGTTTCCACTCGAAGATGAACACCTTTCACTTGCCGATGGGGGAGATGACAGTCACCCTCAAGGACATCTATAGGATATTGAGGCTACCATTCCATGGGGCCCACATGGAGTATGACATTCAGTCGAGGGGGGGCACACCAGCACTAAGGGCCATTTTCTAGGATGATTTAGTGATGGGTCGGGCCATCTCATGGGATGAGTTGATAGGCCGATATGGAGCTGGGCACAGATTAGCGGTCATCCTAGTAGGGTTCTTGAGCTGTTACCTGATACCAGATCAGGGACAACATGGATTGGAATGTGGATGGGGATGCACATTGGAGTGGATGCTAGAGAAACCACTAGTGTGATTTGGATGGGGTGAGTGTCCGCTCGCACAAATGTACCATGAGATGCACGAGATCATGTATCAGAGTGTGTGGACCATGGCTGCCGGTGTTTTTGTTTTACAGATCTGGGCCTGGGAGCATCTCCTCATATGCAGACTAATTTTTCATGATACTAGGTAGCCCCTAGAGCCTTATATTTATAGGTATGCAGGTTTGATAACTCAACCAGTGCTGGGTAAGATGGAGCAGTGGCGCAGGTAGCTAGACGACATGGTTGTAGTCATATAGAGACCATGGGTAGCCACAAAGGTTTGGGATGATGCTTGGCATGAGCTCCCCCATATGTTCTTCTCGTGTTCACTGATTGGATGTACCATTTCTATTATTGAGCACTTCTTGCTCATACGGGTCCTATGATAGTTCAGGAGACCACAGGACATCTCCGAGGAGTACTGCACATATGCCTGATTCATTAATGAGATGAAGAAGACTGGCAAACTAGATTAGACCATGGAAGATGCATGATTTAGGCACAGCTACCATAAGCTCAGTGGGATTACATGGCAGATGTGACCAATGCAGGGGTGACACCTGCATACAAAGATCACGTTTTAGCATACTCGTATCCTAGGTTTATAGATCTTGTTGGCATGGGACAAAGGGAACAGTAGGTTGTACAACAACAATAGACACAATAGTAGCAGGTACCCATACAACAATAGATTTCTCAGCAAGAGCAGAGGGTATTGAGAGCAAGGAGTGGGCAGGTTGCTATCCCTCCTAAGACTATGGGTTCAGATGCAGGTGTTGGTAGCAGTGGGACCCAACAGAGGTCCACGAGATAGAGGACAACTGACACATCATAACAGACACCTCCTAACAAGGGGGCCCAAGTTGATGATACTATCATGCAGGATCCACCTGCAAGAGGGTAGGATGCACATGTACAGGAGGTTCTGAGGAAGAGCTAAGAGTTGATATGGTAGGCATGGAGGGAGAGAGATGACTATCACACATAGGTCATCGTGCAGGAGACCCGGGTAGCCGAGCAAGATTGAGAGATCAGAGGGCTCCAGGAGGCACTTGCTAGGTCTCAGCTAGAGACCAGTATGAGGCTAGGTAGTCAGCCTATGGTGTAGGAGAACCCTGTTAAGGGTCCCCACCAGTCCTAAATTTTGGTGTGTGGAAGTGCCTAATGAAGGCTTGTTTATAGAATAAGAGTTTTTAAGCTCACTAGTGTGTAAAGGCCTAGTGGAGGTCTTATTTTTGTAGTTTGTTCTTCCTACTTTGTTGTATAGTGACTCGGGGCATGTTGTCATCCTAAGGTCACTTCTAGTTTATAGTTGTCAAAGTCTTAAAATAGGGATTAGGAGAGTTTTTGCACAAGAGTGCCATGTAATAGACCTTAGTATGGTCTTAGGAGTTTGAATGAGCAAAAGTTACTTGAGCAAGAAAAAGTTGCTCTAAAAGTTGCTAGCAACTTTTCAAAGTTGCTTAGAAACTTTTCCTAATAGAGGTCTAAACCTTACCAAGAGGTTTCTAAACCCTAACCATGCTCTAATCTTGAGGAGAAGACTATATTTGACATTAGAAACCCTAATAGAAGGGTTGGCAATTATTCTGTACGATTATTGTATGGAGGAACTAGACTATGATTGAGAAACAGTGTGTGCTAATCATATTTATGGCATGAAATGTTGAATTAATGGATTTCATGTGATATATTTGATTGTGTATTAGTGTTTAGTTGTGTTTTGCTTCATTTTTCAATACTTATACTAGGTTCTTTATTCATTTGTTTGTATATACATTTGTGTTTTATCTCTGCCAGTCCCCTGTCTAGTTTGAAGGGGTTTGTAATGGAGGGCCTATAGTTCCTATCCCCACTGTGGAAAAACCATGGCTCTTTGGGATATGGTAGCACATACCCTACCCTATAAATATGTGCAAGAAGTGCCCAAGATAGCAAGTGCAAACAATTGTTTGATCAAGCCCTAGGCGAGACTAAGCGGTGCCCGGCTAGGAACGGTCAGCAAAGAAAGAGCTCTAGAAGACAAGGGAGTGAGTTCCAAGTCTATCCCTTTTTAGGGAGGAAAGTGACATGTATGAAGGATCATTTTTGTGAAGGAGAGAGCTTGAGAAATCTAGGAGTGGTGTTGTTATAGATAGTTTAGCCCTGTGACCTTGAGAGGCCTAAAAAGCCCTAAAAACCCTCATTCTTGGAGGAAGCGTTGTACGGATAGATGGAGGCCCAAAACCCCAAAAATATTTGAGGGTTATGCATTTGAATAGAATTTATTTTGGAACAGGATTGTTGGTTTAGTGGAAGAAAAGGGTTAAAAGTCCTACAAACCCGGAAGGAGGCCTAATTGGGGCTCTCTCTAGTAGCCCTGTTTTGTGAAGGAACTATACAATCAGGTGTCAAACCATCTTTGCTATCACCTTGGAGTTTCTTAACATGTTACAAGAAAACATTAAAACTCACCTATACCCCTATCAGAGCTTGTGGTGTTGATTGAGCTTTGAGAACCCTTATAGGCCAAAGTAAGGGAATGAAGCTAGGAAGAATGCTACCAAAGCTTACATAGGAGAAGTACTACACTTGGTGGAAGGATTGAGCTATTTTAGGGGATCCTAGAGTGATTTGGAGTCCTATAGACCATAGTAAGTGTCTAAAGTACATTGGGATCCTAGCTAAGGATCAGAGAGCATAGACTAGCTAGTCTATCTCAATCTCCCCATCAGATTGGTATCAGAGCCTCTTAAGGCTTGGGAAGTGGAATTGAATGTTTCAACCTCCAGAGGAATTAGTTGGATCATCTCACAAGAAGAAAATGGTGACTAATGTAGAGCTTGCTAAGAAGGTGGAAGATTAGGAGGAAGCCAATAGACTCCTGCAAGAAAGATTGGTCCAGATGGAACAACTCTTGGATGATGTCCAAGAAAAGGTAGATAAAGTGAATGATAGGATGGAGGAATAGGATGCCAAAGAGAAATAAAAGACTATTGATGATGATGTGCCCACACCTAACCCTCCAACCCAAGATGAGAAATTTCTGAAAGCTTTGAAGGCCATTATCGGAAAGGCACTTGAAGGTGTCCCATTACTTATCGACAGAATGGATATAGAGCTTGTGATGCAATGGATTGAGGGCATGGAGAATCACTTCGAATGTGAAGAGATCTCTAATGAAAAACAAGTCAAAGTGGCCAAGTCTAGGTTGAGGGGACAAGCTTTAACCTAGTGGAACTACCTGCAAGAAGAAAGGGAGAAAGAGGGAAAGAACCCTATCTCTAATTGGAAGGCTATGGTGAATAAGGTAAGAGAGGCATACTTACCTATAGACTATGAGATTCAACAGCATAGAAGAAGATTGAACCTCAAACAAAAGGAGATGGATGTGTCCACCTATATCGAAGAGTTTCATAAATTGAGCTTAAGATCCAAGGTCAAGGAAGAGGAGAGCATCAAGGTGGCAAGGTACTTAAGTGGATTGAAGTGGAGCATAGCAGAAGAGATGAGTTTGTTTACTCCCACCATAGTACTTGGATGTCAGCATATGGCACATAAATTAGAGGATAAACAAAGAAGGAAGTAGGAGCCTAACTCAAAGAATAGAGGAAGGGGTAGAGACTCTAGAGGGGGTCAAAGAGGAAGTTCTAGTGGCAGAGGAGGTGACCCAAGAAGCCAAGGGGAGAGAAGACTTCTAGAATAAGTGGCAGAGACCAACACAAGATGATCTTTTAGTAAAGGAAGAGGATCTCAGGGAAATAGAGGAAGAGGTGCAGGAAGAGGTAGCTCCTACTTTGCCACAATGAAATGTTATCAATGTGGACAACTTGGGCACCCTGCTTATAGGTGTCCTAACAAACCATCAAACTCAAGCAGTGAGAAGAGGGTAGCCTATGCCCATGAAGATAGTAGTAGCTCATGTACCAATGAGGTCAGTAAACTAGAGTCAGAAATGGGGGAGAACCTGATGTTTAGAAGAGTGCTCATAAGGCAACCTCACCAAGGATAACCCAAGTAGAGGAGGGCTCTTTTTAGAGTCAGATGTAAGATTCAAGGCAAAGTTTGCAAGGTTATAGTGGATTCAGGGTCAACAGACAACATCATTTTAGATTAAGCAACAAAGAAGCTTAAACTCACAAAGATTCCCCATGCAAACCCTTACAAGGTGACTTGGTTGAATCAGGAGCAAAGTGTGTTAGTGAATGAGCAAACATGGGTGGAGTTTTCCATTGGAGGTTATAAAGACAAGGTTCTTTGTGATGTCCTACCCATGGATGCATGCCATCTCTTATTGGGAAGACCCTGGCAATTTGATAGGAAAGTGCTCTATGATGGAGAAGAGAATTCCATTGCCTTCAAGAAAGATGGAAGGACATTCAAGATTTAGTCTATAACAGAGATTGAAGAAGGAACTTCTAAGACACCTAGTGTATTTCTTAGTAGTGCTAAAGAGTTCCTACATACATTACATGATGATGAGATAGTGGGATGTGCCATTATGGTGAAGCCAAAGGAGGATGAAAAGAAGTTGCAAGCAGAGACACCTTTAGAGGTGAAGCAAATGTTAGAAGAGTTTAGGGATATTGTGAGTGACGAAGCACCTACAACACTTCCTCCAAGAAGGGCCATAAGTCATCAAATAGACTTTGTACCTAGTGCATCTCTACCTAACAAAGCAGCCTACAAGCTTACCCCTGACCAAAACAAGGAAGTGGCAAGACAAGTGCAAGAGTTATTGGATCAAGGACTGATCAAGAAAAGTATTAGTCCATGTGCAGTCCTGGTGGTCTTGGCATCCAAGAAGGGAGGAAAATGGAGACTTTGCACTGATTCAAGGGCCATCAATAGAATCACTATCAGGTATAGGTTCCCAATCCCAAGAATAGAAGACTTGATGGATTGTTTAGGAGGTGCCATGTACTTTACTAAATTGGATCTCAAAAGTGGTTATCACCAAATTAGGATTAAGGAGGGTGATGAGTGGAAGACCGCTTTCAAAACCATAGATGGATTGTATGAATGGCTTGTGATTCCATTTGGGCTTACCAATGCCCCAAGCACCTTCATGAGGTTGATGAATGAGGTCTTGAAGGACTTCATAGGCAGATTTGTAGTGGCATATCTTGATGATATACTCATCTATAGAAAAACTAAAGCAGAGCATCTTGAGCACTTAAGGTTGGTCTTGAAGAGACTACACGAGGAACAATTGGCTATCAACCTAGAGAAATGTGAGTTCATGTAGCAAGAACTAGTTTACTTGGGATTTGTGGTATCCAAGGGTACTTTGAAAATGGACCCAAGCAAGGTGGAGGCAATCTTGAATTGGCCTGCCCCTAAAACAGGGATTGAAGTTAGGAGTTTCCATGGGTTGGCCAATTCTATAGGAAATTTGTGAGAGACTTCAGTGGTATATGTGCACCAGTGCTTGATACCATCAAGGGAGGACTCAAGACTAAGTTCAAATGGATTGAGGCAGCTGATAAGGCATTCCAAACATTGAAGCAAGAGGTAGCTACCAAACCTATCTTACTCTTACCTACTTTTGATAAGTTGTTCACTATTGAATGTGATGCAAGTGGTGTAGCAATAGGGGGTGTATTGAGCCAAGAAGGAAGGCCTATGGCATTTTTTAGTGAGAAGCTCAATGAAGCAAAGAAAAGGTATTCAGCTTATGACTTAGAATTGTATGCATTAGTACAATCTCTTAAGAAGTGGAGACATTACCTCCTGCCAAAAGAATTTGTTGTATTCATAGATAATCAGGCCTTGAGCTATATTAATACTCAGGAGAAGCTTAGCAATAGACACTTAAGTGGATGGAGTATCTCCAATCCTTTACCTTCACCATCAAACACAAGAAGGGGCAGCTCAACAAGGTAGCAGATGCCTTAAGTAGGAAGTTATTGACTGTCCAAGAAGTTTAGTTGCAAAGCATTGGAGTGGTAGGTTTCAAAGAGTTATATAAGGAGGATGAGGACTTCTCACAAGCCTACAAGGTGTGCCAAGAGTTTGAGAAGCATTTCCATGGTGAGTATGTAGACTATACCCTTCAAAATGGATTATTGTTCAAAGACAATCAACTATGTGTGCTAGAGGATCCATGAGGGAAAATCTAATTCAAGAGAAGCATAATGGCAGTCTAAGTGGACATTTTGGTATAAAAAAAACCATGGAGTTAGTAAAAAGGTACTATTTTTGGCCTAAGCTAGCAAGAGATGTGAGAAAATATGTGGAGCAATGTGGAGTGTGTCAAAGAGCTAAAGGAGGTTCAAGCAATGCAGGAATCTATCAACCTTTGCCAATACCAAATAGGCCATGGGAGTGTGTGAGCATGGAATTTGTGGTTGGACTCCCTAAAACCAAATTAGGTATGGATAGCATCTATGTTCTAGTAGATAGGTTCTCTAAAATGAGTCATTTCATTCCATGTAGAACTACTCATGATGCAAGCTATATAGCACATCTCTTTTTCAAAGAGATAGTAAGGATTCATGGACTCCCATTGAGCATTGTGTTAGACAAGGATAGAAAATTCATGGGTCATTTTTGGAAAACCTTATGGAAAAGGTTAGGAACTAATCTCTCATTCAGTTCAGCATACTATCCTCAAACTGATGGTCAAACTAAAGTTATAAACAAAGTGTTAGGCAACTTGCTAAGGTGTTTGACCAAGGAGTATGGGAAAACTTGGGATCTTATCATTTCTCAAGCAAAGTATGCTTACAATGATAGTTTGAATAGGACCACAGGAAGGAACCCATTTGAGATTGTCTATGGAAGACACCCTAGAGGAGTATGTGAACTAAGAGACTTAGGTTCCACGGAGATGAAAAGTGGACAAGCATAAGATTTCACTCAAACAATCAAGGAAGTCCAAGAGCAGGTCAAGAAAACTATCATGGAGTCCACTCAAAAACTCAAAGCCAAAGTAGATGAAAGGAGGAAAGAAGTTCAATTTTAGATAGGAGACTATGTGATGGTTCACCTAAGCAAAGCAAGGATGTAGAAAGACATGCCTACCAAGCTCTAAATGAGAAGAGTAGGGCCTTGTAAAATTCTGGCCAAGTATGAAGAAAATGCATATAAAGTGGACTTGCCATCAAATTTGGCTATCTCACTGGTGTTCAATGTTACAGACCTGGTCCTATTCAAAGAGGACATCACATAGCAAGATGTGTACGACTATTGTACGGAGGAACTAGACTGTGACTAAGAAACAATGTGTGCCAGTCAGATTTATGGCATGAAATGTTGAATTAATGGATTGCATGTGATATCTTTGATTATGTATCAGTGTTTAGTTGTATTTTGCTTCATTTTTAAGTACTTAGAGTAGGTTCTTTATTCATTTGTTTGTATATACATTTGTGTTTTATCTCTGCCAGTCCCCTGTCTAGTTTGAAGGAGTTTGTAATGGAGGGCCTATAGCTCCTATCCCCACCTTGGAAACACCATGGATCTTTGGGATATGGTAGCATAGACCATACCTTATAAATATGTACAATTAGGGCCCAAGATAGTACATGCAAACAATTGTTTGATCAATCCCTAGGTGAGACTAAGCGGTGCCCGGCTAGGAGCGGTCAGCAAAGAAAGAGCCCTAGAAGACAAGGGAGTGAGTTCCAAGTCTATCCCTTTTGAGGGAGGCAAGTGACATGTATTAAGGCTCATTTTTGTGAAGGAGAGATCCTAAGCAATCTAGGAGTGGTGTTGTTGCAGACAGTTTAGCCCTGTGACCTTGAGAGGCCTAAAAAGCCCTAAAAACCCTCATTCTTGGAGGAAGCATTGTACGAACAAATGGAGGCCCAAAACCCCAAAAATATTTGAGGGTTATGCATTTGAATAGAATTTATTTTGGAATAGGAGTGTTGGTTCAGTGGAATAAAAGGGTTAAAAGTCCTACAAACCTGGAAGGAGGCCTAATTGGGGCTCTCTCTAGTAGACCTATTTTGTGAAGGAACTATACAATCAGGTATCAAACCATCTTTGCTATCACCTTGGAGTTTCTTAACATGTTACAAGAAAACCTTAAAACTCACCTGTATGATTGTCAAATCTTGTGGTGTTGATTGAGCTTTGAGAACCCTTATAGGCCAAAGTAAGGGAATGAAGCTAGGAAGAATGCTAGCGAAGCTTACATAGGAGAAGTACTACACTTGGTGGAAGGATTGGGCTAGGTCAGGGGATCCTACAGTGATTAGGAGTCCTATAGACCATAGTAAATGTCCAAAGTACACTAGGATCCTAGCTAAGGATTAGAGAGCATAGACTAGCTAGTCTATCCCAACTCCCCATCAGCTTACTATTATGTAGCATACATGGGAGTAGTACCAAATCTAGCAGAGCGGGTGCCACCATTTTTAGAGTATGATGGGTATGGGAAACACCATAGGGACCTCCACCGTAGGGACCTCCACTATAGGCACCTCCTCAGGCACCACCGTAGGTCCACCTCCTCCACCTCCTCCAAGTGGTGGTGGGTAGAGCTAGACTCATCTTGATATACATTGTAGCCCATTTTTTATACTATGCTCGAGTAGCACCATTCTTTTGATGTACATTGACATTGATCGACTGAGATATATATGAGATCATCATTTTGATATCATTGTACTTATGCATATATTGCTTTGGATATTTATGCTTTATGAGATGTTTCCTATATGCTTAGATGTATGGATTAGATGTGAGATGCACATGATTCCTTAATGTATATGCAGATGAATATGCACATGTTTTATTTAATATATGAGTATGCAATGATAGATGATAGATGAATAAATGCAATGTATGATTTGATTTATGCTTATAATGAATGCACATGTATATGGATATGTAGATGTAGAATGTATGCACATGATCTTATGGATGCAATGAAAATGCAATGGATATGGTACTAATCATCTCATGTAGGATGTCACAATACATGATAGGTACTAACCAAAAGAATGTTTGTAGATCAAGAGTGAGGATCAGACACTTTTGCAGCCAAGATGAACCCAAGACTAAAGAAGAGAACCCTTGGTGAATGAATCTAGAAGAAGACAATAAAGAGAGCACCAAAACATTGTCTTAATGCAAGCCTAGAATGAAAGTGCAAGCCTAAGCTAAATGCAAACCCTAGGACTTGGTTGTTGGACCCATTTTATTATCATCATAGAGTTTTTAGTAACAAATGGTTGTAAGATGCCATACAACCCTCACTAACACTGCAATCATGAGAATATGAATATGACATTAGTCTTAGATTTTTCAGAATGAGGTGTAAGCATTAAGGCACAAGAAGCCAAAATGACCTGAACATCTATTCCTTTTGATTTAGCAAGTTAACATAAGCATTAAAGCATAGTTTCTAGAATGACATGAATGTTGCTTGCACACAAACATGACAAACACATGGGAGTTTCTTCCTTTTGCTAAGTGAATGATAAGCATATCAAAGGTGCTCACAGTGATCCTTACATTCACTTCACAAGACAAGAATTTGCAATTTCACTTGTAGCAGAAAGAAGTCACTCAAAAAGACAAGGAGAAGAACCAACCTCACCAAAGTTTCCATATAAAAGGAGTCAAGGTACACATGGCCATCCAACATGAGATGAAGGCTCTCATAGTGGACACCCCTCTTATGTAAATTCATTGGATCATTGGAACTAAACCGACAAGTAGAAAGAAAAGGAAAGATCATGCCCCTAGTCTTCGCTTCTCTCAGTCAAGAGAGACGTCTTAGAGTTACTCAAGGAGGAATTTTAAAGCAAAAGGACAAACACACAAAAGAAAAGCTCAGCATGCTTAAGAGTTACAAATTTAGTTTTTAGTTTCAGTTTCAGTGGATTGATGTCAGATCGAAAGTATACAACGCAAGAAGTCTCAACAGGACGATGATAGTAGGTGGATGCAGTGAGAACCACTGGTGATTGATGTGAGAGAAAATCTCAAGGAGAAATCAGAGCACTAACAAGGTATCAGTAGGTAAACTTAGTGAGAACCACTGGTGACTGATACTCAAGAGATCCTCAAGAAGAAAGATTTGAAAGTGAACCAAACATTAGTAGGCAGACATAGTGAGAACCACTGGTGATTGATGTATGAGGGATCCTCAAGGTGAGAGATCTAAGTGATAGCTAGGTATCAATAGGCAGGCATAGTGAGAACCACTGGCGATTGATACGAGAGATCCTCGAGGAGAGAAATCTCAAAGTTAGCTAGGCATCAGTAGACAGACATAGTGAGAATCACTGGTGATTGATGCAAGGAAAATCCTCTAAAAATGATAGGACAATGCCCCCTAGACCAGGAAGGTTCCCCCAAGTGTGATCAGTTTCAATCCATGTAGAGTTGAGAAAAATCTCGAGAGATAACTAAAAGAAAATGCATGAGCTAGAAAACTAAAGCAAAAAACAAGCTAAAGCAGGAAACATGAAAGCAAACTAAAGGAGGAAAGCAAGAGCCAAGTGGTGCCGCAATAGGTATAGCATTAGGGAACAAGAGGCACCTGTTTACCAAGTTTTCACCATCTTGGCAAAGATTCTATTTTTGCTACCATGATGCCTGTTTGCCAGGTTTTCATCAATGACACATTTTTTCTTTTTTAATTTTTTTTTGTACTTTTCTCTTTTTTGATTTTTTTGTATTTTTGAATTTTCACTTCTTCTTTTTTTTTGTATTTTTAAATTTTTAAATTTTTTTTGTTATTATCAAAGCATCTGTTTACTAAGTTTTCACCAGGATAATAGATACATCAAAGTGCATGTTTACCAGGTTTTCACTAAGATGATCATTTTTTTAGGACATTTTGCAATTTTTAGGATTTTTTCAGAATAAAGTATGTACAGGAGCATATAGAGAATGTCTCAGCTGTAGAATCTTTTCAGGTGCAGAGCGTTGATCGACTCTTTGAGCTGTTCTCCTTTAGTAGTAGATAGTTGATAAGCACCAGACCCAAATGTTGCGGTGATGGTGTATGGACTGAGAAAGTTTGGTTCAAACTTTCCTTTCTGTATTCCTTGTTGTTGATTCTTGGGGTTTTCTCTTAGGATGAGATCACCCACTTAGAATTCCCTTGGTCTGAATTTCTTATTGTAGCTCTTAGACATCCTTTTCTGGTATGCTCTTAGATGATTGAATGCCACTTTTCGATGTTCATCCAGTAAATCTAGCTCTTGTAGCCAAGATATTCTAATGTCTTCATCAGTAATGAGGTTCTTCAGAGAGACTCGCAATGTAGGAATCTCAACCTCAATAGGAAACACAACATCCACACCATAGACTAAGGAAAAGGGTGTGGCCCTTGTTGGAGTTCAAATTCTTTTTTTGTAGGCCCATAAAGCTAGATTAATCTAGAGGTGCCAATCTCTACCAGATTTGTGAACTATTTTGTGCAGGATCTTGAGGGTTGTCTTGTTGGAAGCTTCTGCCTGTCCATTACCCTGAGGATAATAGATTGAGGACCAATGCTAGATGATTCTAAATTTAGTGCATAACTCCTTTAGATCTTTGTTCTTGAACTATCCCCCATTGTCAGTGATTATTAAGGAGGGTACACCATATCTACAGATGATGTAATTCAGTATGAACCTGGCAACAAATTTTCCATCAGCTATAGTTAGAGGCACTGCCTCGAACCATTTGGTAAAATAATCTGTAGCTATGATAATGAACTTGTGTCCTCTTGAGGAAGACATATATATCTGACCCACCAAATCGAAGGCCCATTGCTAAAATGACCAAAAACTAATGAAGGGAATGAGCTCCTTGGTAGGAGTGTGAATCAGATTTCTATGAAGCTGACATTGTTTACAAGACTTGGCATACTGTATAGCATCATTTTCCATTTCCAGCCAATAGTAACTAGCTCTAATAAGTTTACAAGCCAATGTCAGGCCGCTTGAATGAGAACCACAGATGCCTTCATGCACCTCAGCTAATGAATGTTTAGACTCATCGGGCTCTAGACACCTAAGGAGGGTACCATCTAGACCTCGTCTATACAAGTCGTTAGCTACTATGACATATCATGAAGCACTACAGATTAGGTAATGTTTTTCATTCTAGGTATAAGTGTTTGGAATAATTTGATCTCAGAGATAGGAGTAGATATGATGGTAGTGAGATGAATCATGCCTAATGACTGAACATATCATCTTGGATTCAGGGGTATTGTAGGCTTGGTAGCATAATGTCTCCACCAGGAATTCATGTCTGGAGTCATTTTCTGGCATTTGTAGCATGGAGGCAAGAGTGGCCATGGCATTGACTACTTTATTATCTATCCTTGGAATCTGCCAGAAAGAAATGTGTGCAAAATACTATTTGAGATCATCAACCATTCATTTATAAGGCACCAACTTCTCATCCTTTGTTTGATAGATATCATTAATTTGATTGATGACCAACTAAGAGTCTCCAAAGACCTTAAGTTCATCCACACGCCATTCAATAACTATCTTCATGCCATTGATCAAAGCTTCATATTCTGCGATGTTATTTGTGCAAGGGAACAACATTTTGTAAGCCTTAGGTAAAGAGTATCTTTGTGGTGTGACAAATAGTATTTTGACACTTGACCCCTGCTAGGTAAATGAGCCATCAAAGAACATACTCCATGTTTGATGTGTAAGAAGCATTATAGACTCATCTAGAAATTCAATTTTCAATGGTTGATGATCCTTGATAGGAGCTTCTGCCAGTTGATCTGCAATAGCTTGTCCTTTAATAGTTTTTCTCTCTACATACTCAATGTCAAACTCACTGAGTATCATGACCCATTTTTCCAGTCTACCTATGAGGGAAACTTTGCTGAGTAAGTACTTTAATGGATTAATTTTAGCAATAAGTCTTGTAGTGTGAGAAAGCTTATAGTGTCGTAATTTCTGTGAAGCAAACACCACTGCTAGACAAGCTTTTTCAATGACTGAATAGTTCATCTCATAAGAGACCAGAGTTCTACTGATGTAATAAATGTCTCTTTCCTTGTTATTTTGGTCTTCTTGAGCCAATAGAGCACCCAGAGATGTGTATGTAGCTAAAATATAAAGGATGAGTGGCTTCCCATGAATAGGAGGCATCAAGATTGGTGGATTTGCAAAATATTGTTTGATTTGAGTGAACCCTTTGTCACATTCTTCATTCCACTCATAAGTCACACCTTTATGTAGAGTTTTGGTGAATGGATGTGACTTATCGGCCAGTTGTGCAATGAAGTGCCGAATAGATTATAGTCTACCTTGAAGTCCTCTCATCTGATTGATGTTCTTTGGTGGAGGCATCTCCATGATAGCTTGAACTTTCTTGGGATCTACCTCTATGCCTTTAGTAGACATGATATAACCCAACAGCTTGCTAGAAGTGACATCGAATGCACACTTTTTTGGATTGAGTCTAAGACTAAATTGTTCCATTTGATCTAGTATAGGACCTAGATCTACAAGATGTGTTTTCCATTGCATGCTTTTAGCCAACGTGTCATTTACATAGTCTTCCATTTTTTTGTGCATCATGTCGTGAAAAATAGTAGTGACAACTCTTTGATATGTAGCTCCGATATTTTTCAATCCGAAGGGCATGACATTCCAACAAAATGTTCCCCAAGCACATGTGAAGGATGTCTTTTCTTGGTCTTCTGGCACAATTTTTATTTGATTATAACCAGAAAAGTCATCCATTAGAGAATACATTTGGTAGTCAGCTGTCATGTCCACTATCATGTCAATATTGGGTAATAGAAAGTCATCTTTAGGACATGCTTTATTCAAGTCTCTGAAGTCTGTGCACATGTGGATAGATTTATCATGCTTTGTAATTGGAACAATATTAGAGATCCACTTTGCATAGTCAATAGCTCTGATGAAACTAGCTTTGAGAAGTTTTTCTAGCTCTACTTTGACTAACAGTGCCACATGTGGATGCATCTTTTGAAGCTTTTGTTTGACAGGCTTAACACCTAGTGCAATAGATAGATGATGCATGATTAGATTGGGATCCAATCCAAGCATATCAGAGTAAGTCCATGAAAAGTTTATTTTCTTTCTTTGAAAGAAGTTGGTGAACTCTTCTTTCTCTTCTACAAATAATGACTATGCTAAATGAATGATTTGTGGTGCAGCCTCCATACCCAAATTCAATGGTTGGGTTAGCTTAATCAGCACTAATGATCTCTCTTGAAAATGGCTCGAAAGTGTATCAAGTATCTCATCCTTGGGTGCCTCAGAGAGGTTTTCACCCTCAGATATGTCTTTTATTTTTACTTTTTTAAGCTCTAACACTGCCATAATGTGGTTTTCACCATCAGAGTGCCTATTCTTTTTTCTTTTAATTTTATGACTAAGATACTTGATATCTTCCTCTGTCATGCTGACACTACCTTCACTAGTGGAGGACATTACAGGTTTGACAATGTGGAGGTAATAGGCTATAGCGTAATCATTCTGGAATGTTAGGACTTCATTGGATGAGGAGGATTTCCATTTTATCAGCTCAAGATTTTTGAGTGAGAGAGAAGTGGCAGGTTCAAGTGCGTTCATAGTATAGCCATTGAAAGCATGGATGAGTAAGTCAAGACCTAGAGCAATCTCATCCAAAGGTGTGTTCAATTCTTCTCGAGTCCTCACAATGAAAGTAGAGGGAATGTCAACGTTAGTAAATTCACACTCAGTCATCCTAACACTAGACCCTTCACCTACTTTGAAAAGGTTTTCATAGACATGAAAATAATCTATATCCTTATCAAAAGTGGCATCAGACAGAGAATCAAACTCATATTCATGTGAATCAATGATGCTTGATATTGGAATTCTATCAACACTAGTTGTACCATCTGACTCATCTATCATCTCTTGTAGTATTAATGGTTTGCTGAAGTTGATCTTGTTCAAACCACTTTTGGAAATGTGGTGGTATGTACTGTTCACCCTAAAAATTGGGATCAACCATTTGTATTTCTCTCCATTGGTCATATGTGAGTCAATGCACTGAAGCAATGTCATTAGAATCACTATCAATCTCTACTAGGTGGACAGGCATAATAGTTTTATCTAGTTCTGCAAAGAGTGCAACAAATTCTAGAGGAATAGGCTATGGAAAAGTATCCTCATCAGAACTATTCTCTGATTTATCAGCTGTGGTAATGTCCTCAAATTCTGGCTGGAATTTTGGTTCTGGTTCTGGCTCTGGTACAAACTTGTTAATCCCTAGATGAAATGGGATTTTCTTGAAGCCTAGACCCATGGTGTCCTTGGTATGATGACCTGTGGCTTTAATTGGTTTAAGAAAACCATTATCATTCACCCCTATAGGGCCACTCCCTTTATAACTGAAGCGCTTCATGATTTTGAAGGCTTCATTGTATGGTTCTTGTTCTAAGTCGCGAGAAGGAGTGATTTGTTTATATGTTTCTTTTCCTTTGTAAAGCCAAGATGTAATAGCTCTTTCCTCATCTTCATCCTCTAATGGCATTGTGGCCTTGACAAAGGCACCATCATAGATTATTTGGGGAGAAAAACCAAAAGGTTTGTTGTTCTCAGAGGGTCTCCCATAGGAATGTAGAGACAGAGGTAGAGCTTCTAATGATAACACATGTTCATTTTGATACCCTCCCATGCCTGTACCCTTAAGCTTTAGAGTCTATTCCATTTCCTTGAGTTTGGCATCATAGAATTCAGTGGACTCTCTATCAGTTGGGATAAGACTGTCTGTAGATTGCACGAGTGTGTTGCAAGAATAGTTGGTATTGGCAGGTACTATCACTTTTTCTCCATGGAATGGGAACTTGATACATTGGTGATATGTGGATGGAACCACCTATATTTCATGGATCCACGGTCTACCCAACCATATATTATATTCCAAAGGGATATCTAGAATTTGACAAATGACATCTCTTTCAATAGGCCCAACTCGGATTGGCAGTACAACAGACCTTTAGATTTGCGGTCTTCTTCATCATATGCCTTAATGGTGATTTCTTACAGACATCTATGCAATCTTCATCATAGCCTAATTGGGTGAGCATCTTAGTAGAGCAAATATTAAGGCCAACACCATTGTTAATGAGGATACGGTAGATGCGCTTTGGACCTATCATGACTTTTATATGCAAAGGAGCATTGTGAGGATGGCTCAACGAATGGTCATCTTCTTCAGAAAAGGAAAAATAGTGTGGCGACGTCATGTGACCCACCATGGATTGAAGCTGATCAAGATCCAAATATTTTGGGATGTTCACCTCGGTGAGGGCTTTATCCAGAATCTCCCTATGAGCAGGTGAGATCTTCAACAACTCAAAGATAGTGATCTGAGCGTTAGTACGTTGCAGCTTGTCTAGAATGCTATAGTTAGCTATGCTAGGCATAGGGACCAATTTTGAGTTCTTTTTGGTAGGACCAACAACAGTTTTATCCGTAGGTTGTTTCGGAGTGGATGTAGAAGGGTCAAGACCCGTAATGGTGATTTTTGCATGAGAGCGAGTAACGATGTTTGCGCAATCTTGAGATGATTCAGGTTTGGAAGAATGAGACCCGGGGCCTCACAAGACAAATGGAGTCTTAGTCTTAGGAGCATCCTCACTCCCCTTGATAGTAATCACATCACAATACTCAACCTCAATAGGTTCAATCATGTTGATGACATTGTCATTGGTAGTGTACATGTAGTTGACCTTGGCATTGGTGTTCTTAGTCTTGGAAGATTCACCTTTCTCATGAGGAGGAAAAGGAACTTTAAATGCTTGATGATCTGAATTCTTCTTATGGCTATCCATAATAATGTCACCATTTTCAATCAAATCTTGGACCTTATGGCACAGTTAGAGACAAGTAGAAGTTTTATGACCCTTATTTTGGTGATAATCACAGTATGCATTATCGTTCCACTAATAGGGTCACAGTTACAGATCATAGAGATGCTTTTCCAAAGGAGCGAGTATCTAGTTTTGCACAAGAGTCTTATAAACCACATCAAATAGTTCTCCTAAGGATGGAACTCACGCTTGGGTCGGGATGCCCAAGGCTTATTTTTAGCGAATCTCGAAGGTTGTTGAGTGTCTGTTGTAGCCTTCTTTGTAGCTTTGACTACCTATATACTAGAGGAAAGATTGAAAATAGATTTTGCAGGCTTCGGGGTCACATTATCAACTACTCCATCATTTACAACATCTCTATTCTTGTTGACAAACTTCCCTTTATCTTTGTTTGAGGAGGAAGACCCTTGTTTGTTATCTTTATTCAAAGTCAACTCTCCTTTCTTGATCATAAATGCCTCTATGCGCACAACTTGCTTAATCATACTATCAAAATTTAGGGGACCTTGTAATTGTACTTGATATCCAAAATCTGGGACAAGATTATCCAAAAATATGTCGAGTCTCTCATACTTTGGTAGCTTGCGAGGATATTTTATACATAGTTGTCTCCATCTCTGGGGAAATGCTAAGGCTCCCCTTGTCGTTGTTTTAGATTACAAAGGTCTTGAATATTGATTGGATGCTAAATATTGTGTGAGTAATGTTGGATAAATAGATTAGCGATCTCGTCAAAAGATTTGATTCCAGTGGGTAACTGAGAAAACCACTCCATAGCTGACCCACCCAAACTACGAGGAAAGAGGTGCATAAGATATGTCTGATCATGTATAAATTCCATAGACAGAGCACCGAACTCCCTCAAGTGATCTTGGGGATCAGTAGTACCCAAGTATTTGTCATATTTAGGCAGCTCTACACCTTTGGGAAAATGGCATGCGAAGACTCTTATCGAAGGGGAAAGGACAAATGCTTTCCATTGTGAATTGTTGTGTCGGTTTATCCTTATCCTTCGCAAGCTGGCTAATCTAGTCTTGCATATCTTGAATCATCTTTTACAACTTGGTGGTCTCAGTCTCTTCTTCTTTGGCCACAAGTGTTTCTACTTTAAAGTCTGAAGGTAATTTGGCCCTTTGTTTGGCCAGTTCAAGAAAATATTTCTCCTTCTCCTCTAGAAGAAGGATCTCCATCATCTTGATAAGACCCTTGTTGGCTTTCGCTACATCTATGTCATTTTGGGTTATTACCTCATCTTCATTACCAAGAATCTCATAAATGCTTGGGACTTGGCTTGTTGCTGATCATCTTGGTCTTGGTCATGTGGAGGAGGGCGATAGTGATATGGTTATCGGTCACCTTGAGATTTGTTTCGGGATTGATTTTGGTCATGTTGAGATTGATCAGGATGTTGGTCATTCCGAGATTGATCATGACACTAGTTTTTTTGAGATTGGTCATGAATTTTACTGTATCAGCCTGGTTGGAAGTTGAAGGGGTCTCCCATCTTATCAATGCAGGATTGTGCAATGCGTATAGACTCAGTAAAATGATATGAACAATGTCAAAAGGGAATAGATAAGGTAACCTTTGGCGCTTTAACGAGATCAAAAGGGTCGATAGGTTCAAATGGGTTGATAGGTTCGACAGAGTTGGTAGTTTCAATAATGCTAATAGGATTAGTTCGAGGAAGTGGCCTCCCAAAGTTACAAAACAATGAGTTTTCTTGTTCTTGAAACAATAAGTCAGGTTGTGCTTGAAAAAATGGATTATAACACTCCTGGAACACTAGAGATGATAATTGAGATGGGTTGTCTTTCAATGTACTCAACGAAGAGGAACTTGAGGATCCCTCACAACTCTCAAATTGGATAATAGGTTCGGAATGACCTCTTCCTTGATTATGAGCTCTACCTCAACCTTGTCTGATACCATGGATGGGGAATGTGTTGCCACTTCTAGTCGTAATAGGCGTAGATGAAAATGTAACAATAGAGGACTTGGGATTATGCTAGAACTTTGTCTCTAGGATAGCAAAAAAGGAGATAAGAGGCTACAATAGCCAAGATGTGAAATTCACCCGACATGAATCGTCAAGAGTATGGCTAGAACAACCGACATGTGACTATTGTATCGCAAGATACAAAAGCACAATAAGATAGGACAAATAACAGAGAGACAATACGAGTTTAGGAAATAATCATTCAGTTTGCATCTTGAGACACTCAATTTCAGATAGTGAACAACATGAGAATAGGCAAACAGACCTTAGGCAAAAATCAAATCAGGCAGAGAATTCACTAGTCAACGGGAAATAGCTCATTGTTTTGGAAATCAAGGCACAGGTTCATGTGAGGAAGTGCTGGTTCATGCAAGAAAATACCAGACTATGCATGAGAGAATGAAATCTCATGCGAGGAAATGCTTAGGTTTTGAAATCTCGCGTAGGAAAAGACCAAATTTTGACAGGTCGACATAGTTTTCGAGATAAAAGTTATATTTTGAGACACAACGTGGGTTGTTCTCTGATAGAATTTCCAATTTTTAGATAGTTTTAAGATAGCTTAAATCAACAATCTTAGTTTTGAAGGTTTCAAGCATTCGTTTACAAGCATAAAGTTTTAGATCAATCAATAGTGACACAAGAAGTAGTCACAAACAGTTCTACCAAGGACAAAGAAACTTGGCAGAATCATGGGAGTCTTTGTTTAATCATGTTGGATAGTTTAAGACTTGAAAAAATCACTTAGTTATCCCTACAAAAAAAAATGGTAGAGAAGACAAAATCCGTGCCTCACAGCTTACGTGCATGCGTTCACCTCACACAGCCGTGTCACCCCCTAGAGGGCACCTATATTTTTGGTGTTTCCAAAGACTCAATAGTATATGTTCAAAGGTTGCCCTTGAAGTAGGGGCCAATGTCATATACCACCTTCAAACATCCAGGTGCATGCCTATGATGAGAATCTAGGGGAGAGATTCTTCCCCCTCCCTGCGCAAAGATTATGTCTCCTTTCAAAGGTGATCTGGGTAGGCAAATAACTAAGAAAGTGTTTAGTGGGCTTCCATTCACATTAACCTTTGGTGCCCTTGATACAGGGCTAGGGCCTCACAATCACACCAACACCCAAAAGTCATACACCCCCGCAAGCAGGGCTAGGAGCGGCGCCACTTAGTACAACAGACGAAGCTTTCTCAAGATGATAGTTGAAATCAAGAGAAAGAAGTTAACATGGCTTTGGAGTCTTTAGACTCAACAAAGAATTCTTTATTATAGTGAGGTGGAATCACTAGCAATAGGTGTGTCCTCACTTGGGTCGTTCCTGGAGGTTCAATTTCTGTGAGGCCCTCTAAAGGTGACACAACTTGGCTCGAATTTAAGGGTCAGATTTTTTGATTCTCTCAAAGAGAGAAGAGCATACTTCTCTACCTCTTCACCTTACCCAAACACACAAGACATGTCTATCACCAAGCTAGTTCCTCTTCAACCAATCCACAATCTTTTGGGTTTCTGGTTATCTCAAAGAGAGAAGAGCATAATCCTCTAACAAGTAGATGTGCTAAAGATTCACTACCTTTCCTTGCTTCCCTAGGTATCTATCATGCTAGAAAGATCTGGGTCTCAGATTCATCCATGGGCATCACTTCCATGTAATGAAGAGCCTATTACCCTAGCTCACTATCAAGACCCTTAAGAAATCTTCACAAGGCCCTAGTTATACTATGTGAGTAAAAATAGTAAACAAGCACAACGTTTAAAATAGACTTCGACAACCATCCTGCAAGCAAACCGTTAGCAAGTTTTTATGTCTTGGTCAATCGTCCTATAGCCCACTGTTATGCTATCAGAAAAATCAAAGATATAAAAACAACAACAAATAATAAATGTCAGGAAATAGTAACAAGAAATTTGCAGAAACTGAGAAATTTTAAACACTGATGGCAAGCTTCGTGCGAGGAAGTACACTGCTGCACTCGAGAAAGTGCAGGGACCTGCGTGAGGTAGTGCTTTTTCGTGTGAGAGAATGCTAATGAAATAAAAACTTTTTGTGGCACACTCAGAAATCTCATGCTAGAATCCGTACATAGTGAAGTACAGATGTACGACAGAGTGCATAATTTTTATCAAAATTTTTTTGAGAGTGAGGCTAGAAATCAATTTTCTACCTCACGGTGGTTGCCAAAATGTTTATAGCTGAACATGGACCTCTAATCCAGCCATAGACACAACATAGTCATTGCTCAATCATTGTATATAGAAATGAACATGAATTGTCCAATTCACACACTTAATCGAATCGACCTATTGCCTCCTATTTAGATGGGGTGTTTGAATTACTCTCAAAACAAGAGCCAACAACCATTGGACCAATTCTAAAATGGAGGATTTGAAATCTTGAAATGATCAAAATTTCAATTAATCTAAAATGAAGATGCAATTGTAATATAAGAATGAAAGTATAGATTTAATCTACGAAGCTTGAAAGAAAGATGAGAATTAATCTAGAACATAATAAACAAACTAATTAATATGAAAGTGCAATTATACTAGAATGAGAATTACTCTAATTATGCAATAAAAAGGCTTTAAAAGTATGAAAATTGAGACAAAAATTCACTATAGTTTTGGTACTCTAAAATTGCCTCCTCAAAATGAAGAAAAGAAGGTTCATAATATAGAAGAGCCTGGGAGAAGGATGAAGAGTTTCTTGGAAAGAAATGGTTGACTCTTCATCTCCATGGAGGAAGGTGAGACAAATTGATGAATTATTTAATTAAATGAATGAATATTGCCACATGGGTGGCTTTTTGAGTTATTTTGAATAATTAAATCCAAATAAAGATGTCTGTTCAAATAACCAAATATTATTTAATTCCTTTGATGTGTTTTAGCTAAAGGGGGTGGAATTAATTTAATTTAAAAGCACTAGGACTTTAGAATTAAATTAATTAATCGTAGGGATTTTTAGCCAATAAATGTCAAATATTTAGGAATTAAATATAGTGTATGATTAATGCAAATTTAGAGTTTTTTCCATTTGACACCAAGTCAAATAAAGTCAATTGGGAGACAAAATTGCCTAGTACAATAGGACTTTGATGATGTAGAAATTTGAAGAAATGCACCAAAATTGATTAGAATTGTAAGGTGCCAATTTTGGGGTATTACATATATACATACATATATTGAATGTTATTGATACCACTCAAGGATATACATATGTATGTTCAAGTAATTGTGAATATTTCTATCATTAGTATCATATGTGAATTTATTATGCTTATTGTGATTTTAATATATATTTATAAATAAATAAATTTATGTATTGTTGATTACTTATGGTGGATGTAGCCCTCCTTGTTTAGTAAGTTTGCACTAACTACTCTTCACATGGTGGAATGATTATGCTCTGATACTATTTGTAATGTCCCCTATTGGGAGTTTACTTAATTTGTCCTAAAATTACCAATTAGAGTTTGGATTTCACTTGGAAATGGAAACTTGTAACATTCCCTACTAGAGAATGCCAATTCCTAATGACTAACATACATTGTTATGCATTTAAATCAAATTAGGAAATATTCATTAATTTATAATACATGTTTAAGCCCTAATTCATTACTACTTTCCTAATCACTAACCCTATGAAGGATGGTAGAATTACTATGACCAAGGCACATAAATATTCTACAAGCGAGCTCCCTCAAGTTTTTACCTATATTGAGACCCTCCTAACATTTGATCGAATTACTCTGCCACTCCCTTCACAAACTCCCTATCTCCTTAGTTGCATTAGCAAGTGATTAAGGATTTGGCTAAGTGTAATGTCCCCAACTAGGAAGCTATCAATTTTCAATTATTAACATACATTACTATGAGTCCAAATCAATTCAATTCAAGAAAACAAAGAATAATACATCATATATTTGGTAATTATCATATTTAAGTCCCAATCCCTTACTTCTCTCCTAAGCTCAACCCTAAGGAGAATGTGGATTTACTTGTCGTAGGGTGCCTGAAACCAATTTACAAGTAGGATCTCTCAAGGCTTTAGGACCCCATCCCTATCCCATCTTGGGACTCACCTACTTTGTGTGGATTTACTTTGCCTCTCCCTACACAACACCAACCTACACCCTCATAGGGCTATAGCAAGAGATTAAGAAATAGGCTAAAATTATATTAATATCTCATGTATTATCAGTATCTATATAAATATATGAATATAAAATACAACTTACATATATATAATTATGATTTCAATATTATCATCAACTACACACACACATAGACACATACATACACTCTCTCTTTATTTATATATACAACATACTGATATAGATATATATTTTCTTGATTGCACTATTATAAATGATATTAATAATACCACGTATGTGTGTATTAGACCATATATTAGCTCTTATTTCTAATAGAAAGTCTATTGCACTAACTTGTAAATTAGTATTGATTTATGGACAAGTTTTAACATACCAAAATTTTGTTACACAATGAATACCAAATATGTTTTCTTTTTAATCCACTTAATCATCCAAATTCCTTTCTTCTGATGATTAGCATTGCATATGTATTTTCCTTGATCACAAGTAATGCCTTATTATTTAAATACACACAAAATATTAGTTAGTTAGCTTGGACAACTATTGGTCCACTTGCTAAACAATATTAAATAATTGTTTATCTAGAATTTAGTGTGGATACAATTATTTAATGCATTGTTTGATTCCCTTGGTGACAACTTGCAACCTATTTTGTTATTGGTTGTTGGGTTGTGTATTTATCTTAGTCGTTGATTGAGAATTGATCTCAGTCATTGGTTCTCCAATGAGGGTAGTATAAAAGGGGGTCTAGGGGCATTTGGAAATCATAACAATAGACACAAGTTGAAGAAGAATTTGCAGTGATAGCCAATGGATTTGTAGTGATAGAAAATAGTCTTACAATGTTAGCAAGGGCATAGTGATAGCGTTGGGAGATAGTAGTGGAGGAATATCAACAGGAGAAATCGGGAGGTTGTTGGAGCTTTGATAGTAAGAGGCAAGGAGTTTTTTTTGTATCTCTTAATTTGATGAAGGTTAATATATTTCTCATATGTAGTATTGGTTTTCCTGCCAGGGTTTTTCTAGGGACAATTTATCTGAAAATATTGTGTTAATTATGTTGCATGTTTCTTTCCATATTTTTATTTGGTGAAGTTGCAGTTGTGTTATTTTTCAATATTAGCAGTGAATTAATTTTCAGCAGTTAAATAATCTTTATAAGATAGGAGATTAATAATCAATGACTGCAATAGTTTTTTCACACAAAATCCAGCTTCTCCTACCCATTAATAGAAACCCATATATATTTTATATCTCCTATCATTCCATTTGGTTAGAATAAGTCTAATTCTATATTATATTTATATCTTTATATTCCATTCATAACTTCCTCTACTTTGATCCTTCTATCCAATCTCCAAATATATCTTCAACGTACCCCTTCCTAAGAGGTGTTGGCTTATTTCAAAGAGTCATCTTCTTAAAAAGAAAATTAATTTGTATAAAAGTATAAACATATCATACCTAAGTTATGTTTATCGCTACTTTGTGATAATCTGTAATTTTTACTATTTTTTTTGTCTACTTTAATTCAACCACTCCTTGATTCTCTTTTAATAGAGTATATGTCTTAATTTATAATTCGATGGCCTTTAGCAAATAGTAAATTTTCTTAATAACACATGATGACTATCTCAAGTGAGTTGGATAGATTAGTGAACTTTCTAATATGATTGTATTCTTTCACTATTGCTAGTGATGTCCTAAGGCCTCACATATAATGTACAAAAGTTTAGAGGAAAGGTCATACAAACAATATTGTGTAATAAATTGTATCAAACATTGTCTCATATACCAATTGATACCACTCTCCAGTAATTGGATATAATGTTCTTAAATAAATCATGTTGGAGATGCTATGGAAGATTGCATATTTTCTATAGAAACAACACTATACATATATAATTGAACTCTATAGGTTCATACATAATCTCTTATTTATATCTTCTGATCATTCATATTTTGATTATCTTATATTTTAATTTAAACTATTTTTTATTTTATTTTTTAATACAAAAATTTATTGTTATTGTTTAATAGTAAATTTTATTTTGGAAAGGGGAGATTACATGGAATTAGAAAACAATTATCTACTCCTAGGACTTAGTAGAAAAATAGACTTGTTGAAAGAAAGAATAGGGTTATTATTGAGATGGCTATAACTACATTGAAAGATGCTAACCTACCTAACATGTACTAGAGAGATACTATCATATTGCTAGATCTATCTTCTTAATAGAGTACAAGTGAGAGTGAATCACATTAAAACACCTTATGAGTTTTGTTTTGGAAAATTATCTACTATCAAGTATTTCAAAAACTTTAGAAGCAAGTGCTACATTAGGAGGGATGGAGAAAATTTGGAAAAGTTTGATGCAATATCAGATGAAGGAATATTTTTTGATATTCCACAAAAAATAAAGGCATACCAGTTTTATAACATGAAGTCAAAGAAGATTGTGGAGAGCATAATTTCTAAGTAACCGAGGAATGGGAACAAGCTACTCCATATCTTGAGATTGAGTTTGAAGAAGTCCCTATCATCCCTATAGAAGGAAAGAATGTTCCAAAGACAAAGAAGGATCATAAGAAAAGGAACTTGAATAAGCATCAAAGACACCAATAAAGTATGTGAAAATATATCATTCTAAAGATCATATAATTAGAGACAGAGACAAATGTATACTAATAAGAAGAAGGATTAACAAGACAAGTGAATAAAAAAACTACCTTTTTTTGTCTAAGGTGGAATTTAATACTTTTGTAGAAGAAAGAAAAGGTGATGTTTGGATTAGAGTAATGAATGAAGAGATTAATTAGATAGAGAAGAATCAAACATGGGAATTAGTACTTAGATCGATAGAATATGTGATAAGAACAAAGTGGGTGTTCTTGAACGAGATAATTGAAGATGAAGAAGTCATAAGAAACAAGACAATACTAGAATGTAAAGGTTGTACAAAATTTTAAGGTATAGACTTTGAGGAGATAGTTTTGATAGCCAGGATGGAAGCAATAAGGTTATTTCTTGTATTTTTTGCACAGAATAATTTCAAGGTATATCAAATGGATGTCGAGTTTTATTTTCTAAGTGAAGAGCATGAAGAAGATATTTACATTAAGAAGCTAAACTGTTTTCAATTTTTAGATGATTTTGATATGGTTTGCAAAATCAAGAAAGCACTTTATGGACTCAAGAAAGCTTCTTTAAAGCTTGGTACACAAGGTTGGACTTGTATCTATTATCGGAGAGCTTTAAGAAAGGTATTGTATTTTTTTTTTTGATCGGTAAAAGGCTGAAGCCAATAATTTTTATTAATCATTAAATTAGTGGTACAAAAAAGAAACCCCACTCTGTGCAGGTGCTGGTAGGAAAGAGCGGGGTTGAGAAAACTTCCATCCATGCCTGGGACCATAGTCTGAAGTCTGATACAAACTAGTTTCAAGAGGGCATACCCTCCATGATAGAATACATACTTGATACAAAGCTATTCTGAATCATGATTATTCTTCAAATTCTTTAGTTCCTTGAAAGCCTTCCTTTGAGTATTTGTGTTCCTTGATTTTGTCCCTTTCGATTCCTCTGAAGTCAATCTCTGAGGAGAGCTGAGCCTATATTGGGGTTGGTTCCCTAATTATCCCCCTTGAGAGATTCTTCCAAAGGATGATTCCAGAACCTAAACATTCAAGGCTTTGGCTATTATCTTTGTTAGTATGTCCATACAAAATTTTGTTAATTCAAAATCCTGAAAGCAAATTATAAAGGGGTAATTTGCTTAGAAGGGAAACATTGCTAAAAGAAAGAAGATACTTTTACCTCTAACTATACCACCCGATTTAGCGAAGATGGCTGGTTTTGTAGCCCTGCTACCAGTATAAGATCTAAAAATACTATCTAAACCACTTATGGAATGTACACTGCTTTATTTATCTCCCTTAATACAAAGATAGTCCAAAAGCTTATGTTTGAGGAGTGTGCTAAACATCTTGAAGATAAAAGAGCTTATCCACTAAACTTAATAAATGTGGAATTTCAGATTGTATGTAAGGCTTAAAATCGCACTGTGGATATCTATATTATAGTCCAATATGCAATTCTTTGCATACATAATTAATCCATACACCTGCATGAAATTTTTTTTAGACAAAGCATCGAGATATATTTTATTAATCCATAAAATTAAAGAAACAACTTCTATGAATATTATCATATTGCCAAGACATAGGGGCCTTGTAATATAGCCCATAATCACTAAAATGACCCGGTGATCCTGTTCCTGAAGCCAATATAATGTATCTGTAAATTATTTTTGATGTATCATATTACCTTAGAGAAGTCATCTAAAATTAAGATATGACATAAGCCTCTAACAAAATGGAATAACGTTAATTAAAATGGAAGCGAAATTGGTTAATTTGTGAATGCTATGATAAATCTACCAGGAGTTCTGCAAATTGTTACAAAGGGCTTGTAATGCAAGATAACTGACGGGGGTCTCAGGGGGCTATAAGCCTACTATAGCAAGCTGTTAACCCTTGCTATTGATATTGGGGCAAAGGATGATCGAAGAGTACTAATAAAAGATTAGTATCCCAATCAGGGGGGGGAGCATATCATGGTAGATATGAACCTCAGATAGGGAAAAGAAACGAAACTAGAGGCCTCCCTCTACCTATATGGACTAAGACCAGCTTTAAGCCCATAAGGGCTCAGAACGCCTACATAACTTAAGTATAATAGACTTATTCCTAAGTCTAAAGTGATGTTCTCAGACAAATGAATCCTAAGGCTGCAGGCTATAAAGGGAGATCGATAGGGCACTACCCTAATAAATATGTCTAAATAAGTCTATGCATATGGCTAAATATGTCTCCTTTGAAATAGTGCTAATCTATAAGCTTATGCTATAGAAATATGCCAATATTTTGAAAATAATTGATTTATCTAATATTCTTAATAAATGTGAGCTTTCTGATTGTCTATAAGACTTAAAACAACATTGTGAATTTCTAATTCATATTCAAAGATACATTTCTTTTGCAAACGTATTCTAGTTACATAATGACAACCATACTCATACTAAATAGATTCTAGACATAGCTTACCAGTTATTTAATTAATCTATCCATTTATAGAGACATCTTCTATGCACTCTATTAATCGATAATATATTTAGTCTATCAACTATTATAATAAAATCATTTCGCCCATAAGAACACATGAGATCTAATAAGTGTATTCACTAGTGTATGTGTGAGTTTTCTGTAAGGTGATAGGTTATCTTAGAAAGTGCATCTATAGTTAGGAAATGACCGAAGCCTAGAACATCATTAGCTCATGAACATTTCTAAAATTATTTTAGATATAATAAATCAATTTACCATGAGATAATATTTTATCATTCATACTATATATGTGTTGTACCTTTGGTTGATAAGCCAGGTAGCAAATATATCCTTTCTAATTAATTAATTTAATTTATGTCTAACATTTATCTATGAACAACTGTTTTGGGACAGTGCCGTCGATATTTAATGGAGCCATATTTATGTAAAAAGTAGGCAGGAAATAGAAATTGAAAGGCATCCTTGATTCTTAACAGATATTCAACTCTATCTCCATATAAAATCCCATCCAATTAGAGGGATAGTTAAAAGAAGGAAAAAATAGATTATTAATAGATATTAATTAGAAGGGTACATTATGCTTGCCTTGCTTGGTCTGTTTGAAAGTTGATATCGATATACTAGTTTGTGTAAAAATTATAATCTCATTTGGAAATTGTTGAGTATTAGCTTTCACTATTCCATTAAGGGGTAAATAGGATCTTACTAAAGAAGTACAGAGGATTACTAAACTCAAATGTCACAATTTGATGAAGGAGCACAATAGAACTTTATTGATATTGACATGAGCCTTTTTTATGGAAGGTTATTATGAGTACACTCAAAGGTCCTCTTCATTGTTCCTTATCTTGAGTTAGAGCTATCTGCAGCATGGGGCCATATTTTATACTTATTATGGTACTTACCTTCTTCCAACCAAAGGTCGATTAGACTATTTGATTCAAATTCTGCAAGGGACTCCATATCTGTGATTCCAACTTCATCTAAGTGCCAATATTCGTAGAACCAGTCTTCCTTCTCAGGATTACAGATATGCAAGTAGTATAACAAGAAGATTGTGTTTCTTTTAGCTATGACTTCTCTCTCTTTGAAGTCCTCCATGTCCTTAGTGGTAATGATAGGCGTATATAGGAGGAAGGGAGCCATATCATAGTCTCTAGGCCTGACGATAGTAGGGTCCCTTTTAATATATTGAAGGGCTTTATCTAGGTTGCCTAGAAACCTTCGTTTGAAGATTCTGTGGCAGAGTCTCCATATTTCTTGTTCATGGGAACCCCAAAAGGAAATGACGGCTACAAACATGGAAGTGATATTGGTGAGGACCCTATAACTTTTCTCTAAGTTGATAAATTTCAGGCCTAAGATACGGAAGATAGCTTTGACAATGAGGGGATGCTTATTTATTAACACCTTTTTGACATGTTTCGACATAATATTGCCTTCAAAAGCCAGTTGGCCCCTACTACAGGTGAGCTTAACTAAATTTTCCATGTTATGCAGGGTCGATATGAGAGTCATTATAGGAACGTGGGCTATTTATAAGGATAAAACTTCAAATGACCTGTCTGTTGGATACCTATGACTGTTCGAGTTTCAGGGTCTCTCTCAAACATGCTACTTTAGCTTCTTAACAAGAGATGAGGCATTTCCTATATCTATGAAGATACTTTAAGATTTATTCCCTCTATTTAATCTCAATCATTATGAATGCCATTATACAGATAGATAAGGTGTAAAGACAAAGCTTCTTAATAGAATTCTATAAGAAGAAGCCAAATAGATTAGTGTAGACCTATTAATTTGATCCTACTTATTGTATTCATATTTTCCATGCTCCTAAATGGTAATATAAATTTTTTAGCTAAGATCCATGAGAAAATACTGCCTATTTAAAGAGCGCCCCTACTGAAATTAGTAATTTACAGTAATATAGTTATAAGAACCATACTATTTTGTACAATTATATACAATAAGGACCTTTTTACTTACATATGTTTAGTGATTGTTTTGAACTATAGTTATTATAGAATACCATAGTTGCCCGCCTTATAAAAAACCTTATTGATAACTACTAATCATATACTATATGTCCTTAATTTGTAAGTATTTTCTCTAGTAAGTATCAAAAAAGAGGCATTAACAATTATAGTTAAAGTATCACCATTTTTTTGGACCCTCATATAGTACCATATGTTCTTTTCCATTCTCATCACGATGATACTTTCTTCTTCTGGTGCCATTTTCTTAGAATGACATGTGCATCTTTGGACCTCAAGAACCATAATGTGGATATTGGATGTCTCAAATTTGTCCAATTCATCCAGGATGTGGAATCCCTCACTCCTCTAGCACTTGAGTACCTCAACTATGTCCAAATTAATTTGGAGAATTTCATTGTACAGGAAATCCAAATTTCTAAGCATTTCTGGCCAGTGGGCATCGAAGCGCTCTTCATCCTTGAAAGTTAACATGGGGATGCGCTAAGCTTGTGGGATTTCTGCAAGTTTGATAGCCTTAGTTCTCATTGTGATTTATGGATGGGGTATGGTAAGATGATTATCGATACAAAGGACCATTCTATCTAGACCTCCAAGAAGATCTTCGTTAAAGATTGAGCTAGCAACCTAGAGGATGTCTTCTTTCCTCCTCCCTGCATTGATTGAGATGGTGATGAACATACAGATAATCACTCCATTGGTTCTATAGGTAAATTTGAAGTCGAAGAAGTGCTCTTCCATGGATTTTTCAATCACTCTTCTTGAGGAATTCAGAAGGGGATTGAGAATCTGATTCCACCTTTCTGGCATAATATTGCCTCTGAATGCCATAGCTCTACTGCCTTTGATTGCAAAGGTGATCAATTTTGTTTCCATCACTTAGGGAGGATTGAAACTTAGCGAGAATAATTCCTCAGCCTAACCTGTGAAAATTTATAAGTATGAAAGGGGTAGAGTTGTCGAGGCACAATTATTTTGAGTCCTCTTAGTTACTCTTCACGAGCCACCTTTTGTGTATCTGGAAACATGATTGTAGATTTCTGCATGATCTACTAAACTGATCATGATAGAGGGTGTCACAAGGGAGGGATAATTCTCAAAAGTTTGTATGATCATTCTTTGCTAAAAAGATCAATATAACACTATGTATATTAATGATTGTCTGTTGATTATAGCTGATCCATGATCCCTCCTAGCTGAGAGACAAAAGCTAGGATTTAGGCTCAATTTGAGTGAGGGTGCTAAGCTGGGCACTAAAATTTTATATGAAACTTATGAGTTTGGAATACTATGATTGAGAGGAGGTCAAAGGAAAAGGTAAGAGGTGTCAGAGTACAAATATGGAGATGGGAGAAGACTAAATAGTGGACACAGACACAACTCTAATGGGGATACTCAGAGAGGCATGAGAGGCTAGAGAAGTGAGGGTTCGATGGGGGAAACAAGAATCTAAAACTCTACTATCCCAAGATTAAACTTGCTAATGATAATGGGATAAGTGATGAACTATGAGTACTAAATAGAGATTATTCTCCCGGACGAAGGAGGGACACCTAACCGGTATAAGATCCCAGATAAAATAGAGGAAAGATACTAGAAGCTTTCCTTTCCCTATGAAACCTAAGACCAGCTTAAAGCCCATAGGGGCACAGGACACAATCTTTAGGTAGGAAAAATAGATAAGTCCTATGGCTAAAGAGGAGCTCACAGAAACTTAATTCCTAAATTTGGTAGCAGGAGGAAGACAGGGCAATACCCTGACTCTAAGTACCTAAGCGGATGTAACAAAAGGCCAATACCCTATAACAGGACTAAACCTTATTTAACAGGACTAAACCTAAAGAAGATCTACCCCAAGGCATCCTTGATTAGGATAAAGCTGGACTATAGTGATATCATCATGCATATATGTCTAGGTGTGTATGTGTATCCTTATTAGATTATAAGTGGAGGAAGGATCAGTAATTATTTAGGCAATGCTGACCTCTGGCAAGCATTAGGTACTGAACTAAAGAATCTATCTTACCACCTCATGATTGATGAATGGATAGGCCGAATTAGTTTTTAAAAAATAACTCATTTACTTAAAAAAATAAATTGAACCCCTTTTATGTCGCTCTTTCAGGTTGTGATATATTAACAAATGGAGTGAAATTTTAGAGTCTTAAGATTCTAGATTATCTGATAATCATACTTAATAATACATATTATTTTGTTAGGTTATATTATTGTGAGTGAGTTAATATACATAATTATAGTTTATCTTTAGCAGCACTTAATTAAAGTTATGGGGGGGAACTGATTATCCTGACATTCTGAAAACTTCCTACAAAGATTCACCATTTGCACCTTGATTTGCAAGATGGTCAACATCTACATTACCTTCTCTATAAATGTGTTTGACTTCATAATGTGGGATTGTGTCTAAAATTTTAATAATGTCTTCTAGTTTCAAATTTAGTTTCCAATTTGGAGTTTCCCTTGTTCTGATTGCATTAATAATTATTTGGGAGTCTCCTTCAATAATTAATTTTGTTAATCCTAGCTGTGTGCATAGTTTGAGGCCTTCTAGGATAGCCGAGCATTCCACCCTATTGTTAGTTGTAGGATTGATGGGGCAAGAAAATTTAGAAATGATCTCTCCCTTACAATTATGGATGATTCCACCAATTTTGGCTATACCTGGGTTGCCTCGAGATGCACCATCGAAGTTTAGTCTATACCAGCCAGGTTTAGGAGGTGACCATTTACAATTTCTTCTATCAATTTTTGATCTTTTTCCCCCCTTACCAAATAGTGGCGGAATAATCAATCTAGGCCAAGTTTTCCTGATATTATTATCCCACTACATAAAGGAATTTTCATAACTAATCTGGTTTCTAAGTTTGTTATTAGTTACTTCAATAACTGATGCTTCAATTTTGTTAGTTAACGTTCTCCATTCCATTTTTTGGTTAGTAAATATTCTCCTATTACGTTCTTTCCAAATTTCCCATAAGAGTATTGAGGGGGAGATTACCCAAATATCTTTATACAGACTTCCTTTATTTAAAGAGGGCCACACCTTGAGGAAGTCCACTATATCATAGGGCCTAGCAGAGTGCTAATTTAGGCAATTACTGAACCAGTTCCAACAGTTTTGAGTATAAGTACAGTTTAGAAGTAGATGGTTTACATCCTCTTCTTGGCATTCACATAGAGGGCACCTTGACGGACCTTCAAAACCTATCTTCTGAATTCTATCTGCAGTCAAGATTCTTTTTTGCAAAGCTGCCCAAAGAAATATTCCTGCCTTGGGAAGACAAGCTTTGTTCCAACATAAATTCAAAGGAATATCCAAGGTATCCATGTTGTGTTCCTGCATGATTTATTTATACCCATTCTTGACTTTATAGTGCCCATTGTTAGAGCCAGCCCATATCAATCTATCTTCTCTATTTTTATGTGAGATCTCTCTATCTTTGAGAATATCTATAAGTTTTTGTCTTTCAATATATTCTGCTCAAATTTACTCTATTGATTTCCATATTAAGTCTCCATTTAAAGAGATATAATCCTTTATAAAACATCCCCTGGATACTTTACATGTATCTATAAATTCTTGACTAAAACCTGATTTGGTGAGAGGGGGAAATCCTCCCCACGAGTCTTCCCAAAAAAGTCCAACATTATTTATTCTAATAAAGAGAAAAAAAGCTTTCTTTGGGGTGGGGGACTTTATAATTCTATCTATTAAAGAATACAAGTGAAAACTATTACTAGGGCGCAGGGGGCGTACCGGTACTGGAACCCGCAGGCCTTATCTCCCAACCCTATATCCCAAGTAAGTTGGTTGTTAATAACTTCTCTAGTATTTATAATAAAATTCCAAATGCGGGAGCTTTTCGCATGGGAGTGAGATCTAAAAATGTTAATGGGATCTGCATTTGGCACATATTTATTTAGAAGGATTGATGCCCATTTTCTATTAGGTTCCTAGCTTAGTCTCCAAATCAGTTTGGCACCTAGTGCTTTATTCTGCCATTGTAAATTTTTAATTCCTAATCCACCTTTGGAAGTTGGTTTACATAAGTTATCCCATTTTATAAGAGCTACCATCTTGTCCTATGTTGGGCCTTGCCAATAAAAGTCTCTTAGAAGTTTGTCTAAGCTAACTTTGATGCTAGCAGGAAGGGGGAGGATTGACATTTGATATGTGGGTAGGGATGACAAGACTGATTTAATCATTGTGGCTCTTCTAGCTTTAATGAGCCATTTACCTTTCCAGCTACCTTTCTTAATTTGAATTTTAGATACCACTTTCTGCCACAACTTGGAACTATGCAAACCTTTATCTAAAGGGATTCCTAAGTATTTGCATGGGAACTTACCTATCTTGTAACCTAGGGTGTTGCAAATCTGACGCATTTTTGCTGGGGGAGTATTAACGAAAAAAGACTTCAAATTTATCAGGGTTCACTCTCTGTCCTGAAGCCTTCATGCAAACATCCAATAAATCTTTGAATGCCTTTTATTCCTTGTGATTGCTTGCTCCAGGTAGAATAGTGTCATCAAAAAATTGTTGATGTGTTATATTAGTTACATTTTCTGTAACTTTGACTCCCGAGACTTTGCCATCTAAGTGAGCCTTAGTAATGGATCTTCCCAATGCTTCAGCCATGATTACATATAGGAATGGAGAGAGCAGATCTACTTGTCTAATACTGCGTGATACTTCAAAGAAGCCTTCCGGAGTACCATTGATTAAGAGGGATATTTTGGGCATAGAGATACAATTGTAAATAAGATTAATCCATTGTTTGGAAAAGTCGAATGCTTCCATGCATTTACACATAAATCTCCAATCCACTTTATCATATGCTTTTTGAATGTCTATTTTAATCAACATACAAGCTTCTTTGTTATATTGAGTTGTATGAACTATTCTTGGGCTATTACAATTCCATCCAGGATTGAGCGAATAGGAACAAAGCCAGTTTTTTCTTCTGAGATAATCAAGGGGAGGAAGGTTTTTAACCTATTTTCTAGGCATTTAGAGAGGATTTTATAAATGGTGTCACAAAGGGATATAGGGTGAAAGTCTCCTAGATCCTGGCTGTCATTATTTTTAGAGATAAGTGTGAAAAAGGTGTTAATTTATGATAAGATTGAGCCTGAGTTCATGGTAGCCTCTACTGCTCTCCATATGTCTTCTCCAAGAAAGTGCCAACATTTTTGGAAAAATCCTACTTGAAAACCATCAGGTCCTGGAGCTTTCTTAGGGTAAAGTTGAAATAAGGCATCTTTAACTTCTTCAATGGAAAGCTTACTATTTATCCATTTATTATCTGCTTTTGAAATTAATTTAGGGATAGATGATAGCATTTCATTTTGTGCTCTCCAATCGACAAAATCATAATTGTTAAGGAGAGAACTATAGTAATTTACAAATTGTTTTGAAATGAGCTTTGGGTCATCTATGAGGTTACCATTAGTGTCTTTGATCTTGGCTATTCTAATTATATTTCTTTTGTTGTTAGTGCTATTATGAAAGAATTTTGTATTGCAGTCTCCTTTTTTCAGCCATGTTTCTCTTGATTTTTGTTTCCAGAAGATTTCTTCCTTTAATAAAATCTCAACATATTTAGCCATAAGATCTTTTTTCTTTTAAATAACTATTTTCATTCATCCCTTGCTCTATGACTAGATTATTTAAGCTGTCAATTTTAGACTCTATCTTAATTTTTTGTTCGAAAGTGTTATTGAATTTGTCTTTGTTCCAATCTAGAATCTTATGCTTAATGATTTTTAATTTAGCAACTAGGCGATACATCTTTGAACCAGAGACTTCAATCTGCTTCCACCATTGTTCTAAAAGCTGCATAAATTCCTCATTTTGAAACCACATAAATTTGAATTTGAATGGACTTCTAAGTGGTTTATAGTTCTTTGTGACTAAGAGTCTAACTGGGAAGTGATCAGACCCTACATTAGTAAGGATTTCCGCACTAAAGTTGTGATTGAGATTTCCCAGATCTCCTCTAATCAAGAATGTATCCAATCTTTATGCAATGTAACTAAAGCCTGATCTTCAATTGTTCCAGTGAATAATCCATTGTTAGTGTTGATATCTGTTAATTTATTGTCTGATACCCATTGGCTAAAATCTTTTTGTGATTGAGAGACATATTCTGATCCAATGAATTTTTCTTTATTTTCTAGGATAGCATTAAAATCCCCTCCCAAAATGTATGTGTCCTCTAAATTGGATGTTAGCTGATCATGAACATCCTGCCAAAGTTTCCTCTTCTCCACATTAGGAATCGAACCATAAATATTAATGAGTTTAAATTTTAAATTAGTCTTTAGGCTAGTAACTAATAATAAGAGCCAGTTGTTATGTTTTGAAACTACCTCAATCATTAATTTTCTAGGATCCCATAGAGCAGCCAGCCCGCCAGAGGCTCTATCTGAGATAACAATTTCTGATTTCCAAATACCTAGTTTTAGGCTAAAATTTATACTTCCTTATTTAGTTTAGTTTCTTGTAATATTATTATTTCAGACTCAAATATATTAAGGTATCTTTTTATGAGTCTTTTTTTGTTAGGGTCATTCAAGCCCCTAACATTCCATGATGTGATTTTCATTGGCCCTGGGGAAGGCTCTTCCCCTTCCCAACATTCATTATTTTTGATAATTTTGGTTGATTTTCAACATTACCAGCTATAGCTCTCAATTCATTAATGGATTTTCTCCCACACTTTTTCTTAGTTTTGAGGGTTACAAGGCTCGAGAGACCCTTCATTTCCATTGCTATACCTAGCTACCTATCACTATTTGTAATCGCATTTAGACAGTTACTGATATCTTTGTCATCATTGTTCAAGTGAACTCCTCCTGAAGAGATGTTTTGTTCAAGATCTTCCTGCCCTTCCAGAAGTTTAACAACTGAATCTTCAAGGTTTATAAGGTTTGTTTGATCAATGTTCAAATGAATTTTCTCCGGGGGGCCATTCTGTTCATACTCGTTCTACCCCATTACTATATTAATAAGTGTATCTTCATGATCTATATAGAATTTTCCATAATCCTCTATGGGATTTTTAGGATTATAACCATGCTCCTTGTTGAGGGATTCTAATTCTATAGGCATTGAGAGGGCAGGAGTAGTGGTTTCTTGAGATTCTATCTCCTGATGTTTAGCGAGCACAACTTCTAATCTATTCGCTGTTACATTTTCTCCTGACATGATATTTTTTATTAGGAATTCTCTTTGAAGGGCTACTTCCTCTTTGTCACAAATCTCATCCATGAATAACTCCATTAATTCATTTGTAACTTTTTCACTAAGATATTCTAAAATTTCTGCAACCTCTCTCTCACATTTCTGTTCCTCGGTTTCTATTTCAGATATTCTGCCCTCCTTCTAAATACTTGTATTAAGTGGGATCTCTGCTACCTTATTTACTATTGTTGTGGACATAGTAAATTAACAACATTAAATTTCCACAATCCATAAGTAATGAGGTGAATTTCTGGATTCGATTGTGTGAGTGTTTTTAGCATCGACGTTTCGGATCACACTCTGTGATCCATCATCAGGATAATGAAAGTGCCAAGAAGAAAAGTAAAAATGCCACTTTACTTTTCTTCTTGGCACTTTCATTATCCTGATGATGGATCATAGAGTGTGATCCGAAACGTCGATGCTAAAAACACTCACACAATCGAATCCAGAAATTCACCTCATGACATAGTAAATGCTGGTTCATTGCTGACCGTGGAGACTTTACCCATTGTAAACTTTGCTTCATGTTTTTTCTCATGGTTAATTACGTCTATTGATACTTCTAGGTTTTTATCCATTTTTAAATCAGTATTAGCAGATTTAATTTCTATCAGAATTACTACCAGTGAATTTGTATTATTGAATTTTTTAGTTGATTTATTGTTGTAATCTGGTATTCCATCATTATATTGTTGAGTTATTTCCTCTCTGATTTCTGTCTGAACTTCCAATAAATCCTTCACCACTATTACTTCGCTTACAATGGCTTGTGTTCCCACTTCTAGAGAAACAGGTGCAGAGACTATGCTAGGGCTATGCTCAATACACTGACTCTTATTCTGAATATCCTCTAAGATTCCTAAGGATTGGGAGCCAAGATGGGATTCAGAGTAGCTAGATTTATTTCTTAAGCTGGGTGATGAAGAAACTATATTATTCTTAGGGTTTCTAAGCAAGGGGGATAAAGGTAAAGTGTCCTCATTCTTGCCATGATTGTTTTTAATGACAAACCCACCCTTGTTCTCAAGGAAAGCAACCTTAATGTCCAGGTTAGCCAGATTGGAAATAGGAGATGACTGATTTTCTATAGGGCTGGTAGTAATTACAAGAAAATCTTCCATATCTTCTGAGTAATCCTCAACTATAGTGGGATTGATGATCACCGAGCTTGATTTACAACATAATCTGATAGGGAGGATTGACTTCTTATGCAAATCCATTTTGATAATAATAATCTTTTCGGCTTGATTATGCTCATTTTTTATCGCCCCTATATACTTGCCAATACTATTTCCTATTTTTTTGAGAGTTTCCTGCCAAGTACACTCCAGGGGAAGGTTTTTAAGGAGAACAACTTTTTCCACCATAAAGTCAGTAAGTTTATCAGGATTGAAAAAGGGGGTCCAATAAAAAATGGTAAAATCTATATTTCTATACTTAGGGCAGCCCTCTGATAGCATCTATTTTTTTAGAGCTTTGTTACTAAAATCTAAATAAATCAACTTTTCAAAAAGAATTGAGATAGCCACCTTTTGTTTCCATTTAGATTTCAACCACGCCGCTATTTCTGTGATAAAGGCTCCGACTCTGTTCCATTTGCATATTATCCCAAAACCTGCACACACACACTGAATACTTTCTATACAACCATCTTTAAGTTCTAGGTCAATGGTTTCCATAATAGAGTTGATTTGATAAGGGCATGTAGGGGCATTGACATTCTGGGTGGTTTCAACATATTTATGTGTGTCGGGCTCTTTTGGACCAAATCTCCTATGTGGGGGGGAGTAAACATTGTCATGCTTAACTAGTGATTGTTGGTGTATACCATTAGAACTAGTTATAGCTTTTACTGTCGAAACCTCATCAAATTGATATGCTGCTAAGTTGTTATCAGAAACAATGGAGGGATGTTTATACATACCATGATAGCTGCGATGAGGAGGCATGTATACCTTTACTTCCTGCTGGATCTACTTAACGACAGGGGATGGTTTCCTGATAATAGGGTGATTAGCTTCTTTTATCTTTTTCGCATGAAGCCAGGTAGTATTAGGGTTGAGATTTGTGACCTTGTTCCTTAAAACCGAGCTTGATATTCGCTTGTACAGGGGAGAATAAAGGAGATCATGCTTTGAGCTAAAATGTTCAAACCTGTTGTTGAGTGGCATAATGAAAGGTGACTGTTGAGGAGAGCAAAACTGTACCTGATGGTTCTAATCATGCTATTTAGCTCTTTTGGCATTTTGTTTATGAGCCGAAATCCATAGACTGTTCTTGCAAAATCGAGCAACTCCCATGGTGGTGCCCTAGACGTAGATCTAGGGGAAGACTATTGAATAGCCTAGATGGATTTGTTCAAAAATATACGGAGGGAAGCTAATATTCTGAGCAACATATTTGGTAAGAGCGAAGAATCTCAGTTGAGAATCCATGGAAGTAGTAGTAAACATGTGAAAATTCACACCGAAGAGCAGAGCCATTTTTTCACACTAGAAAGGTATTGTATTTATTAATCTCTATGTTAAAATTGAATATAATAAACTAATGGTAATAGTTGTATATGTTGATGATATTATATTTGGTGGAAATGATGATGTATGCAAGAATTTTGCTGAGGAAATGTAGAAGGAATTTGAGAGATGTCAATGATTGGTGAGTTGTCTTTCTTTCTTGGTTATCAATTTACTCAAATGAAAAATGATATTTTTATTTCTCAAACCAAGTATATTAAGGAGATGTTGAAGAAGTTTGGAATGGAGAATCACAAACTAGTTAGGACTCCCATGTCCATTGGTTGTCACTTGAGAAAGGATGAAAAATATCTAGAAGTTGATCAAAAACTTTACAAATCTATGATAGGTAGATTTTTGTACCTTACTACTTCAATATTGGTTATCATACATACAATTTTTTTGGTTGCAAGATATCAAGCTAATCCTTAAGAATCTCATGATAATGTAGTGAAAAGAATATTCAAATATTTGAAAGAAACTCTGAACTTTGGATTATGATAAAAAAGGGACAATGATTTTAGTTTGAAATCCTTAATTGACATTGATTGTGCTAGATGTGTAGGTAATAAAAGAAGTACAAGTGGTGGTGTATTTTTCTTGGGATACAAGTTGGTCTCTTGGATAAGCAAGAAGTGAGATTTAGTGTCATTATATATAGTAGATGCAAATTATATTACCGCAACATCTTGTTGCACACAAGTGATGTGGATGAAACATACTCTCAGAGATACCAATGTAATATATGATGAGGAAATTCTAATTTTGTGTGATAACACAAGTTCTATTAATATTTCAATGAATTTGGTGATGTATTGAAGGATTAAATGCATTTCTATCTGGTATCACTTCTTAAGGGATAAATTTGTAGAGAAGAATGGTTAGAGTACGTGTCCACAAAGTATTAGATTGTAGATACCTTCACCAAGGCATTGCCAAATCATACCTTTGAGTATCTCCAACAAAAGTTGGGGGTTGATTCCCCCTTCACAAAACTAGATGCATAAGAGCGGTGCATATTTCCCTTGGGAGTATTAATGTCTATCTTTTGTCTCTTGGATTAACATGGTTTTTTTCTCTAAAGGGAAGTAGTGAAGATGGTGTTTTTTAGGTTGAGATAAATATGTTGTAGAGATGAGTTATCCTTGAGAGGGGGAGTGTTATATTTATTAGAGATGATACCAAAAGGGGGAGAGTTGTTTGAGAAGTAGTATAGGGATATTTGGATTTGTTTGATGATGCACCCTTATGTCAAAGGGGGAGAGAAATATAGTTGTGAGAGGTGCAATATGAAGAAAGGAAGAAGAGAGTGGCAAGAGTGTTTCCACAAATGAGAGAGATTATTGGTAGTTGTATTGGTGTTGTAATTGATGTCAAACTTTTTGATATTGATGACTATGAGAAATAAACCAATTAGTGTTTTTTGTTGGATTTTGTATTAATAAAAAGTGGGATATTTTTAGTAATATTTAATGTTTTAATTAATGTCAACTAGCTATTTGCATTAATTTCAACATGATAAAGAGTTGTGTTTCTTGATCTATGAGAAGCTGAAATATGTAGAAAAGAGTATTTGAAGTTTGCTAGAGATTCAATATTGAGTTTTTAGATGATGTCCTAATGTTTGGTGATGATCGTGAGTTAGTATATGATGTATGGAAAGATAGAATATATTGGAGAACATCTAAAGTGTTTATGGGAGAATTCTCTGCATTTCTTTTCATAAGAATTTGATGGCTTGTAGTTCTAGATTTAATATGTATGATATGTGAATAGTGCACTATCCTATTTTTCAAGTCCATAAAAGTTTATAAATTAAAATTATGTTTAGCTATTTGCTAACATTGATGTTGGCTATCAAGACTGGTCAGGTTTGGTTTGGAGGATGCACTGCATTGGTGTTTTAGGGTGTGTGGTTTTGTGAACATGTCCAAAAGGTTCATGTAAAGTTCTAGTTCAAATATCTTGAGTTGTTTTGCTCCACAACTGAAGATATGTTTCTCTATGTTTAATATCATTACTTGTGTTGGTCTATGACCATCTTAGTGGATTATGTTGATTTGATTAATGAATTTTTGGTTTCAATACAATTTGAAGGAAGAGTTAAGAGGTTGTTAAGGATCCTACTATACTACGGTTAGTTTCGGAGTACTTAGAACAATGACCCGGGGGGTGGGGTAAATTAGTGTTCTAACAATTCAAGAAAATTTTAAACAACTTAAACAAATTATATTGATTTTGTTGTGAAACAATATCATAAATAACAAATGAATCACACAATATCATAAATTGACACAAGGAATTTAATGAGTGGAAAACCCTTTAAGGGAAGAAAAAATACTTGTAAATTCATCATAGATTTATTTGAAAACTTTCTATTTACAATGCCACATTAGCTTATTGATATGTCTCACTAGAAATACTATCTCATAGATAGATTTCAAATGCCTCATCGACTATACATCATCACTTTCCAAATACTATTATGAATTAATACACAGAGCTTCATCTCCATTTCTCTTCACAACATCTTCTAATCTTTCATCGCGTGAGATTTAGTAGCAGAAATCTAAATACGTTATATTAATGCATATACTTTTAGTATACACAATAATATAAAATATTTTCTATTCTAGTAAGAATCAACTTCTCAATGCACTACAAGTGCTTTTCAAACATTCTCAATAATTCTTTCAAGTATAGATATACAACTCATAAAATGAACAATAATGCCTTTTATATCATTGAGAATAATAACTCTATATAGAGTATGAAACAACAATAAAAGACTTTTGCCTATTAATCCACTACAATATGAATGTCTTCAACATAGTATTTATAATGTTCATTATCCTTGAACTAAAAGAAAATTGTTACCTTCATAACTGTTTACTAAATCTTTAATAAATAAAATAATGAGAAATTATTCCTTTGCTTGAACTGAAAGTAACTTTATTAAATCCAGATGCAAACACAACATGGTTAAACTATAAACTATCACAAACTACAGAGAGTTTCTCACAACATAATGCTAACCCGAATAGGGTTATAGTTACAAACTCTTAATCCACAATAGAACCCTTAATAATAAAACTACGGTTTGATATTGAAAAAAAACCAAAACGATCCTTTAACAATTTTTTTCATCCCAAACCCCAACTAGGGTTGGTTACAAAGGAAACATAAAAAATGATATTTCATATGTAGAGTTTGAAACAAATTGAAAATAAATTCATACACACTTTAAATAAAAATTGTTACTGGTATGATAGAAGATGTTTTGACAAACTAAAACTACTTAGGGTTACAATAATAACACAATCTAACACATGTTTTATTTAAATAGAAAAAGAAAATTACTTATCATTGTAACAAAAGAAAGAACCGAAAAAAAGAAAGAACCGAAACAAGAATTGGAAATTTAAGGATTTGAAACATCTATTTAAGAACACAAAGAACCAAGATAACATTCCTTGCATTGGATTATATGTCACTACCACATCACCTTCTTGAACACATTGATAGCACTTCAAAATGAGCCTTGTAAATTTTTATTTGCCTTAGTGAAATTTTGGTCATATCCAACTAATCTTGCTCTCTGCCATATTTTTAAGGATTGGACTTTTAGGGTTTTTCCATCTATTAATCCTTTTGTGTTAAACCCTAGATCTGTTCTATTTAGATGTTATTTTTTGGCTTGATAAAATTGAGGGTGATTGAATTGTTAAAAAGGGGCCCAGGTTTGCTCTTAGGTTTTAGTTTTATTTTTGACCAACCTTTTTAATTTTCTCCTAAGTCTTATTTCCTAGTTCTTTTTCCCCCATGGTAGAAATTCCTTTTATGAACAAGTTAAGGGTATTGCCTTCGTCCTATGTCAAGTCCCCTTTGTTTTATTAAATGAAGTTCTTTGTATTAAGTTTTTAAGTTTCCCCGTAATGTCGTGAAGCTTTTTATGTAATATTTTCCTCATTGTGATATCGCGTGAGACTCTCACCTGTCGCATCTTGATTGGTGGAAGAAACCATAGGAAGGACTTGAAGGGTTAAAAGTCTCTAGAAGATTATCGGTCAAAGCCAGTCGATCACTGCAGCAAGTGAGTAAATCACGATCAGATCTGACGGTCCTCATGATCACGTGATCAAAGATGTGAGGACACTAACAATTGTGGCATCATGAGATGGTGCCACGTGTCCATGTTGAGATAGAATAAGCCAACAATGGGACCAAGAGCTGAGTTGTAAAGCCGATGAACTACATGTGCCTCATTGGTCATAAGATGAGCCCGCTTTCCAAATAGGATTTCAATGTCAAATTGACTAATTGGATACATTCCATGAGCCAGTACAAAGGAAGATCAATGTATAGAGTTCAAATTTGTTGTAATCTTGATAGGAATTATTTTTACGGCTTGAGTGAGAATTAATGATGGATGGGACATTGGTCGCTCATTCCAGGTTAAATAAAAGAAGAATTTTAAGACATTTTAATTCACCAAAGCAATCAGACAGGAGAATAATTTGATTCCAAAGCTGAAGAAGATCAAAGAGAGCTATTATAGTGTGAAATTAGGGTTTCTTGTACGAAAAATCCATGAGTGTAGTTCTTAGCTTTTCCTAGTTATTTTAAAGCTGTATAATTGGGAATTATTTTCAAATCATGGGGAAAAGATTGAAGCTCTTTCTGGGATCAGGTTTTTGATAAAATAGAGTATGAATTTGCTAGGATTAATCTTGTAATTGCAAATTTTGCAAAGCTCTAGTTTTATTCTTCCGTTTAAAATTTGAATTCGAAAGTCTTAGTTTCTTAAAATGGAACCTCAAAGAAAGCACTCTAAACAAACTGAATACCAAAAGAAAAACTTGTATGATGATTTTTTGGATCAATTGTAGCCATCAATGAATGATAGACAAAGGTTCACAATGGGTAAAACCCTAGGTGGGGATTTAATAGACAAGACATTCAACATTTCAGATCTACAAGAGTGTTGATGACAAGTCTGGATATGTTGAAATTGTGGGTTGGATAGAGGAATATTCAGTCTCCTTTCTCTAATGTATAGTAGTATGATTTGGGAAAATTAGTAGTACCAAATGTTTTCATGGATGTTGACTTTCTTAAGGTAGTGGCAGATAGACATGGCCCAATTCAAAGGGTTGTGAGGGGGAATGAAGGAGAGGTCCTCTTGTCAATCAAAAGGGAGGAGATTCAAAAAGTCTTTGGTTTATATGAACCTACATCTTTCCTAGAGCTTATCAATTTAGAGGAAATAAAAGGAGAATATATAAGGATGAAAAGTTTTGTCAGAGGAAATATTCTTCCTACCCATCTGGCAAAAGAAGGAAAAACAAAATACTACATTGGCCCAAGTTTGGTAGAACACTTCCCAACTGATCCCTTCACTCCAAACTTGAAGGTTACATTTTTCTCACTATGCCAAGTTTTAGGTTTTCACCCAACTATAGTCATGCCAATGGCATATATGTACATGGAAATCTAGATTCGACATCCAAATTTCATAATGGTGTATGAGTACACCATATACCTTGAAGATAGGATTCATGAGGGGTTGCCAGAAATCAAGAAGGGTATAAAGCTTGAAACCTTATTCTTCTGGTACTCTTTGTTAATGCATATGTTCTTATACAGAAATGCAGACTTCTTTGAAGAGTCTATGAATATGAGAAGAATAGTTGATGGAAATGAGATGCCAATACAAATTTGGAGTACAGATTTGTCATGGGACAGACAAGATGCAAATTTTGTAAGATTTGATAACTGTTTTGCATCAAGGTTGAGAGCTAGGTTGATAATATTCCATTGCAATTGCTTGATTTTATAAGGCAAAAGGAAAGAGCGCCATCTCTAAAGGTAGAACACAATTGGGGAGATGCCATTCCCTACCTTGTTAGCACAGTCTTAAAGGTATATGTTTTTCCAAGAGAGCCCCATGTTTTACCATATAGTGTACCACTCAGGTTGGGATTTGAAGAGGTGATGTGACAAATTGGCTACATCTAGGAAAAGGAGTTGACAAGAAAGTGTAAGGGAACAATTTCCCCTGATTATATAATTATCCCTTACTTTATGATTAGAAAAGGAGGTTGGGTCCATTTTGAGAAGTTTTTTGAGCCTTATCATTTGAGGGTTAGCACAGTAAGGCATAGCGATGCAAAAGGTTTTTACAATATGCTCAAAACCAGAATCAAAGGATCCTTGCCATGCCATGAATTCAATTTTCTTGAGGACATAATTAGAAATAAATTTAATTTAGAGGTATAGGATGACAAGAAAGAGAAATGGACAACATATAAAAAATTTCTAAGCATTTAGCAAATAATGGATGAAAATTATGGTCCTTTGAAGGAATTCAATCCATTATTTATGAAGATAAATTCTTTGATGAATAATTTTGAAGAAATCATGATTGCTTTGAAAGAAAAAAAGGGCTAGGTTGGAATTGATCCATGGAATGTAGAGAAGGGAAAGAGCTCTATAGGCAGAAACTCCATCACCTCAGATAAGAGTGAGGCCTTTAGTGTCAGTACCTCCACCACCACAAAGAAAAGATGGGCTAATTAAAGAAAGACCCACCTACGTACCATCAAGAAGTAAGAAAATATATAAAAGGGTAAAAGATGAAATAGATAGTGATGAGGAGGCAAGAAGAAAGGGGAAGAAAATAGTAAAGAAGGAACTACCCCCTAAGTTTCAACCTAGGCCACTAAAAGGGGAAAAAATTATTGATCTAGAGGATTCGCTAGAGAGAATCCCTTCACCAGCTCCTTTATCCCCTTAACCTCCAAGACATGAAAGACTTAAATAAATTGAAGATCAAAATGTAGAGGAAGAAGAAGAGGAGGATGTTATTATCATAACTGATAAAGAATTATAGGTGGGCATCCCTCAAGCAACAAGGTCACTAGAGAATGACTTTAATCCTCTGGATATTCAAGGAAGAGCATTTTGAGATGCAAGGAAGAAGGCTTGTGATAAGTTTATTCAGGATGAAAATTTTGTGTGCAGAGTCAAGCATTTTTACAACTAGTTTGGAAAGTAAAAATTGATGAGTATAAGAGAAGATGTGAGGAGAGGAAGGCTCAATAGCTTGAAAAAAGTGATCAAGAGAATGAAGGAGAAATGAAAAATGAAATGATGGAGGAATTCAAAACCATCACACCTGAAGAAGGAAAGAGAAATATAAATCAAGAAGGGGTCTTGATTCTTCCAGAGTGGGACATAGCTGATGTTTTAGCATTTGATGTTGTTAGGAAAACAAAATAGTTTTATAGCTCAGAGGAAGGATCTAGATTGGAATTGAAGGGGTTAGAATGGAGTAAGGATTATGCCACATTGGCTATATGGTCACTGTTCAGGGAGGCTAGAAAGCCAGACATAGGAGAAATTAATCCTGATTTGAGGGGAAGTCTCATAATAAAGAGAGCTTTTGAAACATCAAGAGTAGAGGCAACAAAGTTAATAGTGGATGTAGCCAAATTGTCTCAAGAAAATTCCAAGAGAGAGGAAGCTAAGAAATAGGACAACAAAAGTAAGTTTTAGCATGTATTTGGAGAATATAATAAGGTGCATCAAATGTACATTGAGTTGCAATCAAAGTTTTAAATTATGAAGCAAAAATAATTAGAAGCACCCCATATTGTTCTTGCAATTACATCTACACCATCAATATCAAGAAGGCCTCTTGCCACACCTATTAAAGCATTTCACATGTCTCCTATTAGGACCTCCCCTCCTAGTTCTACATTAGAAATAATTGATGAAGAACCAACTTGCTCATTGGATCCAACCACAACTCAGATGTTGGAAAAAATAAAAGAGTTTGAGAGAAAAATAAAGGACATGAGTAGAAATCTACCTTGAAGAAAAAAGAGATAGTCAATTGGGTTTTGACTCATTTGAATGAAAAAGTGGATACTAGATTGGAAAGAGTTAATTGTTTGTATTCTTTTATTATTTGAGGCTTTCAGAAGTTTTGATAGAGATAGGGAAGTGGTTGCACTTTTATTTTCCATGTGGGTGCATAGGGCTAATGAGTTAAAAATGATGTATGTAGTTTCTTGATATCATGTTGACAAGCCACCAACACTTTAGCCAACCCATTTATTGGTGAATTCAATACAATATTTTCAAGTTTTACCAGAGAGTATACAAAAGAAAATCAAAGAGTTAATGAGGAGCTATAATAAACTGCATGATACACTACTTCTTGGAATTGTAGATGAAAATGGAGTTGTCAAGGCATTATAGTTATGGAATGAATGGGCAGAGCAGGTTATTAACTCTTACATTGAAGTGATTTGTGAAGATATTAACACAAACATGTTGGAGAATAGCATGGATAAAATCATAAGCACATGAACATTTTCGAATCTTTTGAGAGGGAATCCAACCAAGTAGTAGTTAAGTACACCCCCTATAGGAAAAAAATTGATGAGGTCATTAAATTCAACTGGCCATCAGATGACAAATATAACAATTGGGTGGGAATGTACTTAAATGAAGAATAGGAGAAATAAATAATTAGCCAACTAACTATTTGGTATGACATTCTGGCAACTAATTTTGGCATATTGCAGTAGTTATCTTTTGGAGTGTGAGCTTACATCAACACGTACCTCTATCAATATCTTCTTCAACAAATACTAGGTAGGAAAGGTGTGAAACATTTATATCTTGATCATGATATTCTTGAGGAAATCTTTTGTAACAAGAGTCACAAGTGGCCCAATGGACTAGTGACATGTATTTAATCTGGCCCAAATCTTGTTGACTCCCTTATTTTCTATAAAAGGGAATTCAAGGCCATGAGAAAGAGGTTCCAAAAACTCTCTAAAAATTTCTAAAGTTCAAATTATAGGTTCCAGTAGCAATTCTAGGTGAAAATGAACTAATTGTAAAGTCATTTATAGAGAAAATAGATGAGGAGTTTAGTGTCAAGTTTTGTGCAAATCTTGAAATAATGATTGAAATGTAAATTTTCTTATGATAGGGATAGTTATTGAGCTTAATACAATTAAATTTAGATCTGTTTCTCTCTAATGTATAGTTTTACCACATTTTGAATGAATAGAATCATTGATTTTCTCATTTAGTGCACTATTATGGTGTATGCAATTTCTTGTTCATGCTTTGATCTAAGGGGTCAATTAAATGCTTGAGTAGAATTACAAATTGGTGGGACTCATGCATGGATTTTGATAAGTAGTTTGGATTGGGATTATAGATAAGATATATTCTAAGGCAATATTATCTTAGCTTTTTATGCTATCAGTCAAAGCCTATCATATTTCATTTTATGTCTTATGAATTCAAGTCCCCAATGAATAAGGCACTGATCATAGCTTGCATCTATCTTTATTGTCTATATTGTATTCAAATTCACTTGTAGCTTGTTCTAAATTATTAAATCATGCGTATCTTTTCATTTAATGTATGTTGTCTTTGTATGTTTTTATCATCTCATGCTCCAATTAGTTGAGGATCACTGAGGAATTAGCCATTCTTGAGTATTATGCCTATTTGTTGAGCCTTTATATGAGATTATCTTCCTTATTTTGATGTCATTTACAACTATGATGCATAAATTATAAATACACTAAGGGATCACCCTCCCAAGTTTTGCTAAGCCCAAAGTGTAGAAGGATTTGTGCAATCCTTGTCAATTGGTCCAAGTCCCAGAGATTATTGAGAATTGGAGTTGGCTTCTCCATAGATAATTGAAGCATCAACTTGGTTTCTACATCAATAGTGTAAACCCCTTTTTGGGAACCAACAATATGGCAACTCTATTGGGGAACTATTTGCAAAATTATTGTTAATGTTGTCATCCATTATGAAATTGCATATAGTTTTCAACATCCTTTTGTGGTTTGAAGGTTAAGCCCGCGGATCTGTGTCAGTAGTCTATATTTTCTATCGTTAAAAGGTGTTTTAGGTTACCTATGAGAGTGAATATCCTTTGAAAATAATATTTGCAAATATCCTTTGAAGATTACTAAATAATTGTAAATATTTGGTACTCCAAGGTTAATTGTGTGGCGAATTTGAGGTGTTTGCACTAGTGCATGTATATTTGAAGATTTCTAACAAAATTTGAAGGATTTCTCACCTTGACTAAAGAAAAGAACACCAAAGCATATATGAAGCAACATCTAGAAGAGAAATTGGAGGGTGATCTTCCTAGAGCCCCGAAGAAAATATGGACAAGAAGAGATGTAGAAACTAGCAATATTCCCTCATCATGGGAATACAAATATAAAAATGCAAGTAAGTTTTCTTTAAATATTGTTCTTGAAAGTTTTGACACATCCTTTAAATTTTATGAATTGGATAGAATGGGATTTTTAGATGCATTTTTTAAAGCACATGTTCAAGAGGAAATACAACATCAAAATAAGGAAGTAACCCAAGTTCAATACTCTGAAAAGAGAAAAGGCCAGAGTAGAAGTAGAAGTCACAAAAGAGAAAGCACCATTAGTGTACCTCCTCCTCCTGGTTTTACAATAGAAATTCCTTATGTATCTAAACCAATTCAGGAACAAGAAGACATAGATCTAATAGATCTTGGTGATATTTCTAGATCTAAAATAACATTAGCAGATCCTGAAGAAGTTTTTGGAGATATAAACACTCTGAGAAGGGAACTCCAAGAAAAAATTAAATTGAGAAAGAAGAGAGAAAGAGAAAGAGTATGAAGTTATCAATGTTGTAATTGAAAGGGATAGCTTGATAGCTTGAAAGCCATGAATCAAGAAAATCCTAAACCAAGTGTTGCAGGTCCTATCTTAAGAGAAATCCTAGATAAGAAAGTTGAAGAAATTTCTAGAGAAAAGCCTAAAAGCCAAATTAATCCTCAACAAAAGCCATTAGATCATATTAATCCTTAGAAAAATGTTCAAAATCATAAGCCCAATTTAGACAAAGGTAAACAAAAGGTAACTAGAATTAAGACAAATGAGAAAAAGTCTTCCTGTTTCTCGGATCAAGGTCAATTACCACAAGGATTGTTTGAGGCTGGTATAAAACTAGAGAGGGAAAGAAAAGAGAGTGAAACTCTTGCCAATGAATTAGAGAGAGTAGATATGGAAGCTACCAATGTAGAGATGAAAAATAAAATCAATTTCCTGAAAATGTCAACATTAAATAATGCCTCATTAAATGCTAGCCCATATAGTTTTCAAAAAAATTCTAGTTTGAGCCCCGAAAAACAATAAAATGTTGGTACAAATACTCTTACCCAAGCTCTTCAAGTCACCCATAATACAAGAGTTGTAAACACAAGGCAAAGTGGCCAAATGGACACTCATGGCATGAGTCAGCTCTAGGGTTCCAATATACAACATATTGGAACAAATACTAGAATTCATGTTGTTGGAGGATAGTTTTAGAGGAGGCCTATTCATTTGGAAAGGTATAGACAATTGTACTTTGATGGAATTCTTGGTTATCCTAACCCAGTTCCAAATGAATTAAGGGACAAGACAAGCAATTTTGCAAGAAATAATGTTGTAAAAGGGGAAGAACATTTAAGAGATTTCACTGATAAGATAAATGATCATGAAGTTGAGCATGAGGATGCGGTAATGAGATTATTTGTACAATCTATGATAGAAGATGTTAGGGATTGGTGTAGGGGATTACTTGCCGCGAGCATTAGTTCTTGGGAAGAGTTTGGAGGAGTTTTTAAGGAGCAATATGGTGATAAGTCTAATGCCATTTTTATGTTGAATTAAGTAAAAAACATAAATAAGTCAACAAATAAAGTTGTGATTGATTTCAACATAAGGTTTCAAAAGGCTATGCATAAGTTGTTTCGGGTTTTAAGGTTGGAACAAAATATATGTTTGACAACTTATTTCCATGCATTTGATGCAAAAATAGCATATCTCCTTGGAGATAAAGATATTCAAACTTTGAGGGGTGCTTTTAGGATGGCAATAAATATTGAAAGTAATGGAAGAGCTTGTGCTAAGTGTGGAAGAAGAGGTGATCCTAAATTGTTCAAGAGCTCAAAGGATAAAGCAAAAAAGTTTTCAGGCCCAAAGCCTAAAGAAGAAGACAAATGGGACAAGGAACATAATACTTTGAAGGATATTAATTTTACTATTGTAAATAATGATAAAGGTATTGGACAAGAGAACAAACAATTCAATAGAATTAATAAACCTCCAAGATTGGAAGATCGCCCTTATAATACTAATTGGAAGGATGGAAAACCAGCTCAGCAACAACCAAAGAAGAAGAAAGAGTAACAAACTCCCGATCCTTTACAAAAGCATACCATAAATATAATTGAAGATAGACCTTAGTATATGGCTTGCCAATCACCTCATTCACCTAATCATTATGTGGTTGCACAATTGATTGATGCTAAAGAAGAAACACAAGAACATAAAGAAGAAGAAACATTGTGAAGATAGCAATGTAGACTATTTGATGACTAATTCTTGTCTTGGAGAAGAAAAAGTATTTCTAATAATGAGTCTCAGGACATGGATGTTGATGATCACAGGCAAAGAATTGGATCCTATCACCAACAAGTGTTTTTTGATGAGGATTCCAGTGTTGATGATCAATTGTGTAATGCTGAACAAGGTGAAGACACGATATTTTTAAGAAGACCTTCTGATGAAGAAATTGACAAGATAACTATTTCTATGCTTTCCCAAGCTAAAAGAAATTACCAATTGAGAAATAGGATAGTGGGTGAAGATCAAGGGGAACCTTATGGCATCTTCATTAAAGAGAAGAAAAATAAGGGTAAAGAAGTGAAAGAGGATAAAAAGAAGGATGTAATTAAGGTTAAGGAGGTCAAGAGAAAAGTATGGGATAGGAAGGCTGAGGTCTCAAAGCCTAATGAAGAAATTGATTCACCGAAAGTAATAAAAAAAGTGGATGACAAATCTGTTAATCCTACTGGAGAGGACCCGAAGTAGAAACAAACTAATAAAAGAAACAAATCAAAGAAAGATGAAGAAAATCCAAGTATGTCTTTTGAATTACTAGATTACACACTTGTAGATATGTTTCAATTGCTTTCTCAAATTACCATTAAAGTCCCTTTACTAGAAATGATGAGAATTGATGAGCATAAGGAGAAAGTTATCCTGAGTTAAAAGGGCTTCATCTATTAAGATTGAACATGTAGATAAATCTCATAATGTAAAGGGAAAGGGAAATAAAAATAAAAAAAGAATAAGGAACTAGAGGGAATTGTTTCAAAAATTCCCCAAATGTATATGGATAATATAGTGAATGTGTCTAGGAAATATTGACCCTTTCTTTTTAAGTGTTATCATTAATGGAAATGCACTAAAAAAATGTATGATAGATTCTGGAGCCTCAAATAATGTGATTCCATTGAAAATAATGGAAGCCATGGGTCTGAATGTTGACACTACACAAGGTAGGTGTTGTGCTTTGGACCCAAGCCTATGATAGGTACTATAAGGGCACTACCTTACAAGTTGGAAGCATTCCCTAGGAAAGATTTAACTGAGTGTTCGGCTTGTAGATATCTCACCTCATTATGGGATGTTATTATCAAGAAAATGGAGTACTTCTATGGGAGGAAGTTTGCATTGTGATTTATCCTATGCAACTTTCAACTTTGATGGCGAGCATGTAAAAATTGAACGCAATCCAAGAGTGTCACATATGATAGAACATGACCCTGATGAAAACATGACTTATTTCATTGATACTGACATTAATGTATTCAGAGTTGAGGACTTCCTAAGAAGAAAAAATAGATGAAACTTCACTATTGGGGCTTAGACTTGTAGAGAAACATGAAATAAAGAATCTTAGAGTTATTGGAGATTTAGAGTTGATCATATCCCAAGTTAGATCAAAATATGCATCAAACAAAAAGAGACTAAAAAAATATAGAAATGATGTGTGGGATGAGATAGAAAAATTTGATGCATTTGGGATTGATTGGATGTAGAGAAACCACAATAGGGTGGCAAACCTATTGGCCAATATAGCATTAAGGCCAGATGATATAACTTTTGTAGGAATTTCAAAATTTGAAGTTCAAGAAAGACCATCAATTCCTGATAACATTGAAAGCTAGTGAGTTTTCAATGACGTTAATGATATTTTGAGATTCTTGAAGTGTGTAGATGAATATGAAGGTCAAGAGATTGATTTCAATGCATTTGTAGAAATAGTGGATGGAAAGGAAATAACTTTTGGTAATGAAGTGATTCAATTAAAGACATATAAAGTTCCCAAGGGTTTAGTTGTATTGGAAAGAGTGTTTGATAATCATGATAAGGAAAAAGTTACAACTATCGCCCTACATTCTGAGGATTTAGAAGAGATAAACCTTGGAACTAAAGGAACACAAAAGAAAGTGTACATTGGAAATAAATGTCCCCTCAAGTTAGGAAAATAGTGATTGACCTATTAAAAAAATACAGGCATATTTTTTCTTGGTCATATGATGACCTAAAGGCTTATAGGGAAGATTTGTTCTAGCATGAGATTCCTTTGAAGGAAAACACCAAGCCTTTCAGACAAAAGCAAAGACCAATCAACCCAACCTTAACACCTAAGATGCATGAAGAACTTATGAAGCTAAGGGACATTGGTATTATTAAGCCTATTAGGCATTCATTATGGGTGTCTAACTTAGTGCATGTAATGAAGAAGAATGGAGACATCAGATTGTGTGTTGAATTTACAAATTTGAACATATATTCATTGAAAGATAACTATGCATTACCAAACATGGAAGCTATGTTGCAGAGAGTCACATGATGTGAGTTGATGTCTATGATGGATGGATTTTTAGGATACAACCAAGTGAAGGTCAAGGAATCAAAATAATATAAGACAACATTTAGCACACCCTGGGGGACACATGAGTATGTGAGAATGCCATTTGGACTTACTAACATAGGAGCAACATTCCAAAGAGAAATGGATGTTATATTTTTTGATTTCATAGATGTGTTCCTAGTTGTCTATCAAGATGATTTAACAACTTACTCTGAGAAGGAAGATAAACACTGCGGTCATTTAGAAAACATTTTTAACAAAGTTGTGATGTCTCCCTGAACCGAAAGAAATGTGCTTTTGGGGTAATTGAAGGTAAGTTTCTAAGCCACATTGTATCAAAAGATGGGATGAAAATTGATCTTGAAAGGGTGGCAACAATTGACAAATGACCTCAATCCAAAACAATTAAAGGAATTCAGTCATTCTTTGTCTCACTGTCCCAAAAATGTGATAAAATTTCAATTATGACATTGTGGGAGAAAACAGACAACCTAAATGATGATAAATTTATATTTTCAAAATTCCAATCTCATACAAGCCCAATTAGGCATTAAAAATAATAATTAATGTGGGGAAAACATTGATAAACCTCTCACAAAAAGATTATGAGCAATAACAAACTAAAAAGACTAAGAAATAGATTAAATACAAGAGGCCCTACCTCATTAACTAGCGAAAAATTGAAATCAGGAAATAAAAATGAATGCTCGACGCACATGGACAAAATTCTCGACAAACTAGAGCAATCCTACCATAGTTCCAATGAGCCATTGCTCACAGAATTCGAACACCTGAGTCACTCCCAACAAAAAAAATTCAAGTTTCTCCACAAAAAGGTTGAGCAATTTTACAAAACTTTAAAAGGGAAAAGTGTATAAAAACTTCACTTTCAAAAGTAAAAAGACATTTTTCAAAAGACATTTCCCCAAATAGTTAAGTCAATTAAAATAATTCAAATAAAATACATTACTTAACTCAAAATAAAAATTCCCAAGATCCCAAGGATAAATTAAATCAACTCCAATAAAACCCTACACCGAAGGCATACTTTGTCAGCGATTAATTAATTAACATTTAAATAATATCAATCAACATTTATTAAAATATAATATAACTGAGACCACTAAAGATCGCCTAAATGCACAAACAGATACTGGTTGAAACATAATTCATGAAATCTAGGCTTTTGCCTACACCGCAACTGAAAGTTAATAATGCAAATCGTATACATCATTCCATCAAGGAACAATATTGGCTAAGTATGCAAAATGACCAATGTGACTATCTCCTGTAACCATCGTTGAGGATAAAGACACTCAAACTTGTAGCTTAGATGGAGATAGTGGTTGGTGCCTATTTACTAAACATGTACACAGTATATATAGTTGAAGCACATGCATATAATAATCGAAGTGTGTCAGATGGAAGAAGACGCTCTAGTGGCATAATCATTTGTATGTATTAGAATGTTTTGACATTGGTCATTCCATATTTAATCCTCAATGTACAACATAATTAAACATTGCATTTAAAACATTAAATAATCATTTTACAACAATATGAACATATAACAATGAAAGCTCCAAAAACATATCCATCAACATGATAAAGCATAATACTACTGAAAATATAAGATAACATCACGATACATATATAATGATCCCTGGTCTAGAAAACATCTAAACATGACACACAATCATAATCCAGTAGCCACTAGCATATGCACCAGTGAAACCATCAAATCACATCATTGGGCATATAACCCAGATAGTATCATAAACTCAGTAGTAATCTCAAAAATGAACACAAGAATGAATTGAACTAGGCGTATCTCACAATGCTAGCATAAAATTATAACATGAGAACAATCGCTAAATCACATAAAGGAATCAAGCTCATGACTAAATCACTAGGAACACAATGTGTCCACATACTCACAAAATAGCCTAGGAGGTCTAACATCCCAAATCAATTATGCAATAAGCTACAACACAATGGTTAACACAACCAGTGCATAAGAACACAAGTAACTTCCCAAAGCAATATCGCAATCCATATCATCAAGAAGACACCAATACACCATGGATCCAACATGATCATAAAATATAAGCATATATCCATCAAGGCATGAGGTAAGCTGAACAAATCTCAAAAGACAACAAAGAAAATATCCTAAGCCAAAACAAAGCATCACAAGAGATCTCATCCAGCTACACAGAGGCACTAGCACAACATAATTTCAAAGCTAGTTCCATCAGGATGTCATGCATGAAGCAAATGGGAGAGACATTATAGTGATGTTAAAATTTGCAACACAAGCACCTAGGATCAAATAGTAAACAAAGCCACCTTCCAAAAGAAAGGGTAGCAAGAAAGTAATTGCTATAATCCTCAAAAGCAAAAAAGATTACAAAATTGCAAGATTGTAGGATTGCAAAGTGAATTACAATGAAGAGACTAATTACTTTTATAGAATGCAATAGTCCTATAAAGAGAAAAAAAATAACTCAAACTTAAAATAGTAAATTAGAGCTTTGATATGCAAACTAAAAAAACATGATATGCACAATATGCAAACAAGAGCCCAATTAGACTAAACTATCCTAAATTTAGGCTTAACTAAGTGAACTTAGGCTAGAGCATGAATGTGCAAACATGTGCTTAAGTATGCATGAGAATATTTTGGGCATGTGCACAATTAATTAAATAATGCAACATATGCAAATAATCCTAATGCAACAAATATACATGCTCTAACACCCCCCCTTAAGTGAAATTTAGGGAGACAAAAAACTCTAAGCAATGAAAGGTGGGAGATTAAAAACTCTAAGCAACAAAAGGATTAATTTGGTACCCATGTACAATGAAAGTCTCAAAGCATAGAAAAAGGAGAAAACCCACATGGGAAAAACCCCTGTCCAAAAATGAGGGATGCAACTATATGAAGTGTAGAAGAACCTCCTCTTAGACACTTGGAAAATGTGGACAACTGTTAAATGATGACTGCCATAGTGATGAATGAAGAACCTCCTCTAAAACCAAGCTGATGATCAAGATCAATCTATATGAATGTCCCCAATGACACTACTTGAACGAGTAGATGGCAAACAAACACAATATTTATCAGTCAAAGATACAAAAGACAACAATTTACATGATTGCCCCCAATGACACTACTCAAACAATGAGTAGATGGTAGACAAAACCAAAACATTTTCTAGTCAGAGATGTAGATGGCACATGAATTTGTATGAGTAACCACAATTGCACTACTCAACCATGCAAGAATAAATTGCTAGTAAAAAATAGAGGTGCCAATAGTTTAAAAGAGTTGGTCATTTGTACAACTAAGGAAGCATAAACACAAACTGTAGAAACCCCCCATAATGTTGATAAAGTAGAGGCGTCCATTGAAACTGTGTAACTAACAAGAAAATGATGGCAAGGCCCATGCAGAAAGAGCATGACCTTTGGCTATTTTTTATGACGAAGACTGGGGAGTTGAAATGTGATGCTACTGCATAGCCTCCTCTAAAGCCTCTTCCAACACCTATTGAACTGCAAGGCTCACCTAATTTCTTTATCTTGGAGGAAGACTCACTAGACCAAGGAGTGGAAGAAGATTTTTGGTCTAACCTTTGAGTGAGGTTAGAGGGATGCTCACTGTCTAAAGAGTGTGTCTTAAGCTTCTACGTCACCTTCTACTTCCCTACGATAATTGTGCAAGCAAAGCCTTGGACATGGAGCCAAGAAGTGAATCATGTTGAGTCAACACAAATTGCTTCCGTGTCCAACAGTCATAGAACACCTCAAATGAAGGAAAAGTGAAGGCATCTCCCATAACATCCATGGTAGCATAAAATGTAGAAGCAAAGACCCTTGAAGCATAAACAAGATCACGAAGATGCACTCTTTATCATATTCCTCTTTATTCTGAAGCATTGTGCACAATTAATTAAATAATGCAACATATGCAAATAATCCTAATGCAACAAATATACATGTTCTAACAACTAAACCATGGGTTATATCTACCAAAGTAAAATAGATTAAGTGGATTGTGGCATACAATAGAGATTTCAAATATTGGTACACATATTCATTGCTAGAACCATTTCGTATATTTTAACCAATTTTATTTTTTTTGGCATTGTCATGAAAAATACCACCAACATGTTTAGAGTCACTTTTTGAAGGTTTAGAACACAAATTATCTCTACCTAGCAATGTCAAATATGGCAATAAGTGATTGGGAGCCAACAATAGCTTTACCACTTCATCCTTCTACCCATTTAATTATAAATATGGACAAAATATTAGTGATCTACACCAAATTTTGTGAGAACAAGTTTTAAAAAAGTAGCATTCACTTTCATAATGTCCACATCTTAAGGGTGAGTGCAAGAAGTTGGGTACATTTTAAAGTGAGTTTTTTCCCCTAAAAATTAAAGTTTGTCATAAAGTAAAACTTTGAATAACTTGATTATATAATATTAACATGATGTTAAAATAGAAAATATAATATTTTATTTCTAGTTTTCAAATATGTAACTATTCTTATATCTAGATGATTTAATTTGATTTTGTAAGAAATTTTCAAAATCAAATTTTATTAAATCATATGTTTTGAACCAAAACATACACATACATGACTAATATAGTTCAACCTAAATGAAAGTATTTATATATTTTTTCTTTGTACAAAATGTGTAAGATGATCAAATTTGGACAAGATACATATATTTATTTTTTAAAAGCATAATTTTTTATATATTATTTATTATTTTAAATTTTTCAATCCTTTCTTTTTATTGTCCTCCTTTAGATATAATTAAATAATTGAGGCTCCCTTTTCCCTTTCCCCTTTGGTCCTCTTAGGTCATCTACAATCATTATTAGTTCCTGCCTACGGCAGGTATACTACTGCATTCGATTTGATCCAAATTGGCAATCAATTCTACCAATTATCTTAAAGAATTTTTCAAACATAAATGTTTGTAATATAATTTTTAAATTTATACATATTTTTAAAATCTAAAAAGGTTAATTATCTGCATTTCTATTGGCTGTTGGGCAAAAAGGCAAGAAGAAAATTCAAATTTTCTTGCAAAAATATTAAAATCTGTGAATGAGCCACGACAATAAGATAAGACTGGGCATAATCTAAACAAGTGGACAACTCTCACACAGACAACGATTTTACTAACCGGACGGTATGAAATTGTGAATATTGTGGACAAGTGGGTATATTGATAAATTAAACAATCAACAATCCAACTTCACTTTATGCAACGCACTATAACCATGTGACATTTTATTTTTAAAATAAACATTTTATTCGTTGGTCAGTATAACACGCCTAAATATCGCAGTCCATAGAGCTTAAATTTTAATATTTATATTCTAAAAGTATTATATATTTTGAAAAAAAAATAGTTATAATAAAATATTTATTATTATTATTATTATTATTATTATATAATTGACATAATAATGTTTATATTATTATAGAGGATATAATTGGTAGAATAAGATACTAATAAGTAGGAGATATTTTCCACAGCAAGTTAAATTGTGATATTGCTATCGGGATTCAACTGTGTAAATTTTTTGAGTCAAACTCATTGACCCATGATTAATGACTCATGAATCATGGGTCAATGAGTTTGACTCAAAAAACTATAAAAATAAAACTAATTGTTGAATTTAATAAAATTGATATCTAAATAAAAATAAAAAATCTAAGTAATCTATTAGACAATATTAAAATCAATTATTAGTTTAAAGTAAACTTATTTTTTATTATTAATTATTTTAAACTGTTATTTGTTATTAATATTTGAATTTATACATTTTCACTTTGCATTTAGTTAGTTATTTAAATTAAAATGTAAACTTCAAAAGTTTTTCATATTTTTTTTTAAGTTTAAATATTTTACTTCAAATCCAATTACTGTATTCTATTGTGTAACTTGAATTTTATGTTCAATATACAATTAAGATATTTAGTTTCTATGGTTTTCTTTTAGTGCCAAAATATTGCCTTAAATAGAGCAATTATTTTTGTTTGAACACTCCACAAATATATCTTTCTAGAATATCGTGTTATAATTAATACATATTTACAGATCAATTTATGCCCACATTGTAAATTTACAATGTCTTCTTCAAAATCAATATGTTTTGCATCGTATTGAACACTTTCATACTTGTACATCTTTTACACAATAAGCAAACTAAAATCCTTTCTTCATATTTACATGCAAATTTAAATTTAAAACCAATATGCCCCATTCAATATAACTATTTGACTTCCATAACTTGAGAGTGACAAACTTGTTCACTCTGCCTTAACCACATTCTCATTTCACCATATGTTACCCTCAAAACCATTACACTTTAGGCAGAGACTTTGACGTTTGCGTCCCTTGTTAATTGTCTGAATCATATCTAATAAATGTTTTGGATAAAGATCACAATTTTTTTTTGACTTCACTCCTAATTTCAAAATGACATTTGGCATTAATATAAAGAACTCACCACTGTAGCAAGCAACCCTCAGAATGCTCCCCGGCAAATCATTATGGCAAAACTTAGTGAGAATATAAAGTTCATTTTACAATCAGTTGTTCACAATGAAATTTCTCAGAGAAATATCAGGCCATCAGAATCTCATACTAAATACGATAAAACCTCAAAGATATAATTTGAGTTATACAGTAAAACGTGATTAAGGCACCATCAGCTGTTGCAAAGCTATAAAAGCACACGATTTACTCATACAATTTAGACAATTCCTCTGAAAAGATTTTCTTTAAAGCTTCTCGTTTCAATTTGAGAGCTGCTGTGACAAGACCAGTCTCAGGAGTCCATGCATCAGGAAGTAGCTTGATCTTTGCTGGAATTTCAAATTTCTCAAGCTTTGAGTTTTCGCCAGCCTGATACAGACAATCCAAAAAGAAATTAAAAATCACTACAAAAAATGCATTGTAATGCAGCTTGTACAATTATACTTTTAACTTGCTTATAAAAGTCGAGCGTCTGACTGCTAAAGGGAATGAGGTGGGCAAAGATTGAGAAAATGTAAGTCAATAGGACTAAAAATATTAAAAAGAGAGAACTGTTCTTGATACAAAAAAAAGGAACACAAATCCTCACCCTATTTTATGAGATGACAACCACACCTTACGTAAGTCTACTCGAGTTAATGTAGAAACATTCCTCCTGAAGGGAATAAAGCACATGTTCTTGATATGATATTCTGTGTGGAGCTCCCTTAAAATACCACAAGGACGGTTACTGGAAAATACTTTCAGAACATCGTTAAATTTGTAGTTGACGTTATCTTGTTTGCATGGTATTAATTTTTTAGGAGCTTCTGGAATCATTCGCATACGAAGATTCTAATTGTCTAAGTTTCATATCCTAATTCTGGACGCATCTTGATATGTCCGTTTGGTTGCTGGAATTAAATAATGTTGGAATTGTCAAATTCCAATATTTGACAATTCTGGAAGTTTTAAATCTGGAAAATGGTTTTTGGAAGATGGCTGGAATCATTTGGTTCACCTGGAATTCACATGGAATTCATGATGAGAAGATGGAAAATGTTGTTCGCATATGGATTTCAAAATATTATAAATCTTGCTTCACCCTCAATTCCCATTTAAGTAGAATTGGAATTGATTTTCCAATTCCACTTATTTAGATGGAAGATTCAAATGCTGGTTTTGGGGGTCAATGGGAATCAACAAATCCCTATTCCAGTTTCATATTTTGAATACAAACATCGAAAATGTCAATTCCGGGATTTGACAATCCCAATTTCAGTCTAATTCCAGGAAATTGTCGAAATTTGACACCAAGGGCATACCTAAAACTAGGGCACCAATGTCTCCATCTCTGCTTTAATGGTAAATTCCCAAAACTTCAGATGCCTGATTTAGAACTAGGATAGTATTCCTTCAAGTTGTTGGTTTCCTTACAAAAGGTCCCAAAATTCTACCAGGGCTATAAATTTGATACTTGTGTCCATACAAGTTAGCACCAATTGGCTTTATTGCAGGTTGCATCTTAAGTTTGTTTACTTAAATGTTACAGGATTCACGTGAGGCACACATATTTGCTTACAGGATAAATTGGAATTTGCATGTAGCCAAACATCAAATATTTGATTTTCGAAGATTTTATTAAAATGAATCAAGCTTTCAAATATAGCTAACAACCATACTTAAAATAACTACTTATGAAGAGAGAAGATGGATGAATAACGCTCAAACTTCCTTGTTAATGAATCTCGCATCATTTTCCTAACTCTAAGAGAACTGATCAAGAAGACAATGACAATTCCTTATTATCCATGAGAATACTTGCAGTGGTCAAGTAACATTCATGCTTGAATAATTAAAATTAGAACAAAAGGGGGATTTAACAATCTAGTGGTCTCAAAAAAGCGCACAAATGATCTACACCAAGGATAGTCACCTTTTAAGAAACAATGTCCAGAATTTCTCCTCTGGATGCATACAGAGACAAAGATTGGCCACTAAGCAGAAGGTGATATCAGAAAAATGAAATGCTCTTTGATTTTGACCTCCTCAGGGGAACAAATTTTGTAGACCCTATCCTTCCTAGAAACACAATGACAATCTTAATGTGCAGCTGATTTGAGGACAATCTTAGTTAGAAAAGAGGCATCTAATGCCATGTCTCCAATAGTGTTAAATAGTAAAGATGAATAAACTAACTATCTAGCGTCTGCAGAAAGTGCTTGGAGAAAAATTAACAACTAACAGACTTGGATGGGGTGATAGCAATGGCCTAATTAAAGCTTAAAATTGAAGCTCTCGTTACAATATTAACCTTCAAAGGGAGACAATACTGAGGAGTTGACAGTGATGAAACCACCCCTTTAGTGCTCATTTTGTCCTCCTTCCATAAACCATAACTTTTGCATGCAGATTCAAAATGAGGTGCCATTTTTTTGGATAGTGCGGGACCTTTCTAGAGGAACCTGAAAATGTAAAAGTATTGCAACTTTAGGGACCACCAAAATACTGTTTTTGGTCCTGCAAGATGAGTGCATTTTTGAGGCCGAAAGTGTATCCATCCACTCCAAAAAGTCACAAGCTATTGATCTTCGTGATAAACTAGATCATTTAAAAATCACACATCCCAATTTGAAGGATTTCCGTCTCATAAAAGGTAACTCTTGAAATATAGAAGAATTTCTTCCTCCATCTTTGAAGCCTGTGTCCATGTGTATGAAACAAGACTACCTCACATCTCCTTGTTCATTCTCCACGGTGATGATTAGCACCAAGGAGCTTCAAGATAGAAGATAGCGGTGCTTTCTCAAACTTGAAACCTGCAACCGTAATATATTTGGTGTTTTCCTTCTTGCCTTTCCCATGATCCTCTCACTGGTGGTCACTGCCTAGAAGTTTATTCTGTCAACTGAAACTCTTCATGCTACAACCTCTGTGATGTGCAAGACATACTACAATGGTTGTGTAATAGGCCACACCAGGTTTGCTATTAATTTTTTGCCCTTTCATTAAGAAGTATTTTGTCAAACAGTTTGCTTGCATAGATTACAGTTTGCAGATAAGGTGATGTTTAATGCATGAAATATATTGAAGCTCAACTATATAACCATGAAAGCAGCAAATACATAGAATTGAAAATTGAATACTTAGAGCTGTGTAATGTCCCCAAATCAGAAGAACCCAAATTTTGCCCTAGATTATAGTTTGTATATAAAAGCAAGTAGGGTTTTTAGGGTACCTTTTTGCTTTGATTGGGATCCTACAAGCAAGTTATGAATCATTATAATCATAATTCATAATTAGACATTCTTGAGTTAGAAATTAAACATATATCAGATTTATAGATTGCTTAAATCAAATTTTAAAATGTCTCAACCATAGAGGTAATAAGGTAGGGTGATTTGATGAGGTGCATGTTGGTGTGTGTTTTATGACACGACAACACAAAAAAATACCAAGGGGGCACTTTATCCTCTCTCAAACAAAATCCTCTAATGTGTTAAATAGACGAACTGTGTGATCACAAAGACAACTCCAAGGTTCCAAATGTGTGGTTTTTGCTGTTCAGGATAGACTCTCATGGTAGGATGATTTCCTGAAAACCTTCAAGAGAACTTAGCAGTTATTCAAGATTTTAAAATCATTCAACTTTTGAATTTCCTTTTTTCTAATTTTTCGGATTTTTTGGGCTTAACAATTACAAAGATTTCTAAAACAAAATGCAAAAGAGAAGGGTTTAGGAAGATAATTCTAACCTTAAACTAGTTCTATACTAATCCTATGAACTCGGGAGACAAGATTGCATAAATGGAATCCAAAACCCATCCCTGCTTTGCCAAATTAAACAACTCCACAAGGATAGTGCTATCTTCTGAGGTATTTCAAAAGATTTTCACAATATAAGTTACGTATATTTCAAGTGTTCAGATCATAGTTACGGGACTCTACGAGTCCAGAGGAAAAACCATGAAAACGGATCAAGGTGACCCTAGCCTCAGACTTGGCCGAGTCAGCCAGACTCGGCTGACTTGCCGAGTCCCGAGCGCTAGATTTGGTCGGTGGCTGCAAGGCATAAAGTAAAAAAACACTTTTTTAATCCATTTTGTTTGACTTTTTTGGGTTTATAGCTTTCCTCAAACACAAAAAAAATAACATTCTTTCATTTGCAAACACAAGAGAGGAAAAAGAGATTAGAGAACAATATTGGGGTTTTAGAGAACATACCAGCAAATTGATTGGCTCTCAGATATTGATTGTGGATTGTTTGTGCAACTTAGTACCTTGCATTCACGCATTGAGAGGAGTTAAAAGAAGTATTTGGAAGAGGCCTCTACAAATTTCAAGTGCATTTCTTCATTTTTGGAGCAAATTCAAAAAGGTGAGTTACATTTTTTTTGTTGTTTTCTAAATTTTTTATGTTCATATTTCCATTTTGTTTACATTTGTTTTAGTTTTGTTTCATTTCATGTTGATGGAAAAGTAAAAAACCATTTTTTTTTTCTTTTATTATTTATTTCAATTTAATTAGAACATGCAGAATTTGTAGATGCTTATTTTTTTCATTTATGATATATTGCAACAACAGCATAATGTCTGAGCCTAGGAGTAGTGCATCTAAGCATAAGTGTAACCCAAATGCAGACGCTGTTAGATGCCAAAAAGATAAGGCTTGCAAACATGTCATCCCCAGATAAAAAAAAAGAGAAGTTATATGTTGGCATTGCAATGTTAAATATAGTGAAGGAGGTATTAACTGATTGAAATATCACCTTGCGCATATATCAGGGCATGATGCCAAAGCATGCAAAGCAGCACCCCAAGATGTTATACGTGAAATGCAAGCTCATTTAGAGAAAAAAGAATTAAAACAAAAGCATATGGAAGAAATGACAAATTTTGGTGGAGAGGCCTCTTCAAATCTTCGTCCTCCATTACCTCCATCTACAAGTAGTGGTACTGCAAGTGTGAGCATGTTGGCATTAAGTGATGATAACCGGTAAACCTGCTACCGGTACTAGTGTTGTCATTGATTGGCAAAAGAATATAGAGACTTGTCATCTCTATAAAGTCTAAAGATCCAAGAAGATCTGTATGAGATGATGGTTTGGTCGAAGTTGTGGCTGTAACCAAATACCACTGGTCACCATATAAAGCTTCAGAAACCGGGCAGTGTATACAGTATAGCAAAGAAGGATTCAACCTTCAACAGAGGACCTGGCTACAACCGGTGTAGTCAAACACAGAGAAAGCAACAACAAACTAGTATCAACATACAACCGAAGACGATGCAACCGGTGAGCCAAGGAAAGGGACAGTAACAGGTTAACTACTCTTATCTGTTCACAGCATGAGGATCTCAACCGATCTAGTATTTTCTCCGGTATAAACCGAGGAAGTCATAGTCAAACTACCTGTTCTAACCAACTCCTTGACCGGGATTTTCTGTGACAAATCCGGAGGTCTTTAAGTTAAACTGGCGATCGGTTTGAGGCGCGTTTGGAGGATTTAAAGCCGAAATCAATAGCTTTAAAACAAAGCGTTATCTCTTATAAAGGAGAGTTGCCTGACACGCAACTACTGCTTTCTCTATAAGGCAGATAAAGCAAGGGCATGCATCGGATGTTTCCTCAGTGAACTAGTACTCCACTGAGTAAAGAATCCGATAAGGATCTGTAGTTAGGTCATGCATAACGAAGCGCAATCAGGGCTAAGACTCTATATAGTCTTCTGCCTACGAAGAATAGAAGTTGTCTTCATTCTGCCAGAAAAAAGAGTGAACCTAAAAAGCTCAAAAGAAGCTAGGGTAAATCAGAAAGAGAAGAAGAGAAAGAAGTGTGTGCAGAGAAGCACAACAGTAGAGGAGGACACACCTATGGCGACCGGTGACGATTCTTAGCTGAGCACAAACAGAGATCTTATCAGGCTATGCAAAGCCAATTGTAAAAGGTCAATCTTCTATTGTTTTCTAGCAACTACAATAGTTAAATCCTAGTATTTGGGTGGACTCTAACAAGTCTTTTGTATCAAATCCCTTAACCGAGTGACATCTTGTAAGGTGTTCAAAGTCCTTTAACCAGGCAGGCACTAACCGGCTTTATTGTAACAAATCCCTTAACCGGGTTGCACCTAGCAGTGTGTTATTATCCTTTAACCGGGAAAGCTCCTTACAGGGCATACTCCAGAAGAGAACAAAATTTGTGAGGTCTCCTCACACCGTGGTTTTTACCCTAACCGGGTTTCCACGTGATAAATCTGGTGTCACTGTGTGATTGTTTGCTTACTATTATTATATGTTTAAATCTGATTGTCTTTCAGCTATAAGTTTACTTCACCGGATTTAAAGTAAAGAAGTTTTAGAGGTGTTGATTCACCCCTCCCCTCTCAACACCGGTTGGGACTGTCAATTGGTATCAAAGCTAGAGTCTTGTTTTCTTTACCGCTTAACAGCATAAAGAAAAAGTCAAGATGATGAGAAAAGGACCAAAGTTTTCAAAGGAAAACTTTTCTCTGTGGTGCAACCGAATGAAGCTGTACATGAAGACCACCGGAGATCAGTACTGGAATCATGTTACCACTGATTACAGTGAACCCGCTGGCACTTTAACACCTGATGAACTGAAGATCAAAACCGAGCACATGGCTGCTATGGATATGATAGCTAGCACGCTACTTGATCATGTCTATGCTGAAATCGAACATCTTGATTCTGCCTTCAAGATGTGGGGCAAGTTGCAAATGGTTTATGGAGGAGATCCAAATGTTCAAAGAGCCAAGGTCGAAAGCCTCAGAGGAAAATATGATGACATGAGGATGAATGAAGGAGAAGACATCGAGCAATATAGCAACCGGATCAAAAAGGTGATCAACTCCATTAGAAACGCTGGAGGAAAGCTCAATGAAGAAGAGGTGGTTAGCAAAATACTGAGAATTCTCAGACCTCAGTATGCCATCAAGATCTCTGCCATTCAAGAGCTCAGATCGGTGACCAAAGATCAAGTCACCCTAGACTCCTTAATCGGTAAGCTGGCTGCCTTTGAATTAAGTAATTTTGATAATAGCTTATCCATTCAGGAAGCAGCTTTTAAGTCCTCTGTCAATATCTCTTCCACCAAAAAGGGAAGAGAAACTAGTAATTGCTCTACCGGTAAGATTGGCAACCTTGTTGAGAATCTGCTCTCAGAGGAGATGGAGCAAGATGAGTTTGAAGCACTCATCGCTAGGAGATTCCCCAGAGGGAAAGGGAAGTACAAGGGAAAGCTCCCCTTGAAATACTTCTCTTGCAACAAGATAGGACATATTGCTGCAAGGTGTCCTGATAATGAACATAAAGATAAAAGGGACCGGTTCAAGAGCAAAACAAAAAAGGAATGCTATCTTGCTGAGGAAGGAGGCACAGATGATGAATCTGTAGACTCAGATGATCCAAAAATTGCATTTGTGGCAATAAAGGAGAGCCCTGTGATAAGTGAAATTGCACTTATCTCACGGTCACATCAATAGGATGATTGGATCATCGATAGTGGATGCACTCACCACATGACCGGTGACAAGAACAAGTTTATCAACTTGGAGCTAAATGATAGCGGATTAGTTACCTTCGAAAATAATGCTCCCTGTGCCATTAAAGGTAAAGGCTCTATTGCACTTTGCAACAATGCTGTTTGTGAAGATGTGTACTGGGTTGAAGGACTCAAGTACAATTTAATGAGTGTTGCACAACTGAATAACAAAGGATTTCTGTTGGAATTCGGACAAGGTTCCTATATAGTGAAGAATCAATTCAGAACCCATGTTGAAAGCGGTAGACAAAACAAAGGTAATCTGTTCTACCTAGACTCAATGGAAAGAGCTTGTCTCATAGCCTCGGTCAAAGGAGAATCAAGCAAAATCTGTCTTATGACCAAAGAAGACAATAGCTGGTTATGGCACAAGAGGCTCTGCCACATAAACTTTGACAGTATTGTCAAAGTGAGCAAAAAGAAAATGGTAAGAGGACTTCATAAGATTACATGTGAAGAGCCAGCCTGGCTCCTTGCTATTCTTATTATAAATTTCCCAAATTTGCTAACACTTCGTTTATTGTTTTGACAAAGTATGAATTTAACATAAACTTCCAGAAATTAAACAAATTAAATATCAACTTATTCTAACTTCTACAATTCACTGAAACATCCATACTTAACTATTTGCTTATATTTAACACCAGCCAATTAACTATATAGGCGAATTGCACCTTAAGTTGAATTATGTATATCTTCAAGATGGAAAGCGGCTGCCAGGAATGAAATGCAAGTCACCAAAATTTGAACGCAGCCCCTTGTAATCATAATGCAGGACCCCAAGGTGATCATGCAGCCCAACCAAAAAAACACAGCCACCAAACAGGAATTCGCAGCAGGTTAAAACTCCACACAGCCTTAGAGATTTGTCACGTGCCCTTATACTGGCCACACGCAATACCAGAATGATGATCATAACCTCCCAAATCATTACACCATCCTTCCAAATAACTACACAGCTCTTGGATGATTGAAAGCAGCTCGCACAATTGGAAACACAACCTCTACGAAGAATCAACAACCTCTTTTGCACAATAATAACATTCAGATGAAAGAAATTGAACTAGCTGTAGCAATCAATGAGTTCGATTTACTCCTGTATTAAATTGGTATACAACAACACCAATTTGCAGCTATGGAAAATCAGAATTTCTTCCACAGACATAATTACACAATTCACCACCACGAAGATGATTCAAAGTGCATCAGAGAGGAATCAGTCCTCAAAACCCTAGCCATTTCTCACAGCCAAGAAACTTAATCATATTTTCATCAAATGAACAATGGATCCTCAAAGTGCTTTTTCGAATTGAATATATAGCTTTTTTGGAAAAAGTTTCAATTTCACCTTTTTCACTTAAGAGGCTTTTTAATGACAAATTCATTTTATAACATTAAGTTATAAAGTCATTAAGTTATTAAATTAAAATAATTTAATTTAATAACGATAACTTTAAAATAAAAAACCACTGTAAACCACTGACTGCAACAAATCCGTTTTTGACACCAGAGCCTCAAACTTCAACTGCCCTGCCAGAAATAGCCAACTGCTAAAAATAGACTTACTATAAATAGTAAGTCTGTCAAACTAGAGATCCCCTAAAACTCGATCCTAAAACATCTGACACTTCGTGCAAATGCCTTGCTAATCCTGGCCATACCCAAAATACCACTTACTAAAAATAGTAAGTTGACCAAATTGACCCGAACGAAAAGCAGACCTGATAATCTAAACCTCCAAAATGGAATCGCAACACTAGCTCCGCCAACTGACCCCCTTTGATTGCCTGATTAGCTTGTGAGGGTCGCCAAACCAAGCTAATCCCATAGTCTGAAAAACGGGGACATTACATTACAAAGCCCATCAAGGGTGTTTGTAAAGATTGTCAATTAGGAAAACTGACCAGAACATCTTTCAACAGTAAGTCCTTCTCTACTGAGAATGTTCTAGACCTAGTACACACCGATCTATGTGGACCAATGAGAACAAAGACCTACCATGGAGACCGGTACTTTATGCTCTTTGTAGACAACTTCTCCAGAATGATGTGGACACTCTTTCTTAAGGAGAAATCAGAAGCTTTCCGCATGTTGAAAATCTACAAAGCTAGAGCTTGAAGTGTTTGAGATCAGACAGAGGAGGTGAATATACCTCTCAAGATTTCACTCACTACTGTGAGGAACATGGAATAAAAAGACAACTATTTGCACCAAGGACTGCACCAAAATGGGGTAGCAGAAAGAAGGAACAGGACTCTGATCGATTGTGCCAGAACCCTATTGATCCAGAAGGATCTCCCTCATCACTTCTCGAGAGAAGCTGTCAGTACTATTGTCTACACACTCAACCGAGTTCAAGTCAAAAAGGGAACCGGTAAGACTCCTTATGAACTATGGTTTAAGCATACTCCCAGTGTAGGCTACTTCAAAATCTTTGGTAGTAATTGTTACATCAAAAGAGATATGTATTCTAGGAAGTTTGATCCCAAGAGTGATGAAGGAACATTTTTGGGTTACTCTACCAAAAGTAAGGCCTATCGGTGTCTGAACAAGAGAACAGGTAAGATAATTGAAAGCATCAATGTAAAAGTTGATGAATCTTCAAAACCGGATAAGAAGACCAGTCATGATGATCATGACAGTCTTGAAGGTCTAAATGAAGGAAATGCCTTTGAGTTCAATAAAGCTGCTATTGAAGACGAAGAACACCATGTGAACAGACACCTGGTTCAGGGAATTGCACCTGGAGCACAGGATGGTGAACAAGAAAATGTTTAGAATCATGGTGAAGAAATTGCTCAACCGGAAGAGCCTGATCAGGAACAGCGCCTGGTTCTCCCAAGGTATGTCACATATCACTCTACTGATAACATTATTGGTGACAAACATGCTAATGTTTTGACCAGGAAAAAGGCCAAAGAGAATATCTGTTTACTTTCCTGTATAGAGCCCAAAACAACAAGGGAAGCTCTAGAAGATAAAAACTGGATCAAGGCCATGGAGGAAGAAATTGAGCAAATTGAGAAAAATGACACATGGGAACTTGTGCCAAGACCAAAGGACAAGAATGTCATAGGATCAAGTGGGTCTATAGGAACAAGTTGAATGAGGATGGGAAAGTAATAAGAAATAAGGCAAGATTGGTTTGCAAAGGATATGCCCAGGAAGCTGGACTGGACTATGGAGAAACCTTTGCACCGGTAGCAAGACTGGAGGGAGTGAGAATTCTACTCGCCTATGTTGCTCACAAAGGATTCGAAGTATACCAGATGGATGTTAAGTCTGCATTCCTGAATGGAATATTGGAGGAAGAAGTCTACATTGAACAACTGGAAAGCTTCACATCTACACATCAGGATGGAATGGTCTGTAAATTGAAGAAAGCTCTTTATGGGCTTAAGCAAGCTCCAAGGGCTTGGTATGAAAGGTTGCATTCATACCTTCTGACCATAAGATTCACAAGAACCGGGGACAACAACAATATGTATCTCAAGACCGGAAAAGATGGAAATCTAATTGCTGAGATCTTTGTAGATGACATCATCTTTGGTGGAGATGACAAGATGAGCAAAGCCTTTGCTGAAGAAATGAAGAAAGAATTTGAGATGTCTATGATAGGCGCCATAAAATTCTTCATTGGACAACAGGTCCATCAGCTAAAAGAAGGTATCTTTATATCTCAGTCCAAGTATATAAAAGAAATTCTTAAGACTTTTGGACTTGAATATTCTAAACCGGTTGGAACCCCAATGATAACTAACCTCAAGTTATCAAAGGAGGATGATGCAAAAGAAGTGAATGAAACAATGTATCGGTCCATGATAGGAAAACCAAGTATGTTGTTCACAGTAGACCAGACATTGCACATGCGGTTGGCATAGTGGCAAGATTCTCTGCAAATCCCAAAGAGACACATCTGATAGCAGTAAAAAGAATCTTTAGATATCTAAGGGGCAGTGAGGAATATGGATTATGGTTCCACACAAGGGGGGATTCGAAGTAAAAGTATACACTGATGCAGATTGGGCTGGAAACATTGATGACAGAAAGAGCACAAGTGGTGGTGCATTCTTTTTTGGTGGAAGAATCGTTTCTTGGACAAGCAAGAAACATAATTGTATTTCCCAATCTACTGCAGAGGCCGAATATGTTGCTGCAGCAATCAATTGCACATAAGTGATCTGGATCAAACAACTGCTAGAAGGAATTAAAGAACAGATACCTGAACCGATAGCTATCTATTGTGATAGCACCAATGCAATTAATATATCCAAGAACCCTATTATGCACTCCAAGACAAAGCACATTGCCATCAAGTATCATTACTTGAGAGAGCTAGTACAAGACAAGGAGGTGAGACTGGAGTATGTTCCCACAAAGGAACAAATTGTTGATATCTTCACAAAGCCATTACCAAAGAGTACTTTTGAGTATCTCAGAGGTAAATTAGGGGTGATACCCCTTCATGATCTTCAGTAAACCTGCAAAGGTGATCATCAGTTCATTATGCTTCAACAGAGGGGAACACCTCATCTTTTCTGGACTGATGAAAAAAAGGAATGCTGCTCCTAGGGGGAGCAGATCAGCAAAAGGTAGTCTCTCTGACTAGCCTTTGGCATCATTGTCAAAAAGGGGGAGAGTTTGGCAATAAGCGGAAGACTGTAGCAGTAGTAGTGGTACAGAGATACAAGCATAGTAATATGGTGATATTGTGATTGCCCATCAAGGTTTTGCCATCAATGCCAAAGGGGGAGATTGTTGGCATTAAGTGATGATAATCGGTAAACCTGCTACCGGTACTAGTGTTGTCATTGATTGGCAAAAGAATATAGAGACTTGTCATCTCTATAAAGTCTAAAGATCCAAGAAGATCTGTATGAAAGGAGGATGGTTTGGTAGAAGTTGTGGCTGTTATCAAATACCACCGGTCACCATATAAAGCCTCAGAAACCGGGCACTGTATATAGTATAGCAAAGAAGGATTCAACCTTCAACCGAGGACTTGGCTACAACCGATGTAGTCAAACACAGAGAAAGCAACGGCAAACCGATATCAACATACAACCAAGGATGGTACAACCGGTGAGCCAAGGAAGGGGACGGTAACAGGTTAACTATTCTTACTTGTTCACAGCATGAGGATCTCAACCGATCTAGTAATGACTCCGGTATAAACCGAGGAAGTCATAGTCAAACTACTTGTTCTAACTGACTCCTTGACCGGGATTTTCTGCGACAAATCCGAAGGTCTTTAAGTTAAATTGGCGATCAGTTTGAGGCGCGTCTGGAGGATTTAAAGCTGAAATCAATGGCTTTAAAACAAAGCGTTATCTCCTATAAAGGAGAGTTGCTTGACACGCAATTACTGCTTTCTCTATAAGGCAGATAAAGCAAGGGCATGCATCGGATGTTTCCTCAGTGAACTGGTACTCCACTGAGTAAAGAATCCGATAAGGATCTGTAGTTAGGTCATGCATAACGAAGTGCAATTAGGGCTAAGACTATATATTCTTCTACCTACGAAGAATAGAAGTTGCCTTCATTCTGCCAGAGAAAAGAGTGAACCTGAAAAGCTCAAAAGAAGCTAGGGTAAATAAAAAAGAAAAGATAAAGAAGTGTGTGCAGAGAAGCACAACAGTAGAGGACACACCTATGGCGACCAGTAACGATTCTCAGCTGAGCACAAACAGAGATTTTATCAGGCTATGCAAAGCCAATTGTAAAAGGTCAATCTTATATTATTTTCTAGCAACTACGATAGTTAAATCTCAATATTTGGGTGGACTCTAACAGGTCCCTTGTATCAAAGCCCTTAACTAGGTGGCATCTTGTAAGGTGTTCAAAGTCCTTTAACCAAGCAGGCACTATCCGACCTTATTGTAACAAATCCCTTAATCGGGTCGCACCTAGCAGTGTGTTATTATCCTTTAACCGAGAAAGCTCCTTATAGGGCGTACTCCAGAAAAGTACAAAATTTGTGAGGTCTCCTCACACTGGTTTTTACCCTAACCGGGTTTTCACGTGATAAATCTGGTGTCACAGTGTGATTGTTTGCTTACTATTATTATATCTTTAAATCTGATTGTCTTTCAGCTATAAGTTTACTTCACCGAAGTTGAAGTAAAGAAGTTTTAGAGGTGTTGATTCACCTGTCCCCACTCAGCACCGGTTGGGACTATCAGAGTATTGGGCCTTGGATTTGTAAGAAGAAATCCGCATTAGATTCCCTTATTGTTCCACGCACGACTCTGCGTGCCCAACCATCACTTGAGAGCATGGGTTGGAATAAGGAGAAGCATGAGGCTGCAAAAATGGCAATTGGAGATTTTTGATTCTACAACCTTCAATTTCATGTACCAAGGTACTTGTTATTATTTTAATTTCTCTATCTTGATTTTCTTGCTTTCAAGACTCAAGAGTATGCCACATTGATTATTTTAGTTTTTTAAGTTAAAAGTAAAACTTAAAAGTATACTTATTTTGTTTATTTAATTTGTTTTAGGTCTCCTTATTGGCAAATTGTGGTAGATGTTATTACTGTTTGTGGCGCGAGGTTCAAAGCCCCTAATGATGAGGAGCTTAAAGGTCTTATTTTGACTCGAAAGGTGGCTAATGTCAAAGTCACAATTGTCGAGCAGCGTGAAGTATGGAGGAGGAAGGGTTGCACCATCATGATTGATGGTTGGACCAATAGAAGAAGTAGAACACTGCTGAACTTTCTTGTTTTCTCATCAGGTAATTGTAGAACTTGTACTTACTACTTTGTAAACTATATTCAAGAATCAATATTGATTTAGTGATTAAGTTTTTATATTTTGATTGTAATAAATTGCTTTTTTTTCCAAGTGGCATAGTGTTTTTGAAATTAGTTGATGCTTCAGGAAAAACAAAAACTGTTGAGTATCTTTGTGAGGTCTTGGAGGAAGTGTTGAAAAAGGTGGGTGAGGAGAATGTGGTACAAATAGTCACGGATAATGCAGCAAATTATGTTGCTGCAGATAAAATTCTTATGGAGAGGCACCCCACCTTGTTTTGGACCCCTTGTGTTGCTCATTGCCTTGACCTCATTTTGGAGGATCTTGGCAAACTTCCCTAGATAAAAACATGTGCAGAGAATGCAAGGAGTATTTGTAAATTCATATATAATCATACTTGGGTCCTCAATCTTATGAGGAATTTCACAAATAAGAAAGAGTTGGCTCGTCTAGGGATCACCCAGTTTGCAACAAATTTTATCATGTTGCAATTCTTGCTTCAGTCCAAGACTAGTTTGAAACGCATGTTTCTAAGTGAGGAGTGGACCATCATTATATGCGAAGAGCACTGTAGGGATTGAGATGGCTGATCAGGTTTTCAATAAGAATGGCTTTTGGCAACCATCCAAGGAAATTGTGTAGGTAATTTTCCTTTTTGTTTTCATTTCCATTTCATTTCATCATTTTTATTCACACTTGTTTACATTCATTGTTCATTTTTAAAAGTAAAACCTAAAACATAAAGCTTAATGTTTCAACTTTCACAAAGATCGCAATTCATAGAGCCTCTTATTGTTCTCCTACGAATTGTTGATGGAGAGAAACCCATAATGAAATACATTTATGAGGGCATAGACAAGGTGAAAGAGGTCATTAGATATTTTTACATAGGGAATTAGGCTAAATATGGTCCCATATGGGAGGTCATTGATCGATGATGGCACAATCTACTTCACAAACCTATACATCCAGCTGCCCATTACCTTAATCCGGCATTCCAATTTTGCCTAGATTTAAATGTTGATGATGAGGTGTGGAGTGGGCTCTACGATGTTGTAGAGAGAATGTCACATGATTCATCAATTGGAGCAAACGTAGTCTATGAAATAAAAATGTACAAGAATTCACAAGGAGACTTCTTCTCACGAGACTTATGCAAAACAAACCGAACACTATTGATGCTAGGTAAAAATCTATTCTAAGGCATAATTTAAAATTTAAATCTTAAACTTTTCTATCTATGATTCTAATTCTATTACCATTTTACATTGATAAAGTCAAAGTTATAGAATAGATTATAGAATTGATTTTTAATTTTTCTTGTTTTAGATGCATGGTGGGGGATGTTTGGTACTTCTGTGCCAAATCTATAGAGGATTGTAATTCGTATCTTGAGCTAGTCGTGTAGTGTTTCAGAATGCGAGTGCAATTGGAGCATGTTAGAGCATATACATTCGAAAAAACGAAATAAGTTGGCAGTGAAAAGGTTGAATTATCTTGTGTTCATTCATTACAAACTTCGCCTCTGTCACAGACAGATCTTGAGCACTGACACATCTATCATTTCAGAGGAGGTTGATCCACAGGCAGAGTGAAATATTGAGGTTGATAATCCTATCTTCAATGATGAAGACTTGGAATGGGTTAATTAGGTGGATCGAGAAGCAGAGGTAGTAGCAATGGCAGAAGAGGAGGCTAGAGTACGAAGAGACCCATTAAAGGATCTTGAGGCTGAGAGTGAGGAAGCCGAGGATGATAAGGATGAGCATGTGGATGTCACTGAGACTGAGCCACAGACATAGGCAGAGATCATGGCTGCAAAATCTTCCAAGACCTATCTTAGGCGTACATGTAGGAAGGTTGTGGGGTCAACTAGTCACTAATACAGACTACTCTGGGTCTTAGTCTTCTAGGCTCTAGCTTTTATTTTAATATATGTTTTCAACTTTTGACTCCATGGATTTCATATTCCATGAATATTGTAGACATTTGACAGTGACACTTTATATTTCTAATGTGTTAGTTAGTTTAACTTATTTTCTTCAGAAATTTGCATTTATACTTATGTGATCAATGTAAACTTGTGTATGTGTGCAAAGCAGCTTCTATTTATCTCAATTATTGTGTCTTTAATGTTAATTTATTAAATGATGCATTAAAAAAGTTTTAAATACTTAAAAATCTTTGAATTTTTTGGGTTTTTCAATTTGTCGAGTTTTTGCAAGTCTGAACATTGAGTCCGAGTTCAAGTCAAAAATCAACTTTCTGGGTTTGAGGCAAGTCCAAGTCTTGTAACACTGGTTCATACTAACCTTGCAAAATAATTGAAAATCATCCAACTATAAAAGGTATGAACATATTCATTCTACATAAAGATTTCCCATCAAATCCTTTATTCAATCTAACTTAGGAAATGAAATCTACTCTAAGTGAGACATAAACCATGCAACTTGTAAAAGATATTTAAATTCACCAACAATTGAACAATGAATTTACTTAAGCAATTTTTATGCAACAATCTCTAAATCTCCCTTTACAAATGAGAAGAGTGGGGTTTACACAGGAGTTCAAAAACAGATGAAGGGCCCAAATCAATTTAAGATCAACGGCCAAGATTTAGACAACTATACCTTAATTAGGGTTTACAATGATTATCCATTGAGAACCAATGAAAAATAAACATGTGATGGAGCTTTCCTCTAAAAGAAAGCATCCATTATCCTTTCCTTGGCAGCATATTTGATGAAACTGGACACCACAGGTATGAAATTATCTGATTGGTCGAGACACGTGGTTGCCACCTCAGCATGCTTATCTCTTTGAATGAAGTTAGCTTTGAACAATTCTTCAATTTTGGAAATTTGAGATTTTGGGAAAATATTCTCAAATTGTATCATCTTTAAACCTTCTTGAACTTGGAATTTTCTCCTTTTTGAATGTTCTTTGATCCAAGATTTTGGACTTCTTGGTGTGAACTTTGAAATCTGGAAGATGTCTTTGAGATCTTCCCTTGTCCCTCCATCCTTGTCTTGAAATTCTTCATAAGTGATGAAGTTCTTGGTTGTGTTTGTTTTCCTCATTTGTGAATGTCATCTTATCTTACACCATTTGAATTCCTTCCTTTGATCTTGATCTTTGGAAATCCAAGGTTGTAGCATCTCCTGTTAGAATATGATGTTGATGTTATCATTGTTGTCATTGATGTCAAAATATCCTATGCATAGATGTGGATTGGACGTTTTGGTGATCCGGTAGAAGTGTGCTCAGGATGATATGCCGTAAAGATTTATCTTTAGTTGTGTCGGTGTTGGTCCCATTTATCTTGCAACATAATGTGATACATTTGTTTGGGCCTGGTCCTATCTGGAAAGTAGACGTGCTTTGGTCCAGCTATTTGCATTGTAACGTATAGATCCTATTTGTTGGTTCCGAAGATCTTGATAATGGTGTAGTGTGTTGTTATGAGTGAGGCGTGTTGTATTGAGTGAGGTGGTCCATGTTTCATTCCTTCCCACCGTGGGAATGCTTTGGTATGACCTATTTCAAATTGCATTAGGCTGACCTAGTTGTTGGCATGGGATGGTATAAGAGAGCGATGATTCTATTTGTTGTGATAAGCTTGTATGTGAGTGATATGTGAAGTGACTGCGAATCTGACAAGGGAAGATCTGTGTATTGATGTGCATGCGAGTTGGTGCAACCGATAGCAGACTTTTATATCATTTTTGTGTTGTTGATTATTAGTGATAGTGACTTCAGTGGTGGATTCATTTTTCATTTCTTATATTCTGGCAGTGAGCCTATTTATTTGTATTGGTAGTGAGTCTTTCTATTTTCTGGGTAGTTAGCCCAACCGACAGTGAGCAAACTAACAGTGAACCCTTGTAAAACCTACCTTAACCGATGTCACCTTAACCAGTGTTCTTTTCATAAGAATTAGCTTCTTCATGGTTTTTCCCATCTTGGGTTTCCACGCAAATTGTAGTGTTCATTGTGTTGATGTTCTTGTGCTTTCAGGTTCATATCTGCTATAAGTTTCAAACTGCTTTAAGTATTCACCGGATTAACAACGGTTAAGGAAATTATTTGATTATAATTGATTCACCCCCTTCCCCCTCTCAGTTATTCGGCATGTTCAACAATTGATATTAGAGCTTTGGTTCCTTGGAGAGAGCTTAATCGCTTACAGTAGATTCGATGACACACAAATTCATATGTTTGATGGTTCCAATTACAGTTCCTGGAATGGGCAAATGAGAGGATACATGATTTTAATCAGTTACACTACTTGGAAGAATGTGAAGTTGTATGTTGCACCTCAAAATGGCCCTACTACCCCAAATGAAATTTAAGCCTATAAGAAGTTTTAGCACTTCATCAAAAATTGAGTTAGCTAAAGTTATTTCATTGAAGATTACCTATGAAGTTAGAGAAAAATTGAAAGACTTATGAAGGAAATGATAGAATCTAGTTGTCTAAGAAACTAACTGCTAAGCCTCATTATGAGAACCTGAGAATGAAAGAAGGTGAAGATATTAGAAGTTACTTTCAGAGGATTGACAATGCAGTGAACGAAATCAAGAATAAAAAAGGTAATATCATTGATAAACATGTAATGGAGAAGATCTTGATGATCTTGATGAGCTATTGAGGAAGTTTCTGATCCAAAGAAGTTTACCAGAGAACAATTGTTTGGCACCCTGACTACATTTGAGTTGAGGAAATTTGGAAAAGAGAAGAGTAGATTTTAGTCATCCTTTAAAGCCACAAAGACAGAGGAATATTTGCAAGATGATGATTCAAATGAGATCGAAGCAAACTTTGCAAAGAAGCTGAAGAAAGGTACTGAACATAATAAATTTAACAAAATTACTGCAAGTTCTACCTTCAAACTTCTTAAATGACAGATTCATAAGCTATAGAAAATGAACAACACGGAAAGTAATCACTCACAAAACAAGACAAGATTTTTGTTGAGTGGGAAACCCTCAAAACCTTATGGTTTTGTCACAAGGAGAAAAACCACTCTTATTGAACCTATACTTTTATTGAGCAATAACCCTCTTCATACAATAACAGCTACAACTACCTTCCTGGGCTATAGCCCTTCACTTCTTTCTTAAAAAAAAAAACTCTCTTGTCAATATAGTTTGTATATATAACCGTATGCATTTACAACGCATACAAAGGTATGTTACCCCTAAAATGCTTTAGATGTGGAAAAATTGGTCATTTAGCAACTAGGTGTCCGGAAAAGGCTAACCGACATAAGTTTAATAAGAAGGCTTACTATGTTAATGAAGATGCTAGTATATCAAATGATGAATCAGATCAGGAAGACTGTTTGTTTTTGGTGGAACAAGAAAAACATACATTTGATATTTCTAACATTTGCCCATAATCTGATGATAATATGGAGACTGTTTTGTATGTTAGAAGAAATAAAAATGAATGATTAATTGAAAGTGGTTGTACAAATCATATAATTGGTGATAAAAGAAAATTTGTAAAACTTAAGAAACATGATCATGGTCTTGTTAGATTTGGTGATGATAAGGCAACATATATTGTTGGAATGTGTTCTATTACTTTTGATGGAAAGTATTACACTAACAAGGTTTATTATGTGAAGGGTTTGTGTCATAATCCTTTGAATGTTGGACAAATGTGTGAGAATGGCTATGATGTGTTTAAAAACAAAGGTTGTGAGATCCAGAAGAAATCTGGAATAGTTATTGCAGTTGGCAAAAACACAGGAAGGAACATGTACCAACTTGAAGGAGCTACAAAAAGTTGTTTACTATCTTGGATTGATGACAGTTGGCTTTGGCACTGGAGGATGTGTCACATCAATTTCCACAATTTGGTAAGAATAAGTTCATCATGTGTAGTAAGAGATTTACCAAGACTATGTAAACCAGACAAATTTATTTGTAAAGATGTCAGGAAGAAAAGAAAACAAGGGAGTCATCCAAGGCCAAAGCTCATTCATCTATTAGTTTGCCGAATCTTGTGCATACTGACCCATGTGGTCCTACTAGAACAAGAAGCTTACAAGGTGAGATATTTCACATTGTTCATTGTTGATTATTCCAGATTATCTTGGGTTGCATTTCTAATAGAAAAATCAGAATCATTTGAGAAATTCAAGATATTTAAAGCAAGAGTTGAGAATGAAAGTGGTAGGAAGATTAAATGTTTGGGATCTGATAGAGGTGGAGAGTTTACTTCTAATGAATTTGACATTTTTTGTGAGAAACATGGCATTAAAAGACAACTTTCAGCCCCTAGCACACCACAACAGAATGGCGTAGTGGAAGGGATGAATCAGACAATGGAGGAAGCAACAAGGACAATGATCAAAGAAGCAGGTTTACCAGGAGTTTACTAGAGAGAAGTAGTTCATACAGTTGTGTACACACTTAACAAAGTTCTTTATTAGAAGTATGGAAAGACATCGTATGAGCTATGGCATGGAAGGCCACCCACAGTAACATATTTCAAGATTTTTGGAAGTAGATGCTACATTCGGAGAGATGGGGACAATCTTGGCAAGTTTGACAGTAGAGCTGATGAAAGTATATTTCTGGGATATTTTACAAACAGCAAAGCGCATCGGTGTTACAACAAGAAATTGAATAAGATTGTTGAAAGTGCAAATGTGAAGGTTGATGAAGAGGTTCACAAAACTCCTGAGAAACATCTTGAATATGAATCTGATACAGAGGACAAGAGAAAAGAAGACAAGAAAGAAGAAGAGACAAAGAAGGCTCTGACATCTACAACTAAGACTCCAAGGTATGTACAGAAAAATCATTCAAAGAATCAGATAATTGGTGATAAGAATAAAGGTATCATTATAAGAAGTAGAGCAGCACACGAGCAAGTTTTTTTGTGTTTACTTTCAGAAATTGAGCCTAAAACTGTGGAAGAAGCATGTAATGATTAGAACTGGGTAAGAGCAATGAAAGAAGAACTTGATCAAATTGAGAAGAATCAAACTTGGGAACTTATACCCAGACTGACTAACAAGAATGTGATTGGTACAAAATGGGTATTCTGAAACAAGTTGGATGAAAATGAAAAGGTAATGAGGAACAAGGTAAGATTGGTCTATATGGGCTACAGTCAGATTGAAGGTATTGACATTGATGAAAAATATGCTCCTGTTGCCCGAATGGAGGCAATCCAAATATTCTTAGCATTTGCAACGTTTAAACATTTCAAGGTTTATCATATGGATGTTAACTTGTATTTTTGGAGCATTGAAGGAAGAAGTCTGCATTGAACAACCGGAGAGATTCAAGTCCGGAAAAGATCCAGATGTTGTTTGCAGATTGAAGAAAGCATTGTACGGATTGAAGCAGACACCCAGGGCTTGGTATGGTAGATTGGATAAGTATCTAACTCGACAAGGATTTCCGAAAGGATCTGCTGATAGGAATTTGTATTACAAAATTTATTTAGATCAGATCTTAATTGTTGTGGTTTATGTTGATGACATAATTTTTGGAAGAAAAGATAACTTGTGCAGAAAATTTGCAAAGGAGATGCAGAAGAAATTCAAAATGTCTATGATTGGTAAGTTGAAATTTTTCCTTGGATTGTAGGTAAATCAGAACAATAAAGAAATTTTCATTTCCAAGTCCAAGTATATAAGAGAGTTACTGAAGAAGTTTGGTATAGTTTGGTGTGGAGAATTCTAAACCGGTATGTTGCCATGTCCCCAAATAATTAGTCATTATTTGGCTAAGGAAGAATTTGAAAGAAATTAATTATTTAATATTAATTTGTTAAGGTAATTAATATTAAATAATTACATACACGGAGTTTTAAGGAGTTATGTATTTAATAAATTCACGTTGAATAAAGTAGTTCTTTTACGGGAACTACAACTTATTTTTGGTTGAGAAACTGTTTGTTTGGGAATAAAGAGCCGGGCTTGAAAAGAAGACATGCTTGGATTTTGACAAAAATTGTTCTTGGTGTGAAGACATTAATCACATTCCTTTCGTCAAGTTACATCTGGCCTAGTGGAATTTGGAGAGTTAAGGAGGCTTGGAAGGATAAGACCCCGTATGGAGTGCTCGTTGTCGATGCCAGAGGGGAGATACGGGCCGAGTTGTTAACTCAGGAAACATCCCATACTTCCGCAAAGACACAAGTTGGCCGTATATGGTGGGCTCTTGACAAAACAACGAGAAGCGACAAAGACGAATTGACTGGAAGGCACGACCGTCTAAATTTAACAAGTGCACTAGCAAACAAGGAAGATGTCGTATACGGCTGGACACGTAGGAGTCTGCTTGGACGTTAGCGGGAAGTTCAGCGGTAAGAAATGGAGGAGTTGAGTTTCACATTGGACCTATTTTTTGTTCACATTACACCACGTAAGAGTTGAATGCGGCTGGGATCCATGAGACAACACTGCAGTTTATCATCGGTCAAGGAATTACGGTTGTTATTTAAACCATCTAAAATGCCATCACCATCACACAGGTGCTCCATAACAATTGTCGACTCATCGTTTCATATATTCAAATGTTCATAGCAGTATTCCAGTAATTGTGAAAGTATGAATTTACATATAAGTAACAGATTGTCAATGTTCTACAGAGAAAGCATTTATTCATTTCAATAAAGAATGGTTGTTCATGCATATTTGTATCTTCTGCATTTGTTCATTATACAAAGTTAAGTTCTGAAAATCTAGAATAGAGCATTGTGGTGTGAAGTTTGCAACAGTAGTTGGGGGGGGGGGGGGGGGGGGAATCTTACAGTGGTATCAGAGCTTTCATTCTTGCCAGCTTGTAGGGTGTTTGTGTTGTCCAAAATAGAGAATATGTTTTATTGAATATGCCATCAGCCCATTACAACTTCCGGAATACCAAAGAATGTCAAAATAGAAACCCGACCAGTCCTAGTTCAACTCCACACTTTGCAATTGAGGAAAGTCATACTGAGATAGAAGAAGAAATCATTTTTGAACACATGGGGGAACCACAAAATGATAGGGATCTAATTGCTACATTAATGAGAAGTCAACAGGACATGCAAAATAACATAAATATGATGACTAATTCGATGACTCAATTCATGGCTCAAAATCTAAATCAAAATCAGAACGAAGGTGGTAGGGATGAACATTCAGTAAATAACAATCAGCCTGCAAGAACGGCAACAGCTAGGCCTTCCCTGCCAAATTTCACTCCTAGGAATTTACAACCAGAACATGAACCTACAGTTAGAGAAGTACAAGATGAAATTCTGAATAATTGGGAAGCAACTAGGGCAGAATTCAGGTCCTACATGACATTCTGGGAATACGTGGATGTCAGGATGAAACATAGGTCTCATAGGGGTAGAAATTACAACAATGAATTACAAAGGAAAATAGGGAAGATGTCCATACCTTACTTTGATGGAACCGGCAAGACAACTGTCAGGGCATGGGTGCAAAAGTTAGATACCTATTTTCAATTAAACCTTATGATGGAGGATGAAGCTATTAAATATGCAGCATTACATTTAGATGGCGTTGCACACGAATGGTGGCACCGTGGGCAGGTCACTTTGGGCCATAATTTGGTAGAGACATATTTGGAGTTCACTGAACGTCTCATTGATAGGTTTTTAAAAGAGTTAACACAACTAAAACAAATAGGGGCAGTTGAACAATATATAACAGAATTTGAAAAATTGGCTGTGTTTGTTACTGAAATTTCTGAGAGGCACAAGATTGTTATTTTCATTGATGGACTTTCTGATTCTTTGAAAGGTTGGGTAAAATCTCTAAATACTCCTACACTTCAGATGGCTATTAAGAAGGCAAGAGAATTAGAACTGTCCTCAAAAGGGAAAATTTGGAATAAAGGTCCTTTTACAAAACCAGATAAAGACAAACAACCCTTCAATAAAGAAACATTTCCAAAACCCACATTTGATAAAGAGGAAAGGGATGAACTTAGGAGACGCAAACTATGCTTAGTTGTAAAGAGCCATGACAACCAAGTCACAGGTGTTTGGGAAAAGGGAAAATACATTACATCGAAGTAACATCAGATAATGAAGACGAGGAAAATATTGATCCTAATATAGAGGGTTCCCAAACGATTTCTACTTTTGAACAGGAAAATAAACAGGCAGGTGGTATAATGGCATCTATGATAGGGATTCCTCATTACAACATTTTTAGGGTAAGAGGGGTGTTACAAGGTCAGCGCGTTATTGTTATGATTAATAGTGGGTCTACTCATAATTTTATTGATGCTGCTCTTGTTAAGCAACGTGGGTTACAGGTAGTTAAACATGAAGGTTTTGATGTGAAAGTTGCAGGTGGCACTAATTTAGTTAGCACACATAAGGTTCCACAACTGAAAATTGCTTTGGGTAATTATACAGTAACTGATGATTTTTATGTGATTGATTTGGCGGATACTAACATGGTGTTAGGAATCTAGTGGATGGAAACCTTGGATAAATATTCTCAGAGTTTCAAACGCATGGAGTTTTCTTTCAAAGTTGATGGGCAAAAGGTGATTCTCAGAGGTATGACAAACGGTGGTCCTAGGATTATTACTGCTAAAAGGATGGAGGCTATTTTCTGTCACGGTGAGGTTGCATGGTCAGCACAATGCTTGATTTCTACTCAGGTAACAAGTTTCGAATCAAAGCATTATTCAGATGATTTGTTGCAAGTACTAGATTCACATAAATTGGTTTTCAGTGATATACCCCCAGGAGTACCCCCTAATAGAGGTTTTGAACATACTATTGAATTAGAGGAAGGAGCCAAATTAGTCATTACTACTCCATACAAGCATCCTAAGGCTTTCAAAGATGAAATAGAAAAAACTATTAAAGAGTTATTAGATATGGAGCATATTAGGCTTAGTTCCAATCCATTTGCATCTTCAGTAGTGCTCGTCAAAAAGAAAGACGGAACCCTACGCATGTGTATAGATTACCGGGCCCTCAATAAAAAGACCATTAAAAACAGATATTCGATTCCTCGTATTGATGAATTGTTAGATGAATTACATGGTGCTGTATATTTTTCTAAAATTGATTTGAGATCAGGGTACCATCAGATTAAGCTAAGAGAACGGGATATTCATAAAACTGCTTTCCGATGTCATTATGGTCATTATGAATTTTTGTTTATGCCTTTTGGACTAACAAATGCTCTAGCAACATTTTAGTCTTGTATGAATCATATTTTTAATAAGCAGTTGCGGAAATTCTTGCTCGTTTTCTTTGATGATATACGGATTTACAGCAAGACTTGGGAGGAACACTTGAGGCATATTGACGAAATTTTGGGTATAATGGAGTCTCAATCTCTTTATGCAAAAGGTTCTAAATGTGAATTTGGTATGACGGATATTTTATATTTGGGACATATGATCAGTGCTAAAGGTGTGCAGGTACATCAAGAAAAGATCAGGGCTATTCTGGATTGGCCGCCTCCGTGGACTCTTTCTGATTTAAGAGATTTCTTTGGTCTATGCAGTTATTACAAAAGATTGTTAGAGGATTTTCATAGCTTGGAGCACCGCTGATAGATCTTACCAAACAGGGGGCATTCAGATGGACAGTAGAATCACAACGGTATTTGATAAACTCAAGGAGGTAATGAGTTCTTACCCCGTCCTTGCTTTACCAGATTTTGATCAGCCCTTTGTGTTAGAATGTGATGAGGTAAAGGAATTGGAGCCATGCTAATGCAGAATAAACATCCGATAGTGTTTGAAAGCAGAAAACTCACTAGTGCTGAAAAATTGTATTCCATTTATAATAAGGAAATGTTAGCTATTATGCATGCATTAGCTAAATTTAGACAATACTTAGTTGGAGCCAAATTTGTAGTTAAAACTGATCATAATAGTTTGAAGTATTTCCTTACTCAAAGAGATTTGAATGATAGGCAGCAAAAGTGGATCAGCAAAATTCAAGCTTATGATTTTGAAATTGAATATGTTAAGGGTAAGAACAATGTTGTTGATGATGCTTTGTCTCGAAGGCTGGAAATAAATGCTTTAAGCAAGGTAACATCGCATTGGAAATCTTTGTTGTTGGTCGAATATTCTAAGAACTCCACTGTTTGTGATCTTTTGGACGGAAAAGTTCAGGACGAAAGGTACAAAGTTGTGGATGATATTATTTACTACAAAGATAGAATCTACTTAGTACCTCAGTCTAAATTAAAGCTGAGAATTTTGCAAACAATTCATGATTTGCCTTTAGTAGGACATCTAGGTTATTTCAAAACTTACCGACACATCCGAGAAAGATTCACATGGAAAGGGCTCAAAAATGACGTTTTACAATACGTCAAGGAATGTATCACATGTCAGCAGAATAAAACAGAACATTCTTATCCAGCTGGGTTATTACAGCCTTTACCTATTCCGGATTAGAAATGGGAAAGTATTTCCATGGATTTCATTACTGGTTTACCTTGTGCTCAAGGTAAAGATTGTATTTTTGTGGTGGTTGATAGATTAACAAAATTTGCGCATTTCTTTGCTATCACTACAGAGTTCACAGCTATTCAGATTGCCGGTCTATTTTTCAAGGAGGTATTCTGTTTACATGGTCTCCCAAAGATCATAATCAGTGATCGTGACAGTAGGTTTTTGAGTAATTTTTGGGTAGAAATATTCAGGTTGACAGGTACAGAATTACATCACAGCACTAGTTACCATCCACAGACAGATGGTCAGACCGAAATTGTCAACAAATGGATTGAAGGCTACCTTCGCAATTATGTCGCGGGGCATCTAGTGTACCTCCGATTACAACCTTATCGCCAGTCATCTCTCAAGCGGCGTGGGACCAAGAAGTGGAAGCCTCGATTTTATGGTCCTTATCGGATTATTGGCGAAATTGGTGAGGTTGCTTATGAACTGGATTTACCATTAGGTAGCAGGAACCACAATGTGTTCCACATCTCTTGTCTCAAGAAGGCTTTAGGTTAGCAGGTTACAGTTTCCGAGGCTTTACCTCCCTTGGATGAGGAAGGGAAACTTGTCATAATTCCTGAAAAGATTATAGACACACGGGATCGGCATCTGCCTAACTGTACTATTCACGAATATTTGATCAAATGGAAGGATTTTCCTTTGGACGATGCTACCTGGGAAAATGAGATGATTTTGGGCCATCCAAATTCACCGTTGCTTGTGGGCAAGCAACACGCGGCAGGGGAGACTTGTCATGTCCCCAAATAATTAGTCATTATTTAGCTAAGGAAGAATTTGAAAGAAATTAATTATTTAATATTAATTTGTTAAGGTAATTAATATTAAATAATTACATACATGGAGTTTTAAGGAGTTATGTATTTAATAAATTCACGTTGAATAAAGTAGTTCTTTTACGAGAACTACAACTTATTTTTGGTTGAGGAACTGTTTGTTTGGGAATAAAGAGCCAGGCTCGAAAAGAAGAAGACATGCTTGGATTTTGATAGAAATTGTTCTTGGTGTGAAGACGTTAATCACATTCCTTTCGTCAGGTTACATCTGGCCTAGTGGAATCTGGAGAGTTAAGGAGGCTTGGAAGGATAAGATCCCGTATGGAGTGCTCGTTGTCGATGTCAGAGGGGAGATACGGGCCGAGTTGTTAACTCAGGAAACATCCCATACTTCCGCAAAGACACAGGTTGGCCATATACGGTGGGCTCTTGACAAAACAACGAGAAGCGACAAAGACGAATTGACTGGAAGGCACAATCGTCTAGATTTAACAGGTGCACTAGCAAACAAGGAAGTTGTCGTATACGGCTAGACACGTAGGAGTCTGCCTGGACGTTAGCGGGAAGTTCAGCGGTAAGAAACGGAGGAGTTGAGTTTCGCATCGAACCTATTTTTTGTTCACATTACACCACGTAAGAGTTGAATGCGGCTGGGATCCATGAGAGAACACTGCAATATATCATCAGTCAAGGAATTACGGTTGTTATTTAAACTGTCCAGAACGCCATCAGCATCACAAAGGTGCTCCATAACAATTCCTGACTCATCGTTTCATATATTCAAATATTCGTAGCAGTATTCCAGTAATTGTGAAAGTATGAATTTACATATAAGTAACAGATTGTCAATGTTCTATGGAGAAAGCATTTATTCATTTCAATAAAGAATGGTTGTCCATGCATATTTGTATCTTCTGCATTTGTTCATTATACAAAGTTAAGTTCTGAAAATCTAGAATAGAGCATTGTGGTGTGAAGTTTGCAACAGTAGTTGGGGGGCGAATTTTACATATGTTCTATTGTTACCGGATATAAGTTAACTAAAGAAGATGATTCATCGAAAGCTAATGCAAGTACAGATCAATGATTGGTGGACTATTGTATTTGACTGCTACTAGACCAAATATTATATATGTCATATACTTAGTAGCTAGATTTCAGCAAGAACCAAAAGAGTCACATGTTATGGAAGTAAAGAGGATTTTTTGATATTTGAAGGGTACAAAAGATTTTGGATTATTGTATCCAGAAGGTTTAGATTTCACTCTGGTAGCTTATACTAATGTTGATTGGGTCGGATGTCTAGATAAGCGACAGAGTACTAGTGGTGAAGCTTAATTCCTTGGCTCCCAGTTGGTTGCTTGATCGAGCAAGAAGCAAGATTCTTTGACATTATCTACTGTTGAATCAAAATACATTGCAGCATCCTCATGTTGTACTCAAGTATTGTGGATAAAACAGACTTTGAAGGATATAGGTATAACATTTGATGAACCGATCTCAATTATGTGTGATAATACCAGTGCTATAAACATTTCAAAGAATCTAGTGCAGCATTCCAAGACAAAACATATATCTATCAAGTATCATTTCTTGAGAGAGTGTTGGAGGAGGTTAAACTTGAGTATGTACCTACAAAGGAGCGAATTGCAAATATCTTTACAAAATCATTGTGCAAGGATACTTTTGAGCATAGTTGGCAAACTCGTAGAGTACTCACTGAATTTTTATACTCTGCGAGTTTTTCAGAATTTAACTTGTGAGAAAGACTCGTCGAGTCCAATGGAAAAACTCGGCTATCACAATGCATAATTGCATAAAGCAAAAAAACAGCACAATCAAGTTTATTTTTATGTTGAGAGGGGGAAAAATAACTCCCGACGCATTTGTACAATTATAAAAGTCATTTTAGGCTTCGTGGGGCGCTACCCCTCAATCCCGCCCTATATTGTGACAAGGAGCGCGCAAGGGGCGTTGCCTCTTGACCCCATCATCTTGGGGATGCTGCCCCCAAACCCCCATTGAAAAAATCTAGGGGGAAACTGCATCGATAAAAGTGAGAAAAAATTAACCTTCCAGTCTAATTAGGCTCCATATAACAACACAATCACGCCTAGTGTGGGCTTCTAGGAGTAGACCCTCTAGTTGTACCTCTCCCTTAGGTTTTTACTAGAGCCGGCAAGAGGAAGATGTAATTGTAAATTTGTAATGATGTATTTACTTTTAGTTTTACATAAACTATTTACTATTTTGCTTCAAACCATCAGCATTCCTCATGAGAATGCAATTTTGTACCCACTTTGTGCTTAAATATATCTAAACTCAACTTGTTTCTTTTGTGTTCTCATTAATTGACTCAGTGGATGCATCTTCTCATTGAATTTTGCAAAAAAAATGCATTTCTAATTAAATTTAAGCAGTTTTTTCAGTTTCCGAATTTTTTGCCAAGTTTTTTTCCGAATACTGGCTGAGTTTTTCCCGAATGTTTTTTTCTAGCCTTGGCAAGATTTTTCCGAGTCCGAGTTTTCCAATTATGCTTTTGAGTATCTTAGGGGGAAGATGGGTGTTCTACCCCTTCCTAGTGTTCAGTAAATGCACTAGAGTGTGCATTGGTCCAATGCATTTTATGATTATTCTTTTTGAATCAATACTTGGCGGCTTCCTCTCAAGGGGACAAGAGTAAGGGAGAGTTTTGGCCCTTTGTCATTGTTATTAACGGGGGAGAAGAACAAAGAACTCTAATGATATCTTTTGACAATGAGTTGGTTACTTTGTTATTGATCAATGTTGCCATCATTGACAAGGGGGAGATTGTTAGAATGTGATGTTGATGTTATCATTGTTATTGTCATTAATGGTTTTCATTGATGTCAACATATCCTATGCATAGATGTGGATTGGATGTTTTGGTGATCCAGTAGAAGTGTGCTCCGAATGATGTGCCATAAAGATTTATCTTTAGTCGTGTCGGTGTTGGTCCCATTCATCTTGCAACATAATGTTGTACGTTTGTTTGGGCCCGATCCTATCTGAAAAGTAGACGTGCTTCAATCCAATTATTTGCATTGTAACATATAGATCCTATCAATTAGTTCTGAAGATCTCGGTAATGGTGTAGCGTGATGTTATGAGCGAGGCATGTTGTATCAAGCGAGGTGGTCCACATTTCATTCCTTACCACTGTAGGAATGTTTCGGTGTGATCTATTTTAAATTGCATTAGGCCGACCTAGTAGTTGGCTTGGGATGGTATAAGAGAGCGGCGATTCTATTTGTTGTGATAAGCTTGTAAGTAATATGCGAAGTGACTGTGAATCTAACAAGGAAAGATCTGTGTATTGATGTACATGCAAGTTGGTGCAACCAGTAGCAAACTGCTATATCATTTTGTGTTGCTGATTATTGGTGACAGTGAGTTCAGTGGTGGATTCATTTTTCATTCCTTATATTTTGGTTGTGACCCTATTTGTACTAGTAGCTAGCCTTTCTATTTTCTGGGTAGTTAGCCCAACCAGCAATGAGCCCTTGTAAAAATCACCTTAACCGGGTGTTCTTTTCATGAGAATCAGCTTCTCTGTGATTTTACCCATCTTGGGTTTCCACGTAAATTCTGGTGTTCATTGTGTTGATGTTTTTGTGCTTTCATGTTCATACCTATTATAAGTTTCTGATTGTTTTAAGTATTCACAAGATTAACAAAGGTTAAGGAAACTGTTTGATTATAACTGATTCACCCCCCCTCTCAATTATTCAGCCTGTTCAACATCTCCTTCATCTTTGTCTACCCTTGATTGTTCACTTTGCATTAGACCTACACAACATTGAGAAAATTGTCAATAACTCATTAAAACAAACTTCACCAATCTTACCTTTAATCTGGAAATGGCCTCATAAATTTTGAAAACAATGAAGTCTCGTCCTTGGAAATGCACTTCTAGGTCTGTTTTTAGGAAATTTCCCATACTAAGGCAATTTTCAACATTACCTCCTTAGTGATTTCACCCTCTATTAATTATCTCTCTCCAAATTTCGCACCTCTCTCTAGAAACTTATACCTCTTCTTTTATATGCATAAACTTAACATTTTCCCTTTGAAACTTGGTCTTTTCCTCTTTTCCACTTGGAATTATCTCTAGAAACTTGGTGATTTCAACCTCAAAAGGCTTTGGATTCCACAATTCTTGAACTTTTCTTTGGTTCGAAAGAGTGAAATTCATCTCTTGGTCTGCATTCTTCACTTAGGTTGTCAACACTTAGCCAATTTTTCATCATGAGAGGGCAGACTTTATCTTGGTTTGTGGATTTTTCTCTCAACTTTCCTTGTTTGAAATCAGGAGTTTTCACAGCTTTTCATGGAATTTTTCAGGAATTTTTCACAACTTCAAGAATTTTCCTCAACTTTCCATGGAAATTTTCAAGAGTTTTTCTTCTTAGACGAAGTTCACTACAGATCAAGGAATTTCCTTGACCTAACCGAATTTCTCCCTTGAAAATTCTCTCTCCATGGCGTACTTTAGATGATACTTGAGGAATTTCCAACACACTTCATGGGCAAACTTCATTATGCTTTGAGGATTCTCCACATTCTTCATTATCAGACTTTTCTTGGATTGAGGAATTGCTTCACTGTATTTTCCCCATTGTATTGGAATCTATCCCCAAAAAGAAAAAAAATAATTAGCAGAGGGTTATGTGTAATGTCCCTTTCTTCTTAATAATTTCACAGGAGCTTGGTTAGCCTATTTTCTCATCCTGATAGGCTAATATTTTATTAAAAGGGATGCATTTTCCAGTCAATTTTATTTGTAGAGAAATGAAGGAAATAAAATATTATTTAACAGGTTTATAGAGCTAAAATTACTTCATGTTATAAAATAACATTATAAAATTAAAGTGACTTTATAAAGTGGCTTTATAAAATGAAAGTGACTTTTTATCCCACATTGCTTAATGGATGTGTATCCACCACCTAAAGAGGCTTTATAAACGAAGTTGTACTCGCATGTTGGAATATGTTATGCTAAAATTATATTGAAACTATTTATCTTTTGTTGCTGATATTCAGCGACTGAATTGTTCTAAGGACAAAATCCCTTGGAACCAAGAAGGTTTGGACGGAAACCCATTTCCTTCCATGTGAGGTGGATTCACTCTGAGTTCGCCATTGAATCAAATTGCAAGTGGTTGAAAGAAATAAAAAGAATGGATTGAATGAAGAAAAACAATGTAGTTTGGAGATGTGTAACCCTTCCAGCTGAGACATCACTTGGAATACATTGGATGCATGACTTTGCACAGAACTAAAGATGGCATTGATGGCATGTGTGTGAGCCAAGTTTGAAACTGTTCACAGCCAGAAGACATGGGAGAAGCAAAATACCAGGCCATCTCTTTATCTGTATACCTTGCACACATGTTGGGCCTTGGCCATTCTATATGCAAGGCACATTCTTATTTAGGTAGTTGTTCTGAAGGAGTATATATCACGGTATAATCCAAGGATGATTTAGCATCTCTCGTTTACGAAGTCTCTTGAATATTAAGCCTACAGTCACTGGAGAGTTTGGACAACATGCTACAACATAGTCGGTTGATCTTGGCCTCATACAGGAAAATGACATGGCAACACTTGAATGCTACATTCTATCTCTGAGAATCTGATCAAGAGTCAAACTCCAGTTGTTCTATTGTCATTTTATAATTCATGGTAGTCGCTATCACTTTATATTGCTGAATGTATTCAAGGTGTGTGAACTGGGTGTTTAATTTGAAGAAGATAGCATTAAAAATTAGTCAATAGTCGTGTCTCTGTCATAAGCAATCTGAATTATAATCATTTTGTATCTTCTGATTCATATGAATGCAAATCTAACGTGTTTAAGTTGGGCTTCACTGAATGCATTAGTAGCTTCAATATTGTCATCCATTCTACCTCTTTTCAGTATACACAGTGGACTGTAATAATCAGAACAAGATCAATATTTTCTATAATAGGGGAAGTGTGCAAATTGTTTGACAGAATGGTTGTGATGTGGATGCTAATTTCTGAATGATATTTCCCACAAGTAGTTGGATATATGTTTTTGCATTACAAGTAATTACATCAGATTTCTATGCAACTGTTTGATAGAATTCCTATGCAAGGTATGTGTGTTTTGTAATGTGTTTTTGGCTCAAGAACTCAGAAATTTCAGATCCAACCCTACACACCAACTGTTTGACTAATTGTCTATGAGACAAGACTGAAAAAGTTAAAAGGATAGAACTAGTTAGGAATCTTACAGTATGAAATTTACAAATGCAAAGTATGGAATTTTAATTAAATCTTATTCTAATTTCACTTTGCATTCCTACGTCCATAATTCATCTTCAATCCTTTAGAATTTGAATTTTCAATCAAGGCTTCGGACAGAAAGTATGAAAAAGCAAGGATGCAAATATTGAATCTGCCCCAACTCTGAGAAATTTCAGATTGAAATCTTGAATTTGGAATGAAAATCTCCTTCAAATCTGCAGAACTTGTTAGAACCTATCAATCAAATAAGAAAACCCTTTGAAAGTTCACAAGAAATCCTGAAAATCACCTCTAATCATAAAAGAAATAGAAACTTCATTTCTATTAGCAAACATGAAAATTCCAAGTAATGATCATCAATAATCATGGAATTCAATCTTAAAATTGCCCAAAATCTCTACCTTACTCCAAAATCTGAAAAGTACTGCTAACTCTAGAGCTGCAATCTCTTGTTTGTGAATGAAGACAATGCCAAGCTCATGAATTTATAGGAAATGATGATATCAAGAAGGGATTGACTTGCTGTATTTTCTGTTTTGTTTTTTTATTTCTTTCCTTTATTGAACTTGGTCGATCTCTTAGAGAAGCTTTGTTTAAAAGAACTTTTTTTTCTCTTTTTTTCAATGAGATTTGGCTTTTCTTCTTTATATTTCTAGAATTTCTTATGTGGAGACTCTTATCTTGCTTTCTTCTAAAACTTTCATGAGTGAACGGTCTTTGAGGAATTTCTCTCTTTCAGCAATTTTTTTTATAAAATATAACATTTAAGTATAAGTACTTTAAGTTATATTTTATATAAATATTGTCAGGATGTTTCAGAGTGGTTGTAGATCCCTAGGAGTTATAATCGAGATTCTGGATTTCGAAGGATCCTAAAAATTTTCACATTCAGCCAAATTTCAGTATTTAGCACGCTTCCATTAGTGTTCTTTTCCATAGTTTTTTTTGACTTTTCCAAGATAAATTTGATACTGGAACAAGGATTTTCTAAAAATATTCACAACTATGAATGCTTTTCCTCGTTTTGAAATTCAAAATTCTTCACCACTTTTCTTGCTTTTTCATGAAATCCCAGATGAACTTGAAGTTGAAAATAGGAATTTTCCACTTGGGCAATTTCACAACTTTTGGCTTTACCAAAATGGAAACTTCTAAAAATAGAAATTTTGGAAAAGCACCTTTCCAAATTTCGAAAAAGCAAAAGAAAGCAAATTCCTGAATTGGCCCCAAAATGCCAAAAAAGAAACTTCTGTAAAAGCAAAGCAGAAAAAAAAACTTTCCCTCAAACATAGGAGTTGTCAGAATTGACCTCAAGCAATGTTGATCTTCGTCCCTTAGCCCTTCTGAACACCTATGTGGCATCAAAATACTCATTTGGTCATGCTTTCTCCCTTTTACTTTTTGACATCCTTGAATTTGGATTTAACTCCTAAACTTCGCATTGGCAAGAAACTGGAGGCTAAAACTGGAATGATGAATGATGAATGATTTTAATGACGTCCACGAGACCAAATAGCCTAAGGGACCACCGGATCACAGTCACCTAAAAGGAGAAAAACTAGGGATCCCCATTTGCAATGGGGCGATGAGTGATAACGTCACAACAGTGCCCAAGAGACCCATACCCTAGACCCAAGAGCATATATACCATCCCTCCTAGCCTCATGCAGCCCTTGCCATACAAATGAGGTGGCATACCTACTGTGGTGTCCTATCATCATTCTCCTCATCCTAGTCACTTCTACCTCACCTCCACTAGTTGAACATCCATATGCATTGGTTTACCACGATAGAGGTCAGGAGGATCATTCACAGCAGGGTGCCCAAAAAGTCCCTCCTTCCTAAGCCCAAAGGCAGTCCCCTTGTCCCCCTCTGGCCTCATGGGATTCCTTAGTATGGCATGGGGTGGGGTGTTTAGAAGGTGACCTCATCAACATTTTCCCTGCCGTGACTACCTCATTTCTCCTACCATGGCTAATTACAGTGGACATGAAATATACATGATAAACTTTATATTACAACATTCATGATTTAGCATACGAAATGCATATTAGTTCACGAGCATCCAAATGTACATAATTTTGCATGTATATCTATATGCAAGCTGTCACATACAACTATTATATTCATGAATCAGTAATACAATATAGATAACTTAGTGTTATGAAGATTATCTATACACTTTGCATCTATGAATAGCATCATAATTCTAGGCTACATATTTAATTCAAATAAAATAGTCATAAACAGGTTTCTTATATAGGACATTGCCACACAATGCTCATACCCAAAACATGGATTTGAACTATAATATGCTTAGTTGCCGATTCGGGTTCGGGGACAGATTCGGGTTCGAGAATTCGATTCGTGGATTCGTGAAAAAAAAATTTCCCGTTTTGGATTCATAAGGATTCGTGAGTGTGTATATATATATATATATATATATATATATCCAAAAATATAAGAGAAATATACATAATTCTAAAAGTAAATCATTTCATACTATGAATCTATAATGCTTGATCATTGATCAATGCCAAATGTCAAAGATAAACATTAAAAATTCAAATAGCATACTTGATCATTGATCTATGATTCTATGTTGACGATTCTAAAGAAAATCAGCACATTGAATTACTGAATTACAAAATGACAATTCAAAATATTGTTCATTAAAGTTTGAGACATGATTCAATGTTCAATGGTTCATCAATCATGAAAGACTAAAGTTTTCATTTCATCAAAGTTTCAAACATCAAATGGATTATCAAAAAAATCTAGATCAATGTGGTCTCCAATAGCTGCAAGTGGTTGATCAAAATCATCATTAATGGAACCCAAATAGGTTCCACTAGCACTAGAGGGTATTGTCTCATCATCATCATCATCATCATCATCATCATCCACATCAGCCAAAGTGGCTCTAGCAAGATCCCGAATGGTCATATCTAAGTCAGCAGACTCAAGTGCTACATCCCAAAGCTTCTCTGGCCCCTTCTTGTACTTTGGATCCTTCTGTGACAGGAGACGCAAGTTGTTGTGGATATACACCAAATCTTCTGCTTTTTTTGCAGCCAACCGGTTACGCTTGACTGAGTGAATAAAGGAGTAAGTACTCCAATTCCGCTTAGCGGCAGAAGAGATCGTAACCTAGAGAGAAAACCAACAAAATTAAAAAAATACAAGATAAATTAAAAAGTGTTAAGTATTAAATTCTACAATGCAAGTGACAAAAAAAAAAATAAGTTAAAACTTAAAAACTTACTTGTGATAGGATCTTAATCGCAAGAGGTTGGAGGTATAGATAATCTTGCCCATGAAGGTACCACCATGTAATAGCATCCATTTTGCTTTGGTCATTGATAGCAGTAGGGTGGAGATCTCTTCCTGAGATAAATGATCCAAATTCTCTCCTAACAGTTACCCCAATATCTGGATCGCAGAAGATTTTATCAAATGCCCTCTTATACCCATTGGCGACCTCAGCATCTCTATATGGTGCCTCTACCTGGAATAGCAAGTACTTTTGCACTATAGTACCAAGGAGAAAGAGCATATGCTAGGAGGTGCAAAAGTGTGGTCATCTTGTTCCAACGATGAAGAACCATTGCTTCCACCTTTTTGTTTAAGGTGTCCTTAGGATCATTCTCTCTCCTATGTATGACCTGGGATATCAAATGATGTTCATGTAAGTTATCTTGATGTAAGTTATCATTATGTCAATTTTGAATTTAAATAACTCTCAATAAACAAAGATAAAGGAATGTATTAAATTTATAACTTACCATTTTTATCTTCTCCAACATTGTGTCCATGCTATCATAGATATCCCCCAAGCATGGTTCATCAGTGTCGACAAATTGAAGCATAAACATGATGGGATCAGTGAATTCCAACACATACTTCACACGAGTCCACCAATCATCATCTAATACCAATGCCTTCACCTTTTGGGCCCTCACTGTATTGGACTGCTTCCAGATGCTCCATTGGTTACTAATAACCATTTGTGATAAGGCCTCCTTCACCTTGACAAGACATCTCAACACAATCATGTGAGAGGCAAACCGGGTTTCAGCCACCTAAAACATGTTAGTAGAAAGTTAAAACATGACATAAAAGTTATAAAATGATAAATGAAACTAAATAAATTTTAAAATTTACCTTCAACAATTCCAATTTTGAGTAAGTTCTGAAAATTGCTTGTGACATATGGTGGTTTGTCACTAACATTTGAATCTCCTCACCCTCCTCATACACCTGTTTCACCCATTCTATTTCGGTGCCAATTGCCTTCATCACTAGATTGAGAGAATGGATAGTGCATGGTGTCAAAAAGATGTGATCATATCTAGCCTCTACCAAAGCACCTGCAGCCTTACAAACTTTTGCATTGTCCATAATTACTTGAACAACATTGTGATGACCCACGGACTATGGAATCAATGAGAATCTGAGCAATGAACTCTGCATTTTTGACATCACCTTCACAGTCAACCGCCTTCAAAAACATTGACCCCTTGGGGGATACAACAATTACATTAATTAAAAGATGGTTTTTGCAATCTTTCCATCCATCTGAAACAATAGACACACCCGTTTAAACCCAAGAATCTCTTATTGGTTTTAGTAGGGTCTCTACATTTTTTCTCTCATTTTGTAATATGGTGGTGCGCAACTTTTCATATCTAGGGCCACAGTAAAGAAGGTGCTTCATTTATTCCTTCACACATCTCCCTAAAATAAGGCGATCTCACAAAGTTGAATGGAACACCATTTGCAAAGAGGCAACGTCCAACTTTGAGATCAGCAATATCTCTTAACTCATTTTGAAATGCCCTATCTAATGGGCCTCTCTTGCGGGGGGTGTTTTGTGGTTGTTTTACTTCTTCATCCCTAGAAGGCATAGGCAAGAATGGATGTGATCTAGAGTTTAAATGAGTGGGTGGAAGCATTGTTTTCTGTTTCCCAGTATAAGCACCTTGTTTCCCTTTTGCAACTATTCTGCCAGCTTCTTCTTGTTCCTTTACCAAAGCTGCTATTTGTGCAGCTGGCAATCCCTTCTTATCTCCCCCCTCACACATGTTAATCCCTTGACCCCCAGGGCCTAAAAGATGAAATTTTACTCCGGAGTAGGAGCTTCTACATTGTGTTTTGCAAAAATTACATTTCCATACATACCCCCCACCTCCAGTACATTGAGGAATTCTTGTGGTGTGTCTCCATAAAGGAGACCCTTTATCAATTTTAAATTTTTGAGATCCCTCCCCACCCATTGAGCCTTGACTACTCATTGTTGCAATCTATAACAAAAATGAAAAAAAATACTTCAAAACTTATACAAACTTATACTTCAAAACTTATCAAAAAACTAGAGAATATGGTTCAAATGCATACCTTAATCACTCAAATCTGCTTCTTGGAAGGTATTTGCCACTCCACAATCGATCTCCTTCGAATACAATCACCTCACTTCAAGCTTGCAAGAATGAGAGAGAATAATAGAGAGCAAAATGAGAATGAAAATGTGTTTGGAGACTCATAAGAAGGGTCGTTTTAGGGTTATAAGCCAAAAAAACAATATAAAAATGTGTTTTTTAAGTCTTTGTTTGACTTTTTGATCTCTTGGACCCGCGGGTCCTCCAGGACTTGCACGGGATCCTCATGGACTCGTGAGGATCCTCTCGGGTCCGTGCCGGATCTAGGCAGGGTCCGTGCATGGATCGGATCCAGGTCCAGGTCTAGATTCACGGACTGGTCCGTGCCGGATCCGGGCAGGGTCCGTGCACAGACCTATGGATTTGCTCGGATCCGCAGGCGGATCCACAGGTGTGTGTACAGACCTTGCCCGGATCTGGCACGGACCAGTCCGTGAATCTGGACCCGGAACTGGATCCGACCCTATATGCACAAATCCGGCAACTAAGATAATATGTTCTTAATCCCTTTTGGTCTTTTCTTCCTTCTGATGATTGAATGAATGAATGTGGGTATGATAGGGTGACACATAAATGATTGATGTTTGAATGATGAATTGATTGATTTCAGAGACATTTGATGATTGATTTCAAAGACATTTGATGATTGATTTCCGATTCCAAGATGTGAATTGATTGATGATGATATGATTGCTTGTTTATTCACTTTGTTGAATTGATCTTTGCTAATTCATAGATTGTTTGATTCAACCTTTGTTGATTCATAAATTGCTTATTTTTGTGATGCATTGATGAGTGGTGATGTATTCATATTTGCTTGGAATGATCTCCCCTTTATAATTTGCAAGTGAAAGGGTCACCACCTTTCATAAGATTTGAGTCACCACTTTTCATTGTTGCCTTTGAGAATAATAAAATATTCTCCCAATTGATCTCCCTTTTTGATTCCATGCTCTTCTTCAATTAAGTTCTTGTCTTTTATATCTCTTGTGAATGTAGGAGTCACACCCTTTCATTTGTTAATGCCCTTATGAATGGGTCACACCCTTTGGGTTATGAAAAGATACGTTTGTTTGACAACAATTGCTGCCCCTTTCACTTCCCATCTCTCAATTCTCAAATCTGTTTTTCATACTTTTCGAATATGCTTGTATCCCATTTGAGCTCGACATGTCTTCTTCTTCTAGATCTACATATCTTATTGTCTTCTTACCTTCTCAATTCTTATTTTAGATCCCTCCCTATACTTCTTCTCTTAAATTGCTCTAGATCTCCTCTACTTTTTTTTACCAATTCCATTCGATCCTTCTCCTTTATATCTTCCCATGTGAGAGAGAGGGCACATCTCTTCATCATGTCTTCCTTTTGGCAAGAGTCACAACACTCCATAATTGTCCCTCTTTCGAAGAGTCACAATCCTACATAATTATAACCCTTTCGAAAAGTCACAATCCTTCATAAGTACAACCCTTTCGAAGAGTCACAACCCTACATAATGTAATTATTTATTAGTGGCAGATTTGTAACGTAGCTCTCTTGTAATGTCAGTAGTGTTTAGACTATTTCCTTGTATAATGGTGAATTCTTGCGCATTGGTAACAAGATCAATGACATGTTGATTTCCAAGACGAATAGTAACTTGTTTGGAAAATTTCTTTTGGAATAGGTCCAGTATTGAAAAATTTCCTCAAATGAACCAATGTAAGAAAACCAAAGGTTACTACTTCGTTTCTTTTAGGGAATTCTTCACACATATCCTGATGAGTGGCCCTTGGATCCTTGATAAACCCAATCTATCACTCTACAATTGGAAGCCTAGATTCAACCTTGATACTTATTTTTAGCTGATAGGCTATTATAGGTTAGAATTCTACGAGATTGAATAGTCTCATGCCGACAATTTTTATTGGTTGCCAAAAAGGGTAATTTATATTGCAAAAAGGTAAAGAAGCTTCTAAAAGTTGTAATCAATCCATATTGTCCCATCTGGATAGATCAAATGGTCATCCTTGCTCATGAACCCTAGGGTCCTTTCCTATATCAATTTGTTCTTTGTGTTTTTCTCTCTACTTTATTTTTACATACTAGAGGTAGCTAGGGTTTTCTACGACTTATTCATAGTTGACTGTATTTGTGAATGCATTTCTCAAGTAGGCAGAAGCGGAAGCGTAGGTGTGCTCAAGGTCTCTGGAGGATGGGTTGTTTGTTAACCTACTAAACAAAGTATTATTTATTTATTAGAGGCTGATTTGTCATCTACATCAACCCCCCAAAAAAAGAAGTTTTCCAGATGACAAAACAAAAATGGAGTTGACGAACTACATCTACTGAGTAGGGTGAGAGGAAATCCCTGGAGTGGTTGCCAAGAGTTGCTGCCTCAAACGTTGCACTTGCTCTGTTCCTAGCTGTAGATCTCGTTGTGCCACATGTTAATGCTCCAATGCAGTCTCCACCATGTACACAACCTTCATGACATCTTGCTCCTTCCACTCCTACGAGTACAATTACTGTTGCAAGACATTCCTCCAACTCAACCAGTTTAGTGTCTTACTCTAACACAATTGCTTTCTAATGCTCTACTTCTTGGTCGAGGGCAGCTCTCAACTCTTGCTCTTCAATGGTAAGTTCCTCATATTGTGCCAACTCTCGTACACATGCTACCTCTTCCACTGCAGCTACTCCCCCCATCTCAACTTCCCTTTCCAAGTGTGTTTCCTTCCGGAACTGATATAATATCTCCCTAAATAAGGTCTCCATGACGTGTAGGGTAAATAATATACCACTCTAACCCTCTTCCATCAGAGCTCTATGCCAAGTCTCAATCATCTTTGGTGTCTCTGAGGCTGGCCACCCATTGTGTGTGAATTGTTGTGCAAACTTCTCACAGCGACTCCTTGTGAAGACAAGAAGCCTCTCACCTTTGGTACGACACTAATATTCACCTGCCTTGCCAGCCCTACAACCCCTTGGGCAACTGAAGTGATGTCATCCAACTCTATCTAAAATCTTTGTATGGTCCTGAGGGCATCCTTTGGGTCGGGTTTTGAAACCCAAATATGGTTCTCTTCCCTTCTACTAGATTTTGCAGTCACCATCACAACTTCTCCAAGCTATGTACTTTCCTCAATTTCTATAACCACTTTCTTTGTCTTCGCTAAAGCTCCCAGAAGCCTTTCTTCCTTCCTATCATGCTCCACTGCCTGATGCAATTCCATCTCTGTATGCTCTTCCCTTCCTCCTAGTGCGGTGCTTTTGGTACTTTAGAAAACTAGTACTGCAACTGATATGGTGCTGATAGCTATAGTACAGGGAGGCTTTGTCTGCCATGTGTTATCCATAGGGGTGGCCTCCTTTAGTCCTTTAGACGTTGCAATCCATACAACCATTCTCGGCAAGAGCAAGTGCGTTGTGTGGGATAGTCTGGCTAGTGTAAAGGTAATGCTACAACCCACTTAACCCCTTAGTGTCTAGGAGTAGCGCCCCTTACGGGGATCAAGGGGCAGCAACCGCACAAAACTCCATGGCACGCATAATTTTCTCGAATTTTTAAGATGCCAAAAACATTATTGATAAAGCCCAAAAATGCAGTTGCCAAATCTCTTACTTATCAAACAAAGCACTGAGACTCAAGAAATTGTCGTACGGATGAATAATACTAAGTTGATCATATTGCATATGATGCAAGAACTTTGTACGACTGATGATGTGTGGCTGAATTCAAGAAATTGATGTTTTCGCATGGACGAATGATACTGAGTTGGCCATATTGCATATGGTGCAAGAACTCCATACAACAAATGATGTACAACTGACTTCATGGATCACAAAGTGATGATGTTATTCGAAACAAAGAGCCCCATACAACAATTATTTGGTCCCAATAGGTTGCTCGTATGCCAACACAACTCTGTATGGCACAACGTTGTATGGTGACACTCCAACCCCTACCGCATGGTATTATCTCTCCTGTACAACTCCTTGACAATGTCCATACAACATATGATTTTGACGTTCCTGGAATGCTCGTACAAAATGATGTTGCCTTTGTACAACACACCCATACAGTATGATGTTGCTCCTAGTCTAGGCTTCCATACGAACCAGCAACTCTTTGGTCCATCCTCTCCCCCATACGAACTCCTTTCCATCCTCTATCCTATACGATACACCTCACGTACGATGTTTTTCCCATACAATACTTGCAACTTGCATTCATATTGCCCAACCATAGACGCGTACGTCTCAGAGTTAGATCCATGCTGCCCTATTTCTTCTCCTCTCTGACTCACGCCTAAGTAGTTGTATGACTTGCCACTTCTTTGGGATGGATTTATCTTGTACAAATGCAAACTTCTTTGTGGATTCCTTGTCCTTCCACTTTTCTTCACTTCTGCCTTTCTTTATTTTCACACGAATACTTGTCTTTTGTTTAACTTATAAGTGCTTTTGTCCTTGTCTAGCACCTTGCTTTTTCTCTTCTTGTTCAGTCCTTCATCCTCCAGGCTAACCTCCTTTATGTTTGGTTCCTTATACTTTATCACTTTGTCCCTTTTGAACCAATGGGCCAGCATGTCATTCACTCTTGCCAGCCCCTCTTTATACTCCCCGTACTCCAAAGGGAAGGTGGCACTCTCCATACCAGCCTCTTCAATCTCCCCAATTTCCAACATATTACATTTCGGGTGGAAGACTTCATAGTCCTCTATCTACCAATGTAACAATCCATTGAGAGAACTTGGTTCATCTTCCGAGAAACTACCGAGTTCTAACACCCCTTCATCATTGGGTTCCATTACCCCACCTTTTTCTATGTCAAACTCTCCACCCTCAAACTAAGAGTCTAATGCTAACTCTTGATTTACTACCTAAATCCACAAGTTGATGACGTACTTCCTCCCATCACTTTCAATGGAGTGCGTTCTTCTGATTATGGTTTTCTTTTGTTGTGATCAACCAGCCTCTTTCGAGGAGAGCATCATATGCCTTCGTTTCCAATGGGATGACAACAAAATCTAAGAAAAAATGTTGAGTGTCAATGGTGGCCTTATGTTCCATGAGCATCCCAAGTAGTTTGATGCCATGTTGGTTGGAAGGTTGGTGGCCAAAGTGTTGGCTTGCCAAGGGCCTTCCATGTTTCCTCTGGTAGTACATTCACACCGGAGCCTCTGTCGACGATGGTGTTTGTCAACTTCCGTCCCATTATCTCCATCTTGACACAATAGGCTTCCTCCCAATGCCTATCATCACGAACATCGGGTCAATGGAGGGGTTGTCCCTTGGCCAATTGTGTCATTACCAACTATGTTGGTAATGACCACCTTTAATTGTGGCATAGTCTACAAAAGGTCAGATACCTGTACGAGTATAGTAGCTTTGCATCATTTTTCTCATGATAGTTTTTTTAGACTCTGATCACAGGCTATTGCTAGTAACATCATGTGAGGCTCTCCTCACCTCCATCGCCCATTCAATGTTGACCTTGGCTTCCTAAAGTCTTTACCTCTCCATACAGGGGTCAGGGTATGCTGCCTTGGTCTGAAGTTTGGTGATCACCAATACTTCCTCCTGATTTTTTATGTCCAACATATTTACTCCTTTCTGTTTTAGGCAGTTGGTGTCCTCATGGTTCCCCAGAGCACACCACTTGCACAGCAAACTCCCGTTGTTTTGCCTGCTCTAACAATCGCTCGTGAAGTGATCTCACTTGTTACACCTTCGGCATGAATCATGAGTCGAACCTTCACATTGTACTAGATCCTACTTCTGGGTTTATTACTGTTGTTATTGTTGTTTTTCCCTTGCCAATTGTTGCGGGACCCACTTCACGAGGCACTGGAATTTGCAAGTGGCCTTAGCTATGTGGTTGGAGTGGCCTACTCCCATTGGGCGAAGAATACTTGTGTGTGCCTGGTCTTCAATTGTACAGGCATTCCTTAATGGAGTGTCCCAGCACTTGATAGATGTCACAAAATGATTTCTTTGGACAGTTAGCCTTCTTGTAGCCTTCAAATTGCAGTCAGTGCACCATAGCTCTTTACCCTCCTTGGCACTATCTTTTTCCGCCTTCAACTCTATCATCCACATTATGTCTCTCAGCAAGGCCTGTATGGTCTTAGACTCTCCAACGGTACTCTCATTCGTACTATCATCATCACTAGCCTTCTTTTTCCCTCAAAACGTTATGTTCTCGCTCTCGATTTTTGTTGCCTGATTGTAGGTGTAGGCATATGACGATGGGGTACCATCTTCATCTTTTTCCGTAGCACGGGAATCAAACCTTTAATGAACCATCTCTTTTTCAACCCATCAGCTAGCTGATTTTCCAACTTGCTAATCAACTCTTTGAGCCTATGATTATAATCTCGTATGTTCTCATTTTTCCCCTGCTTCATGTTATAAATTTCTGCTACTATTTTGTTGTCATCTCTTAACAGTTTGAATTATTCTTCGAATGCTCCCATGAGATCATTCCATGATGCTTTGATTTCTCTTGGCAGGTTTGTGTACCAATCAATGGCAATTCCCAATAATGTGGCAGGAAATGCCTTAAACCAATAATCATGGTCATCTTCGCCATTGACCTCCCATATTGTCATGCAAATTCTACAATGGCATGCAAGATCCTTTGATCAGTCTCTTGTGAATTTAGGAAGCTTTTGCTTCTCTAGGGTGTTCACCATCGTTCTTGCTCAATAGGTATCGTGTGTATCTAGCTAAAATGGAGTGTTTCTCTCTCTCTATTGCATTTTGGTGCCTCACTTGCACTCTTAGCCAAGCGCAAGTCTTCTACATGTCCATCTGTGTTACTTGCACTTTGGTCATCTCCCTTGTGCCTGTACTCCCTCCTTCCAGAGTCTTCATCTCTAATCCCCTAATTCTTGGTTCTTCCCCGAGGGACTGATTCTGGATATGGTGCAAGGTAGTTTCAAAAAAATTGGCAACCTCGGTTTGGAGGTTCCTCTCTTCTCCTTTGTCTGATTGCACAGACGGGCTTGCGGTACTGGTACTATCTAGAGATTCAGAGTCTTTATTGGAGACAAAGTGTGCCGCTTGGTTACTTGCCTGATCGACGAGATCTTCACTTACTCTGTCATCTTGGAGTGGTACATATTTGGCAATCTCTTCCAACTCACTCTACATGCACTGTCTTACTCTCTCCTGACTACAGCTTTGGCTCACACTAAAGCTCTTGTGTAATGTCCCTTGCCAAGTTTAGTCTTGTTTAACCAAATTTGTCCTATGTTTAATATACTTGAACTGAATTGTTTAAGATGTGTTGATTTAATTTATGCTATTGTAATGCAAGTAAGAACATTATACATTTATTAACAGATTAGAGATCTTACTATTCATAATCCTTACGTTCATGCTAATCTTATTATTATTCCAGTTTGAGAAGGAGGTTTAGAATGTAACCAAATTGCTTAAATACCAATCACAACAAGTTTTCCCTCAAAGTTTACAGATCCAAGCCCTTAGCCTTTCTTGGGACTATGCCCGCAAGGCACTTGGGGTTGTTGATCCGTACCCTATCTTGGGAATTAACTAATTGGCTAGATTTAGACAAGCCTCTCCCTAGATACATTTCTGTCCTCCCTTCTCAGATACTGAGAATAATAAAAGTCTTAAGCTAAGTTGTTGGTTCGTATTTTGGTACAGATGCAGGTTCGAAATTCGTCCAAATTTTTTGGGGGTTGGGTTCGGGTTCGTTTTGGGTTGATCCATACAAGAATTTTTTTTTAAAAAAAATATGTATATATATATATGCTGCAGCAAATAAGTTCATCCACCACTATGCTAATATTAAAGCAACTTAGCAAAATACACCACCACATATATTAATGTTTTAGTCCAAATGGCATAACAAAATGCCAAAATACACCACCATATCAATGTTTCGGTTCAAAAACAATAATGTGAACATTAATAATCAGTCATCAATGATCAAATACCATCAAAAACCATCAAACAAATCATCATTCCTTAGAGGGGAATATTTATTAATTAATAATCTTAAATCTTACATAACTATTTTATACATGTATAATTTATTACTTATAGATTAAATAATATTCTAAATATCATAGAAACGAGAATCGCCCTTGAATCACCGGTTTCGCGAGTCGATTCAAGGCAAACGATTTTTTTTAATCGTGAATCGGCTTTGCCGATTTTTTGGCATGAATCGCCTAAACTGGCAATTCATACCAAAAATTGCATGAATCGTCCCAAAATATCGGAAGTGAATCGGCGGATTGCTAAAAAGTCAAGTCAAATTTAAAAAAAACACAAATATTTTCAATGTTTTTTTTTGCCTTTCCTATTTGTTGTAAGTTTATACAAATATAACATTTAAGTATACTTTAAGTTATATTTGTATAAATTATACTTTATTATCGCAAAGTTTCTAGAATCTGCATCTTAATTCCTATGAAGCTGGAACCTATCTCAAACATCCTGGAAGTATTTATATTTTATAATTTATACAAATATAACTTAAAAGTATAATTTATACAAATATAAACTTAATATAACATGTAGAAACTTTCAAATCAACCGCTCCATACCAAAAGCCTACTGCCATATTTGGGACGCGATAATGAAGATACAACACTTTGTTGACTAAGCTGAAATCTAAATGAAAAACCCTAGCTTGTGTCTTTACTAAAGTCTTTTCGATTTACCAAATTCACCCAAAGTCGTTGCAAATTCTCTCTGGGCTCGTGCAGGCATTAGGAAAATCAACCAAATTCATCGAAAATTCCTATAGGGTCCCGTTGGACGAATTTCATCCAAATTTCTCAGTCAAACAGTGAATTTAGAGTGAATTCGCACCATATACGAATTTGCAGCGAATCGCATCTCAATTTTGGGGTTCCAAAGGAGAATGTGGTAACTTAGGTCTTAAGCATGCATACCTTACTATATGATTTAATGTAATGCCCTGATATTAATCTTAATTGAAGTTATTAACATGCAAAAATTAGGAAATCAGTCAATGATACACATACCTGATACAGGGATATGCTTAAGTGTTTACACTCTGTAATATAATCTGAATGTCTGCTGCTAGTAAATCTGAATTGCACTGATTCCTTTGGTTGAGTATCAGTGAGGTAATGATCTCAAACTTAAATTATGTAATTTTTCCTTATTTTCCTCTGATGACCCTGCTCTCTCCTTATATATCCTATAATTCTTCAAGGGATTGATTGTATTCAAACGACATGGCTTGTAATGCTCTGAGAATGTATCGCTTTATTAAGGCTTGTTTGGTTTATTCAATTCATCCTACCCCTTCTAAATGTTAATGGTGTCCTTAATTATATTGATTGACGTGGCTTAACACTCTTGACGCCCAAACGCTGACTAGGCAAATAGGAATATGGTATTTGGTCTACTGAATCGATATCGTCTATAACTCATCGTTTGTTATCGTTTCCTTGGCCGACATTTGACTAGGCTCTGTGTATGGTGAGTCCCGATTAGGAGTCTCGTATTTGGCTTGCTGGTGTGTCATTGGGAGCTCCTATCCATGGGTATAGCTTCATTCCCTTATAATTAATAATTATTGACCTATATTGATTTAATTATTATTTATTTAATTAATATTTATTTATTTGTTAGTTAATAATTATTTATTAATTAATAATTATTATTTAATGATCTATATATATGATTTATATATTTAAATAGCTATTCAATTATTTATTTAATAATAACATTGATGATTTGATCAATATAATTAATATAAAAATCAATTACTTAATTTATTTATTTATTAAATATTTATTACAAATAGGGGCTATCACATCTTGCTTTTTGTTGGACTCTCCGATCTCGCTCAACACTTTGACTTTTCAACTATTTCCCGTAACTATTGTCTTCTCACTCTGTTCGCTTAGACAAAGATCTTTGTACTGCTCCTCCCTCTTCTTGGTTATGAGGTACGTTAATCCTTGTCTGGTCATAGATGCATTAATTGCCAAGGGTACAGTGTTGGCCAATATTTCGCTCTTCTACCCCCCTACAGGTCCTTTCTTCGTACTTGTAGTATTTTTCGCCAACATTGCTCTCAGTGCCTTTCCTTGTGTCGTTCTTGTTCTTCAATCAAATTGCGCACCAATAACTTGGGAATACTTCTGCGAAGATCATAGACCGCAAGTCACACAATGAGTTTGTTGCATACCATGCCTTCAGGGACCACTTTCTCTCGAGCTTCCCTCTGCACATACTAATTGATCGAAACTTCCAACGCGTTCCTACTAGGTTTCTTCCTTGTCCTCAAGGTCATTGTCAATTACTAACACTTGTTCATTGAGTGGCCCATTATTCTGCCATCTCGCCTATTGGCCTTCCGTCAGATCTCCAAATTCGAACAAGCAATAGCACCAAAATGTTTACTCCCTAGAGTGAGTACTTCGGTTTATAGAACAAATAGGAATATAAATGTAACACAATAAACACAACAATTCAAATATAACACATATGAATGTCAGAAAGATTTAACTTTATTCTCAAGTGTAATGTGTAATGTCTATACAATCCTCTTGTCACCTGGTTCCCAAGCCAAACATAAATAGTGTTAGATGGTTGGTTAAGACCACCAACCGTCAACAACCGACACAACCTCTCGGGAACAACTAATTACACTACCAAATACTAACAAGACTGAACAAAGTATCATTTCTTTATTAGTGGCAGATTTTAATAGAATATTAAATTATGTTAAATTTAGTATTAATGCTCAATCAGTGTACATTCTATTTTAGTCAAGATCGTCTTCGATCTTCATAGCAGTTTCTTATTAAAAACTTGCTATTCTTGTAAATACTCTTGTATTATTTATGAGCGTCTTGCTCATTCTGTAAATGAATCAATTCTTTGAAATCCATTGCATGTTTCGCACTGTTTTATGGTATCAGAGCCATATATTCATCAGTTCGAAGAATTAATAATTTCACTTGCAAAATTATCTGCTCTTTAATCTTTTCAAAATCAGTCTTGGTGAATCTTTCTCTGGGCTCCTTGGTTTTTTTAAGAAAATCACGATTTGCTGTGTTGCGACATTTCTCTGCACAAAATCGCGTTTTTTCCTCTGTTGGGCGACGTTCTTCTTGCTGGCCGACGTCCTTCTGTATTTTCCAACGTTGGAAACCGTATAGCTGCCATCGACTGTCATTTTTTTTGAAGAAAACTGTTGTTTTCTGCATTTTTCTTCATTAATGGCCGCCGACTAGGGTTTTGTTCGAAAACCATAGTTTTTGAATTCGAAAAAATTTTCTGATTTCAGATTTGTTCTGGGTTTTTCGAAATCTCAACTGGGTTGGTGTCCGAATTTTTTGGGTGCCTCGATTTTCGTGCCTCAATTTTCGAGCTCGCGAATTCAAATTCTGACAGGAGATTCCTTCTGGGTTTTTTGCACGCTTTTCTGGGTTGTCTTTGGATTTTTCTAGGTCAGCCAGGAATTTTTCTTGGGAAACGTGGAAATGGCTTCTCTCACCAATCTGATGTTAGAAGGCAGTCAACGCTTTAATGGTCACAACTACAACATCTGGAAACAGCGTATGTTGACCATTTTTGAATATAGGCGTCTTGACCAGCTTGTTTTGAAAAAAGAGCTCAGTCCTAGTACACCTGGTGCAGATCAAGATAAGTTTGATGAACGCAATCGGGAGGCCGTCATGCTTCTCAAACTCTCAGTAACTGATGATCAGTTACCGCAGATTCCTTCCGGCAAGACAGCTTCTGACATCTGGAAGCATCTGAAGGAATTGCATGAGACATCCGACAAGAGCCGAGCATTCTTTCTGAAGAATCAATTGTTCTCCAGTATGATGGACGAACGTATGTCCTTACAAGAGCACCTCACGAGGATTAAGGACATTCGAGATCAACTCGAAGCTATTGGTCGGACTATGGAGGAAGAAGATATGGTTGTAATCACTTTAAAAAGTCTTCCGAAATCGTATGAACACTTCATTGAAACTCTCAATATTACTTCCACTAATGTTGATCTGAAGTTTTCAAAATTGTGCACCAAACTTCTACAGCAGGATCGCTGGAAACAGCAATTTGGTAGTGGTACTACATCAGCCTCCTCGGAAAATGCCTTCACAGCTCAATCCTTTCAGAAGGATAAAGGCAAATTTCAGTCCTCTCAGTCTTCTCAGCTGAAAGGTTCTTCTCAGACACAGGATGGTGCTAAGAAGAAAAATGTGCAGTGCAATTACTGTCACAAGTACGGCCATATGAAGAAAGATTGCCGTCAGAGGCTCGCTTCTGAACAAAAGAAGCAGGGAGGGTCACACCAGAAGGCGCATGTTGCGGAACATTCTGAGCAGAAGGAGTCTGCCTTTTATGCTTTTATGGCTAAGAGGTCTTCAGATCATGCCAGGTCTTCTGCTTGGTACATCGACTCTGGTGCATCACGTCACTTTTCTCATCGGCGTGACTGGTTTACAGACTTCTCACCTTTCAGTGATTCCGTTGTATTTGGCGGAGGTGAGGAGTATACAGTTGTTGGCAAAGGCACTGTTCAGATACAGTCTGGTGGCAGGACTCTTCTTTTTCTGAATGTGTATTATGTCCCTGGAATGGCACTTAATCTGCTTTCTGTCAGCTAGATTATGAGGAATTCTCCTCAACTAGATGTGGTGTTCAGTGCTCACAAGTGCTCCATCATTGATCGGGAGACTCGTCTTACTGTTGCTGTTGGTCTAGAGGATCATGGCCTATATAGGCTTCTTGACACTGGTGACTCTCCTGAAGTGGCTCTGGCAGCTCGTGTTTCTCCTCTCAGCACTCTGTGGCATCAGAGATATGGACATCTCAACATTCAGTATCTCTCTCAGCTGTCTCGGGAGGGACTTGTTTCAGGGTTACCTGATATTCAGACTCAGCATATTGGAGTATGTGGCGCCTGTCAAGCTGGCAAACAGCATCGGACTTCATTCCCACATGGACAGTCTTGGCGTGCATCTAAGGTACTTCAATTACTTCATGCTGATATTTGTGGTCCTATGAATACATCTTCTGTTACTGGTTGCAAATATTTTTTGCTCATTGTAGATGATTTTAGTAGAAAGATGTGGGTGTACTTTCTTAAACATAAATCAGATGTATTTAGTGTCTTTCAGAAGTTTAAGTCCTTTGTTGAAAAAGAGTCTGGACATAGTATCATTACTCTTAGGACAGATAACGGGGGGGAATTTTGTTCTTCTGCATTCTCCAACTTCTGTGATACCCATGGCATCAAATGCCAGTTAACTACACCCCACACTCCTCAGCAAAACAGTGTTGTCGAGCGTCGCAATCGTACGGTTGTTGAGATGGCTCGCTCTATGTTACAACACAGGAGTGTTCCGAACAAGTATTGGGCTGAAGCAGTATTTACTGCTGTCTACCTTCTTAACCGCTCTCCTACTCAGGCTGTTAAGGGGAAGACTCTAGAAGAGGTTTGGTCTGGTCGGAAGCCTCAGATCAGTCACCTGAAGGTTTTTGGCTCTGTTGCCTATGTTTGGGTTCCAGATGCTAAGCGCTTTAAGTTGGATTCCAAAAGTCAGAAACTCATGATGACAGGATACAGTGATCACCATAAGGCCTACAGACTGATAGATATAGACACTGATCGTCTTATCTTCAGTCGCAATGTTGTATTTGATGAAGACAGAGGATTCTTTCAGTCTCCTCCTTCTGAGCAGAGTTCTGAGGATCAGCCTCACAGTGTTCTTATTCCATTAGGTTCGCCTGATGGGAGGGATGATGCAGAATCCATTTTCGATGATGCACTACCTGAGTTCCCTCCGGAGAACAATCCTCCTCTTGCTGCTCCTGTTCCTGATCCTGAGACTCTTTCAGCTCCTCCAGATGTTCGTACTTCTACTCTCCGGCCTAAATGGTGGGCCAAGACCATTAGTGATCTCAGGGATACTGAGCTCATTGAGGGTAGAACCTCCCGTAATAAGAGCAAACAACAGCATACAGTCAATTTTGCTCTCATGGCTAACATACACAGTGTTTTTGAGCCTCAGACATACTCAGAGGCTAAAGGTATACCTGAGTGGGAACAGGCTATGGAAGCTGAGTTCCAGAGTCTTCAGAAGAATCACACTTGGGCCCTTTCTGACCTTCCTTCAGGGAAGAAGCCCATTAGCTGCAAATGGGTGTACAAAGTAAAATACAAAGCTGATGGAACCCTAGACAAGTATAAGGCTCGTCTTGTTGCTCGTGGGTTCTCACAGAAAGAAGGCATTGACTACGAGGAGACCTTTGCTCCTACAGCCAAAATGAGTACCATACGGCTCGTTCTTGCCTTAGCAGCCCAGTTCGGTTGGAAAGTCCATCAGATGGACGTCAAGAGTGCTTTTTTGAATGGTGACTTACAGGAAGAAGTCTACATGACGCAACCCCTAGGATTCAAGGTTGCTGGTCAAGAACAGAAGGTCTGTAGATTAGTCAAAGCACTCTATGGTCTGAAACAAGCTCCTCGGGCTTGGTACATGAAAATTGATAAGTACCTGACAGATCATGGCTTTCAGCGGAGTCCATCTGATGCAAACCTGTATATCAAGTATACTAGTAATGATATTCTGTTTGTGGTTGTCTATGTGGATGACTTAATCATTACTGGCAGTTCAGCACATTTGATCACTGGAATCAAACAGGATTTGTGCCGCACTTTTGATATGACAGATTTGGGACTTCTACATTACTGCTTAGGAGTTGAAGTCTGGCAGACTGAGACCAGTATCTTTCTCTCTCAGTCCAAGTATGCCAGAAGTCTTGTGGACAGGTTCAGAATGCAGGATTGCAAACCTGCCTCTACTCCTATGGAACCCGGGCTCAAACTTTCAGCTCGGTCATCCTCACCAGTTGTGGATGAAACTCTGTTCAGGCAACTAGTGGGCAGCCTCATCTATCTTACTGCCACTAGACCTGACATCAGTTTTGCAGTGAGCTACATTTCACGCTTCATGACAGCTCCCAAGGCTGATCATTGGTTAGCAGCGAAGCGTGTGCTGCGTTATGTGAGTGGCACTTCTGATTATGGACTTCTGTACACTCGGAGTTCTGATCCTATACTCAGTGGTTACACAGATTCTGACTGGGCAGGTTCGGTTGATGATCGTAAGTCTACAGCAGGGTATGTGTTTAGTTTGGGATCTGGTGCTGTCACATGGACTAGTAAGAAGCAGCAGGCAATAGCTCTCTCCTCGACAGAAGCAGAGTATCGGGGAGTAGTTAAGGCATCTTGTGAGGCGGTTTGGCTTCGACGAATGCTTGCGGATATGCATGTCCCCCAGGCAGGTCCTACTCCCTTGTTCTGTGATAATCAGGGAGTGCTCAAACTCGCCAAGAATCCAGTCTTCCATGAAAGAACCAAGCATGTGGAAACACATTGTCACTATATTCGACAGCTGGTTGAAGACGGATCCATCCAGTTGCTGTATGTTCCTACTTCGGAGCAGCCAGCAGACATCTTCACCAAGCCCCTTGGTCCTGATAAATTTGTACAATTCAGGGGGTCTATAGGTGTAGTTAATAGATTGAGCATTAAGGGAGGGTAATAGAATATTAAATTATGTTAAATTTAGTATTAATGCTCAATCAGTGTACATTCTATTTTAGTCAAGATCGTCTTCGATCTTCATAGCAGTTTCTTATTAGAAACTTGCTATTCTTGTAAACACTCTTGTATTATTTATGAGCGTCTTGCTCATTCTGTAAATGAATCAATTCTTTGAAATCCATTGCGTGTTTCGCACTGTTTTAGATTTGTCGTCTACAAAGTAGTTGAAACTAAATGGCACCTTATCTTTGAATGTATTGCTTACCAAGATATATGTGGTCAATATGAGCACAACCTAGAGGAGGGTTGTCTAAACTGACTTTTCGAGGAAGCGAGGCTTCACAAAACTGTAGTTTCTAGATAAAGATCCATAATTGAAGAGCTAACATTGAGAAGAACATGAAGATGGCTTAGAATATGATTATTGGTCCCTTAGACTATTGCTCTTGTGGACGTCATTAAAATCCTTCATTCATTCATTCAAAATCATTCAACAATATTAAATTAGTTATTTAATATTCTTTAACGAAGCACACAAGCACACAAGTTAGGGAAAATTTCACAAAACTAGAACTACAAACGTGATGAAACTTGCAATACCAAAATCTTCAACTTTGAAACCTGCAATCATGTCCAAGCCGAGCTATACAAATCCCACAACATCAACTACGGTGGATCTCTCACGACTGTAGTTGATCTTCTGAAGAAGGGTTTCTGTCCTCTGGAAGGATGGAACAAACAATTCTCCAAAACCCCAAGGGTTTCTAGAAATAAGATATCATAATCTTCAACATACTCCAAATGAGCTAAAAAATCCTTTTTATAAACTCCAAGATCAATGCCCTAATTAGGGTTGTGCAACCTTTTACTTCAAATTTATTGTCTCCCTAAATTGCCAAAAAAGTCACAAATTAAATAACATTAGCTAAATATTAAATTTATGTTTATATTTTAAAATTATTTAAAATAATATCTTAGAGCAGCATAAGTCCCCAAGATATCATTATCAATGAAATTATTCATTGTCCTAAAATAGTAACATTGCCAAAACCAATTGAAATTGTCAATACATAACTAATGCTGACATGAACTTATACTAATAATAGAGATATTCGCTAAGGACCAAAGAATACAAACTCAAAACAATCCCAAAAAAGGTTGGAGGCATTTAACCCCTTACTACAAATAGCAATATTCTTAGGGGACCAAAGAGAACAAAACCCAGAAAAATCTTAAAAAGATTGGTGTCATGCAACTTATGATAAATCGCAATGTTCTCCAAGAACCAAAGAGAACAAACCCAAAAAAACCTAGAAAGATTTGTGCCATGTAAGCACTTACTATAAATAGAACTATCGACAAAACACATTGAAACTGCGAATTGAGCTCACCAAGAATATAGGAACACTCCTTGTGAAACTAGAAACCTCCAAGAAAGCCTAAAAAATTGGCAAACACTAGCGGAACAGGAAGGTGTAAAAAAGGAGACATTACAAATTACCATGGGTTAGAAGAATTTGTATCATGGCATTTTAATGTTACAACACGCTGATTCACCAAATTATCATGAAAAATTTTCCTATCTACTAAATATATGTTACAATGAAGGTCATAATTTATGATAATGTTTACAGATTAGTTGAAGTGCTACTGGGCATGCCACAACAACTGAAATTTTACAGATCTTACAACTATGCACATGCTACAACTGCAATTATATTTTATTAAAAAAAAGAGCACAATAGTGGTGGATATGTGACCCATCATTGTGATGCTATTTTTCTTTGATTTGGGTTCCAAACATGAAGATATCTAAAGCTTCCTCTCTTTTTCAACCTATTGTATGCACACAAGTAGTATACAAATTACATATTACAATTATCATAATGTCAAGAAAAGATACACATCTTCCAACACTAGAGAAATATCCACACTATTGTCCAAGCTACTAAATTCAATGATTTTGCTAAAAATTGTGTTCCCTCATGCAACCAAGCAACCCCAATTACCCTTGCCACACACAAGTAGATTCGAGCAGCAACATAGTTTTTATTCATCCTATTGGATCTCTTCCATATGGGTTGTGCTTCTAGTACAAGGGAATCCAATGTACACATAGTTTTGGTGGTATCCCCTTGAGGTCTTTGTACATCTAGGCAAATGTGTCGTTATACTCCATGTAGATTTTGAACAATATCGCCTTCAACACAGGGTCTCAATCATCACCTAGCATTATTATTTGTGGGTTGCCTTCATCTCCCAAGTTCACCTTCTTCAATCTAAGCTCCTCATATTTTTCACTTTGTCCCACTCAAAATTATGGGCAGGCGTGTCATCCAGCCATGCTACTCCCTTGTATTTGTCATAATCTAGTGGAAATGTTTGATCGGTTGTGGTTTTGTCATCTTCTTCAATCTCCCCAATCTATAGCATGTTGCAATTAGGTTGGAACACTTTAACATCTTCCATTTTCTAATTGAAGAGCTCATTGAGAGAGTCGGTTTCATCTTTGGAGCAATTCTAGAGATCCAGGACACCTTCATCATTCAGTCTTATAAGTCTTCTTTCTTCTTCCACTCTTGATTCACCTCCAAGTCCAAGTCAGCAGATGCCAATTTTTCATTCACCTGTTGATTCCTCAAGTCAGTGATGTATTTTCTCCCGTTGTTCTCTATGGAAAGTGTGTTACTCTTCTAGTTATGCTCCTACCTTCGCCACAATCAGCCATCCTCTACCGAGCAAGGCATTGTACACTTTTCTCTACAATGGGATGAACACTAAGTTTAGTAGAAACTACTGTGTCCCAATTATCATGTTTTGCACCAACACTGTTCCCAATTTTCTTTATATCATGTTGGCCGGCACCTACTAAGTGACGTGTTGGTGGCTAGAGGGTTGGCTTCCCAAAGAACTTCCATGCGTCTTCAAACAATACATTGACCAATAATGGTGTTTGGCAGGTTTTCCTTGATGTTCAACAAATTCCATTTATATTATAGTCGGCTTCTTCCCAATGTTCACTGTCGGCAGCATCACACTACTTTCTTTGTTTGTGATCTGATAATTGCAAAACTTCCATGTCGTGCTCCGACACGTCCAACATATCGATACCTTTTTTATTCAAATAGTTAGTGTCTTTGTGTTCAACAAGTCCACACCATTTACACAACATTCCTCCTTTGTTTTGATTCCTCTTGCATTCTTTGGCGAACTGACTCCATTCGCTCCATTTTTAAGACTAGATCATCAGTGTTTCTTTGGAATTGTACTGGATTTTGCTTCTATGCCCACTATTGTTGTATTGATTGTTATTATCATTTATTGCGGTACTCACTAGGAGATGCATTGTTGTTATTGTTTTGTGGTTTAGGAGTGATCAGAGGGGTTGATTGTTCCCCCCGAGTGAAGAAAACTTGTGTGCTTGTCTTCAATTATATGGGCATTCATTGATGGAACGTCCCATTACCTAATAGATGTCACGGAGCAATTTTTTCAAGCAACTTGCCTTGGTGTGACCTTCCACCTTACAGTTGGTGCACCATAGTTCTTTAGATTATTTTGAATTTGCTTCTTGTCTTTTAGTTCTTTCATCATTCACATCAAGTCCCTCATAATGTTTGGGTTGTCTTTAATTCTTTGTTGCTACTTGTTTTTGTGCTCTCATCGCTATCGTCTTCCTCTTCCCTTGGGAGTATGTATTTTTTTAACTCTTGACACGTATCACCCAATTGTAGACATCAACATATGCAAACAAAGGCAACATTTTCATCCTTTTTGTGCAGCAAGAGGTCAATCCCTTGACCATTGTTGCTTCAATCAATCAGCCAACTAGCTCTCAACTTCACCAACTCCTTGGGTGTACAAATGAAGGCTCGTACATTCTCATTTTTCCCTTGCTTAGTGTTATAAATCTCCACTACAATCTCATTGTCATCTCTCAATAGTTTGAACTTTGCCTTGAATGCCTTCTTTAGTGCATCCCACGAGATTGTAGATTATTGTTCTAATTCTGTGAACCAATCAATAGCTATACCCTATAGCATAACCGAAATATTCTCGGCCAATAGGCTTTGTCTTCCTAGTTACTCACTATATATAAGGTTTCACACATCTTGCAATGTCTCACAAGATCTTCAAATCCATTCCCCGCAAACTTATAGAGTTGATGTCTTTCCACATTTGAACTTGCTGGAGAACTCACCATTTTCCTCGCCTAATTTTTCCCTTGTCCTCTACATGGACTATCTTTACCTCTACATTTTGGAGCCTTCCTAGCACTCTTGGCTACGTATGAGTCCTCTACACATCCTCCTCCAGCATCCCTTGCACTCTGGAGATCTTTAGACACCTTCATACTCCCCCTTCATCCTAGGGTCTTCAACTTAGTTCCTCCAAAATGAACAGCCTCTCAATGCAACATATATTATTCTTGAACGTCTCAATTAATTCAAGGTTTATTTCTTCATTCTCCTCATCCCATGTTGACTATACGGATGGATTATCTGCTTGGTCAACAAGGTCTTGGTGTACTTCATCAAGGAGTGATAGGTGTTTGACTATTTCCTCCCACTCTCTTTGTGTATGTTCTTAAGAGAATGTGTTCCTTTTTTCCTAACAATGACTCTAGATGAGACTTTGAACCCATTCCCCATGAATTTCTGGAGTAGTTGTGATTGACTAGCTAGAGAAGTCACCATTTTCCTTGCCTAATTTTTCCCTTGTGTGTTGGACTTGGGTGGACTATCTTGAAATCTACATTCTAGTACCTGCCTAACACTCTCAGCCACATACAAGTCCTCTACATGTCCTCCTTCACCATCCCTTGCGCTCTGGGGATCTTCAGACTCCTTCCTCCTCTACCTTCATTATGGGGTCTTCATTTATGTTCCTCTAATTCTTGGTTCCTCCAAGATGAATAGCCCGTCAATGCGGCACATATTATTCTCAAATGTCTCAATTAGTTCAAGGTTTCTTTCCACATTTTATCACTTTTGTTTTTTCAACACCAAATCCTTACTATTTTTGAAACTTGGGAGTTATTTGGATTTTGGTAAAGAATCGTAGATGCCTATTTATGAGTTTTTTTTAGTATAGGGTTTGAGTGGGGCCCATAAACCATCAGAATCAAGGTTAGTGGCACACTTAAAATTGTTTTTGAATTTTTTAAAAGTATTGAACTTTTCATTTTTAGGCCATGGTTGACACCTATAAGTCTTAAGGACGGTCAAGACTCCTAGAAGTTCCCTAGACATCTCAAGGATGTCATAGAATCTTGAAGTCATCCCCAAACTAGGGGGATATCCAAAAATATCCCCTCCTTAAGGACATCTTAGAAATGTCCCTTGATCAAGAGAAAAGGTTGTGGGATACGGGGACATCGCCCCCAAGTCCCCACATCCTAGCAACATGGGGATTTGGGGAATGGAACACATACCTGGGGAACATTGAATATAAGTTTATATTAGATCTTCTTGCAATTTTTCACAATGTGCTTCACGTGTTTTCCCTTCAATGTTTTGTGGCACCTATACTTCATGATTTTTTTAAGGGTCAAGAACCCAGTCTCGTTTGGTTATTGTAACAACCCATTTTTCCCAAGGTTTGTTCTATTAGTCAAAGGTTACTTGAAAGTTAAATGTACAATATAAGAAAGCGATTTCTCAAACAATGGACATAACCCTTCACAACTTATTTTACTTGCCCATTTTAGGAAATCATGTTTAAAAAGTTGAAAGGTTCAAATCTAATATTTCCAATATTGTATAGGCTTATCTTTTGTGAATGTATTTTATATTCAGTCAAAAACCATTCTCCTATAGTTTCAGCTTCTGACGATGGAAAAGTGAAGATTTTTAGTTGCAAGTTAGGGACCAAAACCTTATAACAGATTTTATGGTGTAAATAGTTTAAATTCTGTCATATTTCTCATTTGATTTTTTGACATCTAGTAAAGATAAGAATTGGAATAGAAATAATTGTTAGTACAGAAGTCAATGATATGCCAAAAAGAATTCAAAAGTATAACTGACTAGAAGATTAAACATTACCCTCCTGTTCACACTATGTGACACATTCTGAACCAAAAATGAACTCTTGTTATTTATTCTCATAGTTCAGTTACTGTCTTGAGCATGATTTTAATTTTTATCCATTTGATGTTATCTCTGAATTTTGGCATTTAGAGTTCACACCGTGATACTACTGTTGTTCATACATTTAGAACTAGTATATTTATATGCCATGTCCTTATATTACTCCAGTACATATAGTTCCCATACCTCCTTGAACCACACAAAAGAACAATTGATTCCTTTAGGAGCTAGCACAACTATATTTGTAGATCAGGACCATTTAGTTTGTGAATGGAAACCAATGATAGACATGAGATCATCCTTTCCAAAAATTTAATAGAGGTTTACTAGTGTATGATATGTAAACCTGACACAAGCTGCCTATGGCCAGAAGAATAGATTAAAAGAAAAACATTTAAGAGAGAACATTTTCAAATGTAAAAATAATTCAATATGAATGGAATCTGATACATCTAAATTACAGAAAGCCTATATATGTTAATAAGATCTACAAATAAACAAACCTTCAAAAGTGACCCATAAACCTCATTGTTTGAATCCTTGTTTTGACACAAGTCTCTAAAATCTGTGTATTCTAAATGCTCATTGTGTGCCCAATTCTCAAGACCTTGCCGTCCTGGCACTACAAGAGCCACAGTATAACTGTGGAATGGGTCTGCATGTAGCATGATATTTTCTACATAATTGCTTGCCCCTAAAGCTGCTTCAACCTACAAAAAGCAAATGCGTGAAATGTAGCGTAGTCAAGACATTGGTAACCAATGACCAAATATAAAGATGACAATGAAAGCTCTGCATCATTTACCTTTCCCAAGGAAACATACTCCCCATGTTGTAGTTTTACTATATCTTTCTTACGATCAATGATCTCAAGACAACCATCAGGATGAAATCTCCCTATGTCACCTGTATAGAACCATCGTGTCCCATTCTTGTCCAACTTTTTCATCAAAACAATAGAGATTATTCAATATTCTTATCCAAACAATTTGCAATGACATATTGATCCCTAACTTCAACTCACCTTGTATACTTCATCAGTTTTGGCCACGTTTTTAAAATATCCTAAAGTTATACTCGGTCCACCAACAACAATCTCTCCCCGGGGCATTGGAAAATCAGTTGTCAAATATCCACCTTCTTCCCAATTCACCAGCTGCAAAGGAAAAACATAATATGTAAATGGACTATACAATAACTTCAAGTACGTTGGAAAATGGTTAACCCATCTGGTAGGGACTAATACCTTTCAAAAATTTAACCACAATAAGAACCAAAGAATTTGGCATGATCAGAAGTCGAAATATTTACATCCCCACCACCTATGCTAGACACACATTATAATTATAATACACCCACCTACGCTAGACACATTATAATAGACCTGTGTACTTGGGGCAGAAACTAAAAGTGAAACAGTGCCAAAATAGTAGCTTCAGGAAGCAGGCTATATTAGCACAGCTATTCTAAAACCTGATACTGTTAGAAATGTCGTGATTAGAAATGCTTCAAGGATTAGGTGCACTTCAGAGATGCCACCTAATACATTATCTGGAAGTTTTCTAAATGAAAACTTATTCCCACTTTTCAAATAGTTCATATCCCCTAAATGACAATATTGATCATGAAAAACAAACAACTTCTGTTCCAAAGTTTTATTCTAGGAGCAATATTTCTTTGCAGTTTCAATCTTTGTTTCTCCTGTCATTTCAATATTAACTAATGTACTAAGACAGTTCTCAGTACGTGTTAGCCATAAAAGATTCCTGGGTTTCTCTCAAGAAGTGTGAATTTCAGAATCCAGGCTACAGGAAACAACGGATTGATAGTGTGTTAATTGCCTTTCTACACTCACATGCTTAGGTCACCAGTGTAGGCAGATATATTACAGATAAAAAGGTGTACTACCAGAATCATAGGTACATTCAATGAGTGGTTCTTAGTATCACACTGCAGTTCACTATGTAAACCAAAAAGCATATTTTATTTGTGTACATTAGTTTAAAAGTTTGGGGAACAAATGTGCAACTTAATCAAGATGATGACTTCAAAGCTTCAAAAAGAAATTAATGTGACACAGCCTAACGTTCATTTGTAACTTTTCTCTCAATATCCCATCAAAACAAGAGAGACAATAAATAAATAAATATCAAATGCAAAAAGACTAGCCCTTGATTTAATAAATACAACACATTTGTGTGCTTCTTGGGGATATCCTTCCTAGTTATCATTGGATAGAACTTTCCTTGTTATCATTTTGTTAAGACTCATTTTTCCATGTGCAATATAAGATGCAATTCTTTCCAAAAAAAATGCGCCATAACAGCACTTCTTAATAGAAAGAATATCATATGTAAACGTTCAACATATTTGTCAGTAAGTTTTGGAATTAACCATGTACGTCTCTTTTGCAATCAATATCAATAGCAAATTGATAGCAAAACATTCTCGTGCCTCTCTTTAAAGCTGCATCCCCCTTTTTCAGACCGTTAAAAACCAATAACAGCTGATGTACCTTAATATAGCAACAAGGAAGAGGTGGACCGACACGCCCAACAGTTGTATCATCCCATTCTGAAAATGTTGCTCCTGCACACGTTTCTGTGAGACCATATCCTTGCCCAATTGGTGCCCTGTAGGAAACATGTTAAAGGTTAGTGATTTTAATGTGAGACCCAGAGAGTATGTAGAAATTCACCTTGCATATTTGAGTATAATTTCTACTTTTCAACTGAAAGAAACAGCATAAAATTTATAGCCATCTTTGACAGCAAAAAGGTATTTCTAAATCTGGAACCAAATAAGGACTTGATTCCTTTAACTTTTGCAGTATGGAAATTATTTACATTCGCTCAACTACTTTTGGTCATCGATATAATTTTCTTCCTTTTTGAATGGATCCAACAAGAGAAACAACCCTAAGTTTCCCATATCCAATGTGTAAATATTTACAGCATATAAACATTCTGAAAGCATCTCAGAAATGTATAAAAATATATTAGATATCCAAGGATATGAAAAAACATTTAAAATTCAAGGTTGCATAAGTTAGTGCAAAGGTACACAAGGGATCCATGAATCATGGACATGGGTGCGATGGTGAGGGTTTACCCACTCTACAAGAGTACAAAATATATAGCACAAACCCACCCAGAACACTGGTGTGCTGTAAAATCACAACTGAGTTCTCTAACATGTCATAGACTGCTTTAGCATATACGAACTTTAAAAACCTATCCTTTTATCTCCATCTGTTTGCAGTCCTCCTGATACTATAAATCAGTCTAATGGTACATTTTTATTCTCTGTTTTGATGCAAACTAAACCTTGATTATATCATATTTCATTCTAAATCTGAAAAATTCATAATGAATCCGTGTGTTGTGGACCTGTGGTGTCTTACCTTACCATTCAAACTTATACGCATAAGAAGCAGACAGACTACTAGAGTGCATGTCTAAAAATAGAAACTAGATGTACTTTTCAGGCAATGTATCCCAGTCTTTCTGTTTCCTTATTTTCTTGTATTGGTCTGAATGTGTACAGTGCAAATGTTGGCTTGTAACAATTTCTTATTTTACATTGATAGAAACACGGGGAGTTATTGTTATTTGCTACCATGCATTGGTAAGAATTTCAAGAAATATGAACTCTTCTAGTTCACAGAAACAGCAGGCATAAATCTATACCCAAAGCAAATATTGATGAATCTCTGTGTCTCTCTAGAAAGAGGAGCTCCCCCACTAAGAAAAAACCGAACCTGACCTCCTAGAAGTGAACGTATCTTGTTAAATACTACAGCATCCCAAAAAGATTTTTCTGGACCCCATGCTCCATACCAACTTCCTTCAATAGCTGATAACCTTCGGCAATATGCAGTATTAAATAGTTTCTGTGATATTCCACCCTTTGCATCAACCTGCACTCTTAAAAAAAACCTTATAATTAATTCTTAATGAAATAATTATTTCAAAATCATGAAAAAATTGGTGTATCTACACAAAAAATATTGAAAAATTTATCTAGTGTGCATTGTGTACCTGTTTCTGTACACCATCTCGGATACGATCTAAAATAGCAGGTACAGCTGTAATCAATGTAGGGCCCAACATTGGAGCATCCCCTTTTGTTCCCTTCTTGATCTTGTTTGATGCATCAGTTAGAGTTGAAGGGGAACCATAACCTATCGCACACCCTGCAGAAACCATTGTTACCTGTAATGCAACAGACAACTACACCCTTCTTTACAAAAGCACTATAGGTAGTTTCACAAAATTGAAGTTGCTCTATGCCTATATTCCCCAAAGATTAAATCATACATGTTAAATCTCAAATTGTTTTTCTTGAAACCTTTCCTTCATAGAGCTAGTTCATACCTCTGCTACCAGTTCAAGAATATGTGCTAATGGCAAGTATGCCAAATAGATGTCCTTATTACCAAGTCCCGGAACAACTGTCATGACTGCTGCCACTGTTGCTACAATATTCCCATGAGTCATCACTACTCCCTACAAGAGAAATAAATATATTATGTTTGGCTAAAAGGCGGATCAGACATGCAGAAAGATCCTGCATACTCTGTCATCATCAAAGACCATGAAGAACAATTCTAATATTGGAATGACTTTCCTTACTTCCCAATACCAATGTTTTCATATGCTAACCATATTATAGATAAACAAGTTAAGTAAATGCAAGATGCTTGTTTTAAATGTCATAGGGAAAGCTGAATCAGGCAAGAAAGGCTTAGGAAAGAGTCAACAGCCTAGAACATCATCAACCTTTGTTGTGGACACAACATAGGACAATTCTTGGTAGCTCTTAGAATTTATGATTTACTAAACCTCCATTCAAGGTCATTACACAAGATAGAAATTAAAAATCAAATTCAGAATCTTCTGTTCTTTTTTAATGTATAGCCAGTTCTCTATCATGCTCTCCCTTTCTGTGTTGAAAGTCGGGATCAGCAGAACATTAGCATTTTCAATTATCAATTGTATAAAGCTACACCTATTTGTATAAATCCATATATAATATAGGTACTTATAAGCATATATTTATCAACGTGTATTTTCATTGACAAAGACAAAAGACGGGCATGTAGGAGCTATATAGTTTGGACATGTGACAGTATTTATTTAATCAAAATAATTGTAGTATGAGACCTACAATAATTGCCTAAATCTGCATCACACTTCGATGATTTTTGTTAACTCAAAAGCTTGGCCTACCTAATGAGAACCACTTTATAAGATCTTGTATGTACATATTAAAATTCCACAACGTTGATAAGTGATCAAATTAAGCTGTAAATAGTCCAAATATATTCTTTACCAGAATGGGAGAATACCAAATTATGTAAATTGACACAATTGAAGCTTCTAACCACAATTGAAATTTCTAAAAGGGATTCAATTAGCCCAAGACAATTCCTTTGGGTGAGCATTGCTACAACTGAATTAACCCCCGGCACTAGTTATTGCCCAAAGATAGATGGGCAGACTGAGATTGTCAATAAGTGGGTGGAAGGATATTTGAGGAACCATGTAGCAAGGCAACAAAAAGGTTAGAAAAGGTGGTTATCTTTGAGTGATCACTACTACAATAACACATATCATATGTCTATCAACATGACTCCATTTAGATCTCTATATGGCTATGATGTCACATCTTTTGGACTTACTCTAGGATTGGATCCAAAGTAAGTCAAGAAATTATCAAGGCATTTAAGGAAAATCTCCAACAAGCTCAAAACTAGTAGATAATTTATGCAGACAAACATAGGTTGGAGAGGTCTTTTAAGGTTGGTGACTTGGTTTTCTTGTGGTTGCAGCCTTACAGGAAGTCCCCCCTAAGAACAATGGAGCAGAGAAGTTGAAGCCATAATATTATGCGTCATACAGAGTTCTAAGGAAGATAGGAGAGGTTGCCTATGAGTTAGAACTGCAAGAGCACAGCAAGATCCATAATGTATGGCCGCAAAAAAGAACCTGGGCAGCATATTTCACCTTCTCCTAAGCTTCCACCATTGGATGAGAAGGTAAATTGATTTTGATACCTAAGGCTATTTTGGATGTACGAGAGAGAAGGTTGAGAAGTACAAGCATCAAAAAGTATCTGGTTAATTGGAAGGATTTTCCTCCAAAAGATACTACTCGAGAAGGAGAATAAATGTTTCAGCATCCAAATCTGCAATTGCTTGAGGACAGACAATTTCAATAAAAGAGGACTATTATGTCCCTTTTGCAAGCATGGTCAGTGGAAACTCTTAGCCTATTTAATTCCCACAGGCTAGTCCTAATGTAGCAAGGGAATAATTAATTAATTAAAATAAGTTGTCTAAAGACATTCATTTTAAGGGTTGCTTATATTTAATTGAAGTTGGACAATTTATTTGAAAATGACTTTTTTGGACTCAAAAGTAAAGAAATTAAAAAAAATTAAGAGTCACTTTGAGGAAGAAATTGGACATTAACATTTCAATTATATGAAAAGGGAATAAAAAGGAGAGTTGGAGAAGAGAAATTCTTGGCATTTTTTATTTTCAAACTTCAGCTTGAGAGTGAGCAACTGCTTATCTATTCCGCCTTATGCTGAAAACCCTTCAATAAAGATTGGTTTTGACAATAGGAAAACTTATTAGCCAATTGTGTGTGGATTCATCTATGATTGACAAGTGTGTTGAATGTTAGAAATTTTGTGGAAGAATTAAAATATCATTTCCAAATTTGTGAAGATTGTTTCAGTTTGAAGCAAAGGTGGAGATGGAATGAAAGAAACATTTGCTAGCAAATTTCTATCAGTTAATTATTGATAAGAAAGACCCAGCAATAGAATTTACCATTTGGAGGTTACCATAGCTGGTTGTACCATCTTGTTAGCGGTAGCAATCTACCTAAAGTGAACCGTAGAGGTATAAGGGAATGTTTGGAGAGTTTGAGAGAGATTGGGAATGGGAAACCAATTTTAAGGAAGTTTGCATGGTTCTAAACCCTAGTCACCCCATTTATTTGAGAAGCATTGACTTCATATGTGGATGCAGCTTATTAGGGATCAGAAAAAAGATAATAAATTTATTTCAGATCAGAACTAGATGTATGCAGTCTCAAATTTATCAAATGAGAATATTGGTGTGACAATGCCAACCATAGATATATGTAACATGTTGGACTAAATTCTCTTGTTTTACACAAATGTTTAATGAAACGTCAACACAAGAAGGTTTGTACTTTGTAGAGAAATTTTTAAATGTATGGCAAAATGCATATATTGATCAAGTTGAAATAAATGGCATATATCTGATGCACTCAACATTTACTAGCATATATTGCACACATATCATGTTTGAAGATGAATTCATTACATCTAAAAATAAATAGAAAACGTTCTAAGTGGACTAATCATACAGTGAATCCTTTGTTGGTGGTTGTTGTCATCAACTTTACTGAATTTTTGTCTTGTTTTCTAGACCTGTAATCTTATGTTGTTGTTGTTCCAGAGCCTTGTAGCTACTATTGTGAACTCTGGACCCCTCTAGCAGCAGCTGCAACCTCCTTTATAATCTTCTTCCATCCTCGCATCCCAGTTTAAGTGCAAGGATAATATTTACAAGCAGAAACCAACAAGCTAAAGTGAATGATACCCAAGTAAGGGTGGCAAAAGATTTTGTAATTTTTAACCCTTAGAAATGGCGTTACAACCTTACTACGATCTCCTCCTTATTCCCATACTCCACACTTTGCAATAGTTGGCTGTTAGGTGTTTGTATGGGTCCCACAATACCTTTAATTTCCATAGACCTCCTTAATTAAACAAGCACTCATTCCAAATGATTCATAAACCCCTTTATGCAATTCCACAATTTCCAATCACTTGCACCACCTACCTTTGGAAACAATAATATTCCGAAGTAGAGCAGCTGGTTTTATCCATTGTTTTCATTCACTTCATTGTCCATACCAAAGTCCCCTCCATGAAATCAATTAAAATTTGCTTGCAAATAATATCAAAAATAATCTTTAAACTAAACCTTTAGGCATGGCCACGAACTGAAGAAAATATTGTTTCACTTTCAATACCTGGATATAAATCTTCTCAACCTCCAAATGTTATGCACACTTGTGAGTCCATCCACTTATAAATTGGCTAGGAAAGTTTACATTCTCAAAATCAATTTTGCCATACGGTTTAACTTTTCGTACTAGGGTAGAAGATGAATAGTTGCTCATTCTCCAAACTAAAGTTTTGGAATAAAAATTCCAAGAATGAATTTTCCTTCACAATTCTCATTCTTATGCACTTCCAAAAATAATAAAATATTATTCCTTTTTCCACCTTAAGTGACTTAAAAATTTAATTTTTATATTTGGGTCCCGTAAAGTCACTTTTAATTTAAGTGTTCAACTTTAAAAAATAAAATGATTAAATAAATATAACTCACTCATACTTTTGACAACTTAATTGAATTAATTAATTTTCCCTTTTTCTTCCAATTAGCCTACGGAAATAAAAATAGGCATTTTATATTTGGGCGCCATAAAGTCACTTTTTAATTTAACTCTTCAACTTTATAAAATAAAATAACTAATTAAATATAACTCACTCAAACTTTAGACAACTTAATTGAATTAATTAATTTTCCCCTTTCTTTCAATTAGCCAACGGAAATTAAAATAGGCTAAAGGTCTCTATCTAATGAGTATGCTTACAAAGGAGACTACAATATGCAAACCAAATTGAAACCCTAGAAACATGACACAAAGAAATTAAAAGATAACTCGAAAAGTAATCCAAGATATAAAGCATTGGTTCACTACAAAGAAAAAACAAAGAACGTCTCTAAGTTGTCACAAAAGAATCCAAAAGAAAATAGGTCATTCAACCTATGTTATCGATTCGTCCCTGTAACATTGCCAGTTTGAGTATGATCTATTTCAAGTCCAAATATTTGTCAAAGTGTGAGTGAGGGTGCTACCAAGGTTTTGGATTTGTCATGTGAGTTCATCCTAGACCAACCTAGGAGACGTTTCAACGAATTTTGTCATTTTTTTTCACTTTAAGTCATAGGGTTTGTTGGCTTTAATTCAAAAAAATTGAAATTCAAAAAAAAAATTAAAAAGCTAAATATATCATTAGTTTGTTTATGTGCTCAAAGTAGCATGTTCTTGTTTTTGTGAACTCTTAAAATCTCAACTTTTTCGAGTGTTGGTCTATGGGCTCAACCAGCTTTGATTTGCATGATTTAGATTTTAAAATGTTTATGGTCTTCTTTAATATTTTTTAAATTCGTTTCCAAATGGGGATGAAAGGCAATTTCCTATTTGACCACCTCAACAAAATATTTAATGGTTTAAATATTTTATTTAAACTGTATAATTGTTAATATATTCAATTTATTTTCAAATATATTAATAACAATGTGAATATTTGGTGCAATGGTGGGGCTTCTTGCTTGTAGTGCCTACAACCGAATTTCAGACCTCATGAGGTTACTCTCTACTATGTTAATAATTGAGATTACTTACCCTCGTTTTTTTTAAAGCTCACAATGACTGCATTCTTCTACATTTTTTATTGTTGCTTGTGGAGGTAATGGATACAAATTACTGAGGGCTTCTCCCGACAGAAAAGAAAAAATTAATGCTTCCTGAGGGAGTGTTGTGCAAGGTTTAGATAATGATTTTGATTTGGGCATTCTAGTTTCATAGCGTTGTGGAGATATTCTTGAGGGATCCACTACAGGTGGCCCTCCTAGCAATAAATCCCTTTGTTTTGATCGATGCATTAATAATGCACCGCTAAACTTCTAGGAGGTTCTACATAGGGATGGCCTAGGTATGAAAGGGGGGCACAAACCATTTGGCCTACTTGTATTGTTGAGGGTGTGTCATCTAATCCTTCTCTTAGTGCGTGTAAATTGGTCCCTGTGCCTGAGGTGCAATTGGATAAGTTTTCTTGTGACAAAGAAGATTATGTACAAGACCGCGCTCTCATATGCAGATTCATGAAGGTTTGGCCAAAGTTGGGCGATCTTCATGAATAGATAAGCACAAATTGGAAAGAACATATACACGATGAAATCAATATTTATCCATGTGCCAAAGGTTTCTTCATCCTGGAATTTGAATTTCTCGAGGATAAAGGATTAGTGCTCAATCCAAGACCTTGGTTCTTTCAAGGGGATTTCTTATGTTTGAAGGTATGGTTTCCTTCTTTCAACCTCTTCTGTGCTTTTTTGGTAAGGTTGCCTTATCTCCATTTACAATTTTGGGAAATTGATTTTCTAAAAGCTATAGGCAATGGCCTGGGCAAGTATCACAACATTTCAAAGGAAACTATTAATTATGAGAACTCAACCTATGCTTGATTATGTGATGAAATGGATATAGTGAATGGTTTTGCAGCTAATATTTCATTAAAGGTTGGAAACAGGAGTCAGTGTTAACCCATGGACTGCGAAAAGATCGCTTTCAAGTGTAGGAATTTTTTTGCTACAGGCTATACTACCTTGCAATGCACCAGACGACTTGCTTTAGGGAAGGATAATATGCCCCCTAAAAACTGAAGCATGTGGTGGTATGGGGTGAAATCCTATCATTACACTACCTCTCCATCTCAGAAGGCTATTTATACCACTTCTATTGTGCTCCAGAGAAGAAAAGCATCCCCCTTCTAGTGGTTGTGTATGAGCACTCCCATGAGTTCGAGCTAGATAACATGCCTTGTAGTGTCTCCTCGAATGTTGCTCCACTTGCTTTGGAGAAGTTTAGCTTGCAATACAAAGACAATGCGGCCTCCTCAATTATATCAGTTTGTACTACAACCAATAATAGTGACAAAACTTGGAACGAAGAAATTAGTGAATGCATCTTTCTTTCAAAATTGGGCAAGAATAGATGGATGTGAAAAGGAAGAAAATGCCATGATCAAAACCAAAGCACCCAATGACTTTGAGATCCTAAAAAATAGTAGAAAATATGCATATGTAATTTGATGGCACCTCCAATTTGGGGTTGATGCAGTGTTTGTTTTTATTTATGTTATTTTAAAATTTATTATATGGGACTTACCTATATTAAATAACATTACTATTAATAGATATTATATTTATATATTTTATATTAATGTATCTTTATATTTCTTATATATATTAATATCTAAGTTACCCAATTCACCCAAATTGCCCACCGGACCAGGCAAAGTTCAAATTGGTACCTAGTCCCAGTACAGTTCAACTGTTGGTCTGGGCAGTGTACAAAATTTACACACCGAATTTGAACCAGCAAGGAATGCGATCAAACCCGGGTGGACCAGGTATTCTCAGATCGAACTAACGTCGAACTGGGACCCGCAGCTTGGTTTAAGAGACTTTTTTTGCAAATTTTATAAAATTTTGGCATCCACAACCCTAAAACATGGATATGAAAGGCTTATTTTGACTTCCCATTCTCATTTGTGGTGTGCAAATAGGTTATTTTGTTTTGAGCAAGAGCAAATAGGTGGTTGAGCAAGAGCTTGGTTGTGCAAGGAGGCGGAAGATTGATTTGTGGACCTTCTTCACGTGTTTGTGCCTCATTCCTACACCTTTGCAAGCTTACAATGACTGCAAGAGGTAAGTTTTTGTTCTATGTTCTTTTTGTTTTTGTTTAAGCTTTTTATTTTTTTCATTTCTCTTTCATTGTCCATAAGATATAGCAATTTTTTTCCATAATTTTTCATCTCTTGCTTTTAAGTTTTATATTGAATATGTACACAATTTCTTGCCATAAGAAAAGGAACTACAATGGCATCTACCTCTTCCTCAGTAGGCAATACCGAACAAAGAATAGAACCGCAGTCTGATTCGCCTTTGTGGAAGTATGTTGATATTGTAAGGCCCCTTCCTGGACGTGGTGCATTCCGTTGGAAATGTCGGGGTTGTGATGTAAAAAGGAATAGTTCATATTTTCATGTGGTAGGCCATTTGTGTGGACACCCTGGAAGAGGAATCAAGAAATGCCCTGGAAAAAAAGGTGCACCTATAACAAATGCAATAGTATTAAAATATATTCAAGAGCATGAGGTAGCAGAAGATAGAGAAGAACGTAGGCAAAATACAACCGATGGCACTGTCATTAAAGTAAAAAAAAGCAAAGGGAATGCAACCCCCCACAAATGTTGTGATAGAAGACCACCCCTTTTATACTACCTCAGCTTTGAGTCTGAAAGTGAAGCACCCCTTGCACACAAAAGAAAGGGACCACTAGACGTTGCATTTCAAAATAAGAGTCGAGAAATTGCCGACATTGATGTGGCAAGATGCTTGTATACAAATGGGCTGCCTTTTAATGTTGTTCGCTCTCCATATTGGAGGAAGATGTTGAAAAGTGCCAATGAAGCTCCAAGAGGGTATAAGGGCCCCAGTTTTGAAAGAGTACAAACCACCTTGTTGGATCAAGAGGTCAAGTTGTTTGATGATCAATTGAAGCCCATAAGGGCCCGTTTGGTAGCGGACCGTTTCCAACATTTAGCTGGAATTGGCATTTGTATATGCCCATTTCGTCGGAATCCTCAGTTTGGGTGTGCAATATGAAACAGGGATAGGAATGTGTTAATGCTCATTTTGGCCCAAAATGAGCATTAACATATTCCATTGAAAAGGTGGAATTGGGATTTGAAATTGGAATTTGAATGGAGGGAAAGCAAATTTTTAAATTTTTCACGTCTACACTTAATTTTTTAATTGTGTGGGGGGGATTTAATGTATTTTTTATTTGTTCTGGGTGGTTTGTAACTTTGTTGTTTATTCGATTTTTAAAAAAAAAAATTCAAATTTTTTGTTGAATTTTTTGACGAATTTTTTGTCGAATTTTTGTTCAATTTTTTTGACGATTTTTTTTGACGAATTTTTTGTCGAATTTTTTTCGAATTTTATCTGCAGTGATTGTAACTTGGTTGCCTGCCACCAACTTTGGTTGCCTAAAACGGTCTGCGATTACATTTTAAATTCAATTCCATTAATAAAAATGAATTATTAAATTTAAAAACATTAAAACAATTCAAAAAAAAAAAATTAAAAATCATACTCAAATTCCAATTCCAGTTTCAAAAAGTGGAACCAAACAGTCGAAACATAATCTAGAAATGAAAAACCGGATTATCAAATCCATGATTTGACCATTTTCAACATTTGATCAAATTCATCATTTCCTAATTCCCGCTACCAAACGGGCCCTAAAGGATTCATGGATTGAGACAAGGTATCAATTGTTTCATATGGGTGGAAAGATGCTATAAATCGTCCCTTGATCAATGTCCTGGTGGTGTCCCCTAAAGGGGCAATGTTTTTGAAAGCGGTGGATTGTGAGAGTCAAGTAAAAGATGGGTCATTTATTGCTAATATTCTCATCTCTGCCATTGAACAATGGGTTCTAGAAACGTTGTCCAAGTCATAACGGACAATGCAAAGAATTGCTGGTTTGTTGGTTGAAGAGCGATATCAACATATCTTTTGGACACCTTGTGCAATCCATTCACTCAATCTTATGCTACAAAAGACTGGGAACCAAATTGAGTGGATCAAGGTGTATGCAGAGGCTGAGGACATCCAGATGTTCATCACAAACCACCACATGACTCAAGGAATATTTAGAATGTTCTCACATTTGGAGTTACTAAAAGTAAGTGAACTTGAACTCAAGTTAGTAATTTAATTTTTTTTTTAAATTAGTATCTTACAATTTCTAATTTTCATTTTTTGATTGTGGAACGTGTATTCTTTTTTAAAGTATGTATCTAATAGTTGTATTTTGTATGCTCTAATTTATGTTATAGGTTGTTGAGACTCATTTTGCATCAAATTTAATCATCTTGAGACGACTTGTGCAAGTGAAAGAGGCACTTTCCAATATGGTAATCAGCAACAATTGGGCTATATGGAGGCAAAGCAACAATGAGAGGGCAGCCAAAATAAAGCAAAGGATATTGGATGGCTTATGGTGGGAACATGTGGAATATCTCATTAAGTTCACCAAGCCCATTATGAGCATGCTTAGGTACACTGACATGGATAGGCCTTGCCTTGGAGAGATCTATGATGGCATAGACTCGATGCTTGAGAAGATCAAGCAAATTGTAAATGAAAAAGAGTAAGATCCCCAAGAGACCTTCAAACAATTGCAAGCAATTATTGTAGAACGATGGAACAAAATGACCACTCCTCTACATTTGCTTGCCTATGCATTGATGCCCAAATACTATAGCACCCAATATACTGATCTACCAGGAAAGCTACCACCCTATAGAGATTTAGAAGTGTCTGATGAATACAAGGCAGCATTTGAAAGACTCTTTCCTAATGATGATATGCGGACTTGGATGCTTCCACTTCTCGGCTTGCACTTGATGAATTTGAAGATTTTGACGCCAATACTATTATTGTTGCTGCTGATCTCATTGGCCTTAGCTCTATTGTTGAGTCAACTAATGCCGAAGAAGAAGATGAAGATGAAGAAGAGTATTAATAAATTTTTAAAATATTAGTTGAACTTGAAACAATGATACTTGAACTTGATGTTATGATTTAATTTTAATGTTTTGAATCTTTGATGTTGAACTTGAAGTATATGATGGTATATCACAATTCATGATGCTATGATTACAAGTTTATGGTGTTCTTGTTGTTTAAATGTTTTTATGATACTATGTGACATTCTAATTTTAACTCATGCTTCTAGGCTTCATAAATATGTATATATATAATTTTTACATGTTTTTGTACTAACGAACCCAAACCCCTTTCAAAATTTTGCCATACCGGCGAACCGGTCCTTCGTACCCAAACTTGGAACCAAACTCAAACCGGTAACTTAGATTAATATATATACTATATAGTCCTATTAACAGTTTTTTAAATTTTTATTTATACTTATATTATGGATGGATACAAAAATGGGTACTAAATGACGATAGGTGATTTGGTACACAGGTAGGGTTTGACCCTCCTTGCGTTTCCATATTCAATGCTCAGTGTGAGTCGCGCTCAAGGTTTTTGCAGGTTTTTTTCACATGATTTGGGGTTGTAGATGAGTGTTGGTGGCTTGCAGGCCAATTCTTCTATTGTTTGTGTGGGTTTATGCTAGTTTGGGGTTTGTTTTTGTGCTGGCCGGTGAAGTTTTTTTTTTTCTTCCTCTTCAAATTGAGGGGTGTGGGTTTGGTTTTGACTGTGTTGCCTCTTCTTTTGAGGTCTTGGTGGGGTTTTTTTCCTCATCTTGGTGCTTTTTCATTTTTCCTCCCTTTGATGTCTGATGGAGGGGAGAGATGGGTCTTCAAGTTTGATGATCTCCAAAGACATGGACTAGGCTGATCCATCTTTGTTTGTGCGTGCAAAATCTTTACAACATTTGAACAAGATGATAAATGGTGAGCCCTCATCCTCAACGAATGGTTTCCCAAACTTAGGAAACTGAATGGTTGCTTGGAGACAAGCATTGATCATATGGTTTTGGTGATACAACCTAAGTCGATTGCTAAAGATGTCACCCATTTGAGCAATCATTCTTTAATCTATAAATGCATGAAGCTTTACATATATCCTTCAATCTTGGAATCTTGCGCTTTGCAAACCTAGAACCTTGAGGGTGATATGGAATTAATGCTTGTGGCCAATAACTACTTTTTGGTAGTATTCTCTAGTATGGCTTTTGAGGGGGCGTTTGTATTTCTTTAATCAGGTGCATCTCTTCACCAAACCCTAGTATGTCATTTCAGCTCTGCTAAGGAAGTTCCATCAAGAGTTTGTCTGGGTTGACCTACTTCAGTTAGATTGTAGAGTCAAGACATCCTACATATGATTGCTCCCTTGCTTAGCAAGCGAATTGGATCAGCGCAACAAACTCTAGATAGCAAGGTAATTACTTATGCCCAATTTTGTGTTGAAATTGGCTTGAATAACCCTTTACCAAATTCTATAGAGTTGTGTTTTGGATCCCCTTCTTGGATCCAACAACTTGATTATGAAACCCTCCCTTTTAGATGCCAAATTTCTCCTTCGGAGGAAATGTCCTTGGTTCAATAAGGCGGAAAGCTTCAGCTATTAATCCCTCTAACTCAACTACAAATAAGGAAGAATTTATTCATGTTAAGCCTCGCAACAAGGAGAGAGGCTAGAAAAGAACTCTCAAAGACAAGCAAATGGATGGGGCCTTTAAATGCTTGATGTTTTGGAACACATGGTTCAAGGAGTTTTAGTTGAGTTATCCTCTGGTGTTGAGTTGGTGGGTGATCCTAGATCAAAAGACAATGATAATGTTAATCAGATCATTAGGTTCCAAATGCGTCAGAACCTAGTGGGGCTTAAGTCTTAAAGGATGTTGGTGCCTTGGATGATATGGTTTCCTCTCAATCATAGGAGGTTTCGGAACCCAAGAAGAGTGGTGATACTTTTTCAGTGTTGTGCTTACAGCAAACCCCTTAAAAAGGGACCTCCAAAGAAATCATCTAAGCTAGACAGCAAGAAGGACCAGAAGAAAGTAAAATTAATTGAGGAGATATTGGTGGAATCTAGGTTAGTGAAGACCATTGACCCTCACTTCTCCCAATCTCATAAATGATTGTTATCTCTTAGAATGTGAGGGGTATGAATAGCATCCTTAGAAAAAAGGCTATTCTAGAGATGATTGGTACTAATTTGTCAAATATTCTCTTTATTCAGGAAAGAATGTTATTTGTTGATGGTATGTTGAATAAAGCTTCTAGAATCCAAACTCGTGGTTTGTGTCAATGTGTTGGTGCCCAGGGTAACTATGGAGGTATGGCTTGCTTCTGAAACTCAAGGAATGCGGTCCCACTCTGGTGGCTTATCCGTTACTCTTCTATTTCCTTAGTAGTACTAGTTTGTACTCTAGGGAAACCTACCTCTTCACTAATGTGTATGTTCCTACTAATTTGCTTGGATATGTTCTCATGTGGATATGTTTGTTCTCTTGCCCCTTTTCTTCCTTGGATTTGGCCATAATTTCAATGTGGTCTCGTGGGACAAAAAATGGGTGGCAATGGCAGGCATGATCCATCTGCTAATCTCTTTAAGGACAATATTGGGCTTTTAAAGCTTATTGATGTGAAGATGAACAATGGTATCTTTACTTGGAACAAAAGGCAAAGTGGAGAAAATGTCATTTTAAAAAGGCTTGATAGGTCCATTATCTCTAGATTTTGGATTGCGGATAGATGGATTGCTAGTTCCAAGATCTTGGATTGGAGGGGTTCTAAACACTGACCAATTAAATTTTTGGTTGTTGCATTTAGACCTACCAAGAACCCCTCTTTTAAGTTCCAACTTATGTGGCTTTTTGATCTCTCTCTTCAAGACTTAATACTCGATTGGTGGTTAGAGGGGAGGCCTACTCGTAACAGGTCCATGTATTCTTTTGTCAAGTGACTTCAATTTGTGAAATACAAGCTCGAAAAGTGGAAGAGATTGTGCTTTGAAAATTTTCATTCAATATATTGATAGTCCAAGCCCACCTGAATTCTATCACTCGCCAAATTCAAGATAAGGATTTAATTATGGATCTAAGTAGAGAGGAGTCTACTACAGCTAAGGAGCTTTGGGAAGAGATCTTTTTATAAGCAAAAGTCCCGAACTAATTGGTTGCATTAAAGGGATGAAAATACTTCCTTTTTCTATAACTTTATCAAAGCTAGAAGTTGAAATCTTATTACCTCTCTAGAATCATCGAGGGGTGTCTAGCTCTCTTCCTTGGGAGAGATCTCCCAAGGGGCTTCTCGATTTTTCTTAGCTCTCTCTCTCATTGTGCAAGTGGAAGAGAACATGATCCTAAATTGCATACCCCCTTTAGTCTTTAATGAGATGAATGTTGCTCTTTCTCGGCCCACCTTGGTTCAGGAATTAGAGACGGTGGTTTTTCATATGGAAAAAGGAAAGGCTCCAGGCCCTAATGTTTTCCGATTGAATTCCTACAGAGATTCTGGGAGATTGTGAAATTGGATGTCTTAGCTATTGTGCAGGAGTCACAGAGGAATAGATAAATGTTGAGATCTCTAAATTCTACCTTCTTCAATCTTATTCCTTAAAGAGAGGGTGATTTAAGTTTGAATCATTATAGGCCCATTGCACTTTGCAATGTCACCTATAAATCATTACGAAGTTGATTGCGGAGAGACTTAAGCCTTGGTTGGAGGCTTTGATTTCAAAGGAATGAGGTGGATTTGTTACTAGTAGACAAATCCTCTATGTCTCATGGGTACTCGCACCCATACCCCTAGGACGCATATCAGATACTAGTACACATACCCAAGTATCAGGTACTTAGTGGGGTACTCAGAGCATCATAGCTAAGGACCTTGATTAAGATTTATGAACTTTGTTTCGGTTTTTTGTTTGCATATCAGCTTGCTAGTTATCAAGCTTATTTCAATATGTAATCACTAATTAGTTTGAAACTCTGATACAATGATGGTATGATATTTCAATTTGTGTACTTAATATTCAAAGTTAATGTTTGACAGTAAACTTTACCACTGTTCTTGTTTTGAAAACTCAAATGTCATGATATTTTCAAAATTTCTACAAAATATTAAATTATATATAAAAAAATTGGCGTACCCAAAGTAATTTTCTATAAAATATTAAATTATATATAAAAAAAATTGGCGTACTCTAAGTGCCCCCATCTCCTATTTTGGAAAAAAAACTATACCCATACCCATCTCTAAAATACCCAAGTACCCTATCTTCAGGCAACCTTGCAAATCCTACACGAGATTGTAATTGCCTCAAAAACCATCAACTCCATGGCTAATTCTAAGGATAGGCCACATTCATAAAACTTGATATGGCCAAAGCCTCTGATGGAGTCAAGTGGTCCTTCTTGGAGAAAGTTCTTCTATCTTTTGGCTTTGATAGAGTTTGAGTGGATTGGGTCATGAGTTGTGTGTCTTCTACCTCTTTCTCTATTCTTATCAATGGTCAGTCACCCAAGTTAATTGAATTTCTTGTGGTCTTCGACAAGGAGATCCTCTTTATCCTTATCTGTTCATCATTACGGTTGAGGGTCCAAGAAGATTTATCAAGTCCACTATTAGGCTTGGTTTCATTCAAGGATGAAGTTGGAATAATAGTTTACCTCCTCTTTCTCACCATCAGTTTGATGATGATACAACTTTGATGGGCATGGCCAAAATCAATGAAGCCATGAACTTCAGTAGAGCTTTGGACATTTACTTGGCTGCATTTGGGCAAAAGAGTAATCAGGACAAGTCATCTATTTTCTTCTTCAATACTTTATTAAGGAGTTTTGTCTAAGTTGCCTCTTCAAGCTTTGTTAAGGAGTTTGATGCTCTTCCTTGTTAGTTTTTATGGACAAGTAATCTACTCTTGTCAAAATGGAGCCTTGTTAAGTGGGTCTCAATTTGCAAGCCAAAGCAAGAGGGAGCCTTGGGCTTAGGACTATGGGGATAATGGGACAAGCTTTAGCAACCAAGCTTTATTGGAGATGGTGTACTAGTTAGGACCAACAATGGGCTCAAAATTCTTTCTGTAAAGTATCTATGAGGGGTGTACAATGCTGATCTTCCTTGTTGCAACCTTTCGAGGAAGGGCTCCATGATTTGGAATACTCTTAAGAGAGGAGCTAAGCTCATCAAAGAGGGCCTTTTTTAGATTTGCAATAAGGGGTCAAATGCTCTCTTTTGGCATGATTTGTGGGATGGCCACCCCGCTATCATATTCAAATTTCCCCATTTACAGAATCTTTGCAATAATTTGCAAGAGGTGGGTTGGCATAAAGTGGAAAACTTCAAAAATGTTCAAATTATGGGTCCAATGGAAGTGGCTCGTTGGAAGGATTAGAGAGAGTAGCCACCAAGAGGTTTTGAAGAAGATTGTCAAGAGCTGGCTAGGATTTTAGCTAGTAGATTGTGCAACTCCGTTATAGGGAGAGATAGGAATCTAGATGCGAAGGGCGATTTATCTATGGCCCCAAGTTATTTAGAGTTGGATGGACAGTTGTGGGTGGGTAGGCATTTCTTGGTGGAAGCAAGTGTGGAACAATTTTTCTTGGCCCAAATGTAATTTCTTCCTATGGTTGGTGGCCCAAAATAAATGTCTTACTTGTGCGAATCTTCAGCAGAGAGGCTTCTAGGGTCCATCTATTTGTGTTCTCTATAATAATAGTGAAAAAGATACTTCGTGTCTTTTCTCTAATTGCCCTTTCTCCAGAGAAATTCGGCATTGTTGGTGGAGTGCTTGGAATCACGCCTATGTTCATACTACTTTGGTTGATTTTTGGTAAAGTTTGGGTTGGCCTCCAGCCAATACTTCTTTTCTCTAGGTGGCTTAGGCTATTGGTCCTACTTTTATTATTTGGCACCTTTGGCTGGAAAGGAATCGACGGATTTTCTAGGATACGAAGATGGTGGTGGTCCAATTATGGTGAAGGATCATCAATAGGCTCCAGGAGACTATTTTAGCAAAGTGTGACCTTTCACTTTTTGTTGATCCTGGTGATTCGGTTTCTATAAGGAATTTGAACATTATGGACAAAAGCTTCGGTACCTCTATTGGTAGAAGACTACATATGGCCAATGGCTTCCTCCTCGTGGGGTTCTAAAGGTTTCTCGAGGGGGAAGCTTGGACATGTGCTAAGTCACAAGGTTTGAATTCGAGTTCAAGTTTGGCAACAATAAAATTCGAATAATTATAGATCCACAAAATAAAAAAATATCAAATATTAAATTTTAATTATTAAAGATTAATATTAAAAAAGTATATTATATTATTTAAATCTATTAAATGATGATTTAATAATTACAAAATAAAGAACATTAAGTTTAAATCTATTAAATGTTAACTTTTAATAAAATTTTAATTAAAAAAAAAAGAATATTTAATCTTTTATAAAGTCGATTATACATCTTCTAGGATGTCCAGTTCGCCCTAAGGGCCCCCAAACCAGCCACAATATGAACTGGTCTATGGTTCTAGTCCGGTCCGCCTATGGGTCTAGACAGGGTCTGGCCCACAAGGGGGTGGTTTGAACCAAGCCATGCCCAATTCAAACCCAAGCGGACCAGGCTAGAAAACATCAAACCACAAGCGAACTTGGTCCCGTGGATGGTCAAAGTCAACGGCCAAGTTGGTTATTTTTTGCAAATTTAATTATCTTTTGACATCCACTGTTAGGGTTAGAATATGTTAACGAATAGAAAAATAACTCTCGGAGCCTTTGTACAATAATAAAAGTTTTTTCTGGCTTCGCGGGGCACTGCCCCCAAACCCCCATTGAAAAATTTGGGGGGAAACTGCACCTATAAAAGTGGGGAAAAATTAACCTCTGAGTCTGATTAGGCTCCATATAACATCCACAACACTAAAAAGTGGATTCTAAAGGCTTATGTTGGCTTCCACTTCTCAACTTGCACTTGATGAATTTGAAGATTTTGACACCAATAATGTTATTGGTGCAACTAATCCTGATGGTCCCAACCGGTGCTAAGAGGGGAGGGGTGAATCAACACCCACTAAACTTAAGTAACAAAATCTGATATAATCTAACTAAAATTGTAAGCAGAATGAATTCTATCACAGAAATAGCTATCACACAATCAAGCAGTAAACAACACCAAATTTATCACGTGGAAACCCAAATTGGGAGAAAACCACGATGTGAGGAAACCTCACAAATTTTGCACTCTTCTGAAATGTGCCCTGTAAGGAGCCTTCCCTGTTAAAGGATTACAAACGCACTATTAGATGCGACCCGGTTAAGGGATTTAGGAAATAAGGCTGTTTAGGAAATAAGGCCTGTTAGAACCTGCCTAGTTAGAGGACTGAAAACATCTACACAGATGTCACCCGATTAAGTGATTTAATACAATGGACTTGTTAATGTCCACCCAAAATACTGGGATTTTGCTATTGCAATTGTAAGAGAGCAATAGAGGGTTTGATCTTTTAGAAATGGCTTTGCTGAGCCTAATAAGATCGTTGTGCTTCTCAATTGAGAATCATCACCAGTCACCACAAGTATGTTCTCCTTGGCTGTTGTGCTTCCTTGCACACTCTTCTTTTCTTCTTCTCTTCATCTTTTCGTAGCTTCTTTCAACTTACAGGTTCACTCTTTTTCTTTGGCAGAATGAAGGCAAACAATATTCTTCACAGGCTGAAGAATATATAGTCTTCTTTACCTTCCCACTTTTTACATGCATGACCTGTTTAAAGATCTCCTTCAAGTCCATCACCTAGTGGAGTCTCAGTTCACTAAGGAAACATCCGATGCATGCCAGGTGCTTTTTCTGCTTTATGAAGGAAATGACAGACGTGTGCCAAAAGCTTTCCTTCACTAGAGATTTCTACATGTTTTAATGCCACAAACTTCGGCATTAAAACCTTCAATTGCGCCTTGCACTGATCTTCTTGATAACACAAAGTCGTCCAAATTTTGTGCAACAAGTCCTGGTCAAAGAGTCACACAAGTGTTTGTCGACTATGACTTTCCCCAGTTCATCAGTCTTGATAATATCTTTGTCGCTCGATTTATGACCTTAGGTTGTGCACAAGTAAAAACCTTCACCTATCACCATTCCTTTCTCTGTCTGTACCGGTGAAATCCTCGGTTCCGGTTATACACTTTATCGGTCATAGTACTAAAATCTTGATTACCGGTTGCGCCTTCCTTGGTTACCGGTTACTATGATGATCAGTTAGAGCTTTAACAGTAATCGAGACAATGTTTCTTCCTGCTCACTACATGTTACGGGTCTCCAAACCAGTCTCTCCTTGCGCTTATTATGGTCAATTATACCTGACCTGTCCTTGGTTCCTGACTGAACACTGGGCATCCCTTAGTCATAAATGACAACACCTCTTTGCCAATCAATGACAATACCTCTTTACCATTTACCATGTACCGGTTGCATCCTTACCGGTTAATGCCAACAGATCCCATTGGCCTTAGCTCTGTTTGTGAATCAACTGATGCTAAAGTAGAAGAACGTGAAGAAGATGATGAATATCAATATTAATAAATTTTTAATCCATTAGTTGAACTTGAAAGAATGATACTTGAACTTGATGTTATGATTTATCACTTGACATTTTAATGTTTTGAATCTTTGATGTTGAACTTGAGTATATGTCAATATGATGCTATGATGCTATGATCATGATTCATGATGCTATGATCATGATTCATGATGCTATGATTATAAGTTTATGGTGTTTAAATTTTTTTATGATACTATGTGACATTCTAATCTTAACTCATGCTTCTAGGCGTCATATATATATATATATATATATATATATATATATATATATATATATATATATATATATATATATATATATATATATGTTTTTGTACTAACAAACCCAAACCCCTTTTCAAAATTTTGCGTACCAGCGAACCGGTCCTTCCTACCCAAACTTGAACCTGAACCCGAATCGACATCCTAGTACATCTTTATAATGTTATATAGAAAGAAGTAAATTAAACTTAAAAATAAATTAAAATACAGTTAACCTCTTGAAAGGTTTATTATTGCGCCTACACAAGAAGCTGAAGCAATTATGCAAAAGTTTGCAGAAGAAATCCGTGCTAATGAATTGATCCCTGGTTGAAGAAATCAGTGGCAAAGTGTGTGTCTCATCTCATTCCTCTAACTCCCATCACATGCTACAAACAAAAAGCCCTAGCCGCTAGCAAGCGATTGGATGAGCTATGTGAATCGGCAACAGAAGAATGTGCGCCCTAGCTCTTAAAACCTATAAAAAAACCCTACCAAAAATGATTGTGCAAAAATATATTCATATACAAAACTGGTGCTTTCTCCGTACAAATACATAATTTTTTGTGAATTTCATGCTTATTTCAAATGTTCGCCGAATTTCGAACTTCAAGCATGAAATTCAGAAAACCTTGTGACACAGGACATGCAAGTATTGGTGGCATAGGTGGCTATAGTGTTGATGTCTTGTTCTTCTTTTCCATTTGTAAAGGGCACTTCACTAATAACCTCATGGATGCCCTAGATATTTTGTGAGCAAATAAACAAGGTCATTCCCATGGATAGAAAAGAATTATTTTTTAATTTGATTCACAAATTATGGTGGATATGTTGATTGAGCATCAATTAGATGGGGCTAATTGGCAATTGACCCTAGTGGTTAGATAAATTTTGAGTATGACTTGCTCTCTGGGATTTGTTTCTTTTCGTCACATTCTTGAAAGTGGAACAAAGTGACAGATTGCTTAGCCAATTGGATTTTTGAGTATTTGGAGGGGTGGAATGTGGATGATTGGGGAGTTTTGTTTCTAGAGTGTTCTATTGTTCTAGAGAGGATATTGGCGGAGGATAGGGAGGTGTAGCTGGTTTTTCCTTTGTACTTTCTCATGGTGTGGCATTTGGTTGGTTTTTGTTTGCTTCTCTTTGGGCCTGTGGACTTGTGCTTTGTATTGAATCTTCATGTTGAATAAATTTTTACCCCCTTATAAAATATTTATAATATGGATAACTTACAATTTTCATTTCATTATATTTATTTATTATATTTAAAAGAAAATCCTTATATATTTAATTTTATGTCTTCCTTCATTCGGTCGCGTCTATTCGCTCTCCCCGAGTTCTCTTTCTTTCGCTCGCGTCTGGCCCCTGGTCTTCGTCTTCATCTTCAGCTTGACCTGGTCTTTGGCCCGTGTTGTTTCCCCGACTGTGCTGTGTCCACGTTCTCTCTACAAGTGTGCGGGCCTACTTCCTTATCGCGCGCGTGTGTGTGCAATCTCTTTGCTCATGGTTTTGACTCGACTGGACTCACGTTTTTACTCCTTTGTCTTTGGCGTGGCTCTTCTTCTTCTTTGCGTCCCACTGGTTGCTTTCTATGTTGTTTTGCTAGTTCCTACATACTCCTTTGTTGCTCCTCTGCTCAAGCTAGCTCGTGTTCTTCTGGCCTGTGTTCGTGTTATTGTTGTGCGATCCTCCCTGCTCGCTCTGGTCTGTGTTCTTCCGGCCGTGTTCGTGTTTGTTGTGCATTAGTTCGATCTTCCTGAACTCGCGTGTGTGTCTGCCTCTTGAGGCGTGGTTGCCAGTCGCCAGCGGTTTGTTTGTTGTGGTTGTTGCTTCTTATGGTGTGCATACGCTGGTCCACCTCCATCGTCTCTGCCTGTGCTGACGGTGTGACTCCCTGTCTTCTCTGTGTAGGCCTGCCTTTCGGCCCTGTGGCTTTCTCTACCATATCCCTGCTCCTATGCACTCATCTTCTCTTGGAATATGCTCGATGCGGATGAAATGGAGGCTCCATCTCAGACTCCTATTACTTATCAGCGCCTCTTCGATCGGATGACCAAACTAGAAGCCAAGAACCACTGCCTCTGGGCACTATTCAGTCCCTTTATGAGGCATTGTCCAACCTGTAACATGTGGAAACCAATTCCCAACTTATCAGTGATTTCTCAGCGACTCACAACTGAAACAGTGGTCGTTAAAAAACAAGTCGATTCCAACAATGAGCAGATTATGGAAATCAACGTCATCAAGGATAAACAAGCAGAAATTGATAATAAATAGGCCTCTCTGATTACTGAAACCGAACAGTAGCTTAAATCTTGGGCTTCAATTTGCATCAACACCAGCTCCGCACCCTTCTTTGGCATTGAGAAACTTGTTCAAGATAAGCTGGCAGACGAGCGTGTTAGACAAGCCTGTGAGCTCAATTTGCGAGTTCACGGTCTATCACTCTCTTCTTCTGCTGACCCTGTCCCAGCAGGATACTCCTTCCTCAGTGATCAGCTTGGTATATCTGATATCACCCTCGACAGAGCCTAGATTAGTCACGACAACACTCTTTTCCTCAGATTCCTCTCCATGGCTGACCAGCTTCGGGTTCTTAGGGCAAGGAGGAAGCTTTTTCCTCTTACCATTAAGATTTATTTGCACGAGGATCTTACTAAATCTCAGGTGGTAGAACTGAAACACTCTAGAGGACTTGTTGCAGAGGCTAGACGAAACGGGAAGTGGACTGTTATCAGGAACCTCAAAGTTGTTATTCGTGACTCTCCTCCTCCTGGTTGGGATTTCAGGCTGGCTTTCAAAGCCAAATAACAATCCAAGTGGCAGTTGGACAGGAGGGAACGCCATAGTTGTTCCCTGCTTGTCAACTGTTGGAACGGTAATGGCACCTTATGGTCCTTACTAGGTCTTTTTCGGGATGATGTTGGTTCTGTCGGCGTTCTTGCTGTTACGGAGACTCATGAGAGCCCTGTCCATCCTCTTCCTAGATTTCCTAGATATCAGTGGCTTTCCATCTTTCGGGATGAGGTCAAATCCTCTAGTGGGGTCCGAGGTTCTAGTGGGGTCGCATGTCTTGTCAAAGACCACCTTTTTAGTTCTACTTTTGTGGTTCATGCCGACAGCTCTACCAGATTCATGTGGATTCATATCGGTCGTACTACACCATATCACATAGATATCTTTATCGCGGTTTGTTACTTTCTGTCGACCTCCTCGTCCTATGTTGTTCATAGTACAAAGTGTAGCAATCCTTACGAGGACTTACACGAGCACATCATCAAGTTCTTGGCCATGGGGGACATTATCATTCTTGGGGACTTTAACGCACGGACCAGAGACTTTCAGACTCCCCTTCATGACCATAGTGTTGATTCTGCATGTACTTCTAAGTCTGACCCATCCACTCTGGGCTTACAACGTTCTTCTAATGACAGCTGGGGCCCCCTCACAAGGTATGGTTGCCACCTTCTCCAACTCTGTGAGTCCTCGGATCTGGTGATCTTGAATGGGCTCCCCTATTTTCCTGGTTTTGGATCCTTCACCTACTGGCCTCACTGTGGTGGCACGAGTGTCGTGGACTACGTCCTATCTTACGCCTCCTTCATCCCCTCCATCTGCCACTTCACTATCACACGCCTCCCTCTGGCCGACCACGCCCTCCTCAGCCTTTCCATCAGTGTCTTCCCGCCCCCTCCCTTCCCATCCCTCCTTCCCCGCTTCTTGTGCAGACCCTCACCAGCACCTCCTTTTTTTTTCCTAAGAACAACCGTAATCTCTTTGTTTCCCATCTCAGACGGCTCCTCCCACAGGCCTCCTTTACCGAGTCCGGAGATGCTTCCTCCATGTTCGACTTACTTGCGACCACACTTTGGGATGCCGCACTCCTTTCCATTCCCCACCGCACCACCCCCTTATCTCACAACCCCAAACACAGGAACACTTGTCCTATGAACCAGTGGTTTGATGAGGACTACAAGTCCTTCCACCGTTCCGTTCGTTCTGCCTTGTCCACTCACTCCCACTCTTTCACTCAGCTGAGGCTCTCCTACCGTCATTTCCTATCACAAGAAACGTGCTTACTTCACATTGCAGTGTAGATCTCTCTGTGCTTCCCTCCTGCAGTCCCCCAAGCTCTTCTAGCGCACTTTGTTCCCCCGCCACCCCCCCCTCCTTCCACCCTGGATTTCCGCTCACTGATCTCCCACACTTCCACTCTCTATGACATCCCCGGCCAGCCCTCTCTCCATCTCACTCCCTTGCCCTCTTGCCATCACTTCACTTTCTCCAACATTTGTGAGGTAGTTAGACTTATGAGCTACAATAGGACAACAGACGAGGAAGGGTTCCAAGCGGAGCTCTTCAAACTTGGTATCAGTGTTTTGGGCTCCTTTCTCTCTGTGCTCTTTAACAGAGTGGTTTGCATGGGTTTTCTTGATTCATGGTCTTGGCACATCATATACCCGATCCATAAGACCGGAGCGGTCTCGAATCCCAGGAACTATAGAACCATCATGGTTGGGCACACTTTTGCCAAACTTTACACCACCGTGTTGAATACTATTCTATTCAAAGAGCTTGATTGGCGACATTGCTGTGTGAGGGGACGAGCAGGTTTCTGCACCAATTTCCAGACCATCAACCACATTTTGACTCTGCGGGCTATCATTGAGGAGGCCCGACACCGCTCGGCAAAAGTCTATTGTTTCTTTGTTCCTCGGGTGGCCCTTTTTCAGAGACTCAGAGACATTGGGATTTTCGAGACTCTCTTGACTGCTATTATGAGACTTTACGAGAGCGTGGTGGGCAAGTTTAGGACCCCGCAGGGCTTCTCCGACCCGATCCAAAGCACCATTGGGGTGAAGCAGGGCTGCCCTCTTTCCCCTACGCTATTTGGCATATACATTGATGAGCTTGAGGCTTTCCTCCGGGATTTCTCGCTCCCCGACAACGATTGTTATCTGCACTAGGTCTAGATCTCCATTCTTCTATTTCTCGATGACATGGTCCTTTTGGCCTCCTCCCTTGAGGGCTTACAGCGGCTCCTTGACAGTTTGGCTTCCTTTTGTGATCTTTGGCAGCTGGTTGTGAACCTAGGCAAGACCCAGGTGATGGTCTTCAACTGCTTGAAGACATCTCATCTTCACTTCTACTTCCAGGGCACAGAGATCGAGATTTCATCCTCCTACACTTACCTTGGGGTTAAGTTCTCTGGGCCTCGCTTCAGTTTGAGACCTGCTATGCAGCCTCGTGTCAACAAGGGGTTGGGTTCCCTGGCTCTGCTTGAGAGACAATGCTTCAGACATCACTTTCAGGACATCAGGTCCAAGTTGTCCCTCCTAGATTCTTTAGTCAGGCCGACTGTGCTCTATGGCTCTGTTGTGTTGGGGCCTTCTCTCCTGGAGTCTAATTGGACTTCGGTTGAGAGAGTTCAAATCCTCCTTTGGCGCCTTATCAGATGCCACCGATCTACTCCTCATAGCATTATTTTGGCTGAGTTTGGGGCACATCCTTTCAAACTTGCGGCCATCTTTGATCTAATCTGGTTCCTTCACCGCCTCCAAGGCTTCACTAATTCTATTGATGGTCGACAGAGATATCCCTATCTGGCTTACTACTCTTCTATGGCAATTGCGTGTTCTGATCCTTCTGGTAGGGCCCATTGCTGGTACACCCAAGCTTTTGCCTTGCTGGGTTCCATGGGGATTTCGATTGATTGCCTTACCCCCTTTCAGTTCTCTCTCGATGCTCCTGAGTCCTACCCATCTCCTTCCCTCTTAGCAAGAGCTAAATGGGCATGTCAGACTTGACATCTACAGGCAGTATATTATCATAACATGGAGCAACCCTCCAGGGGGGCTTCGTCCGAGGATGGCCTTTTATGCAGAGCACTATATGGAGATTCAAGATGGGGTCATTGTGTGCCCTTCGTACTTAGCTCGCCGCTAGAGTCACGCTCTTCATGTTTCTTTGGGGTCTTTCAGAGTTGGTTCCCACCAGCTCTTCATCCGAACCGACCATCACATTGACAGAGTTGACCAGACCTGCCGCCTTTGCACCTTGATGGAGGCAGAGACAGACACACTTCATCTTCCGCTGTCTCATTTACTACGAGGTCAAAGGAAGGTTCCATTGCTTGTTCAAAGAGTGCAGATCCCTTTCCTCCTTCAGATACACCGATCAGCAGTGTCTCACTCTTTATCTACAGGTGGAGTGCTACTGCCGAGTGTGGCCTCTATGAGGTCTCACAGTCCTGGTGTGACCAGAGGAAGGAGGACCAAGAGGACGCTTTGTGTCCCAGGCCAGGGACACCGAAGTGAAAAAGGATGTGATAAGCTGATTGGAGCTCTGGCTCAACGGGAACTCAATTTATCTTATCTATCTTATCTTATGGATGAACCCAAAACAAACCCAATCCTAAGCTCTTTTTTGTCTGAACCTACAAACCAAGCCTGTAAACCTGAACTTAAACCAGTACCAAGACCGGTAACTTAGCATTCAACATGATTAGAATCATATCACAACAGACCATACTACCTCTGATGAATTCAGATTGTTTTTTCATTCTTTAGCTGGCAGCTATCAGTGTAGTTCAAACATGAGAATGTGATAGTTCAAGGAAAAAAAATCTCAATTACCCTTTTTTAATTTATGTATAAGGATTTATAGAGCAAATTTTGAAAACAGTTAAACAGGGCATTATTTATTTATTGATCATGGTCTGTACACTGTACTTGATTTTATGAATACTCAAAGTTCTTACAAATTTTGCATTAAACTTTCCCAAGATAAAATTGTACAGGAAGCATATACAAATCACCTCTGCATGAACAAATTGAAGTGGGATATTGAACTCTTGTTTGTTGCACAACATTTGAATGTACAATAAATATGACCCAATCATTCATAGTATAAAATATCTCAACAATCAAATGTCTATTATATGTCTTCTTTCCTTCAAACTTGAAAGTTGAAAGTACTTCAATCTAGAGGATTCACAATCACTCCATGGGGCATCATAGTTCATATCTACAATTTTAGTCAATACAATAGGAACTGTTTTTGGAAACATTAAATACCAGAGGTCCATAAAGCTATTCATGTACATCCAGTGCTAAAATTCTTCCTATAGTTTGCTTTCTCTTCATAGCTTCTTCTCATTCATTTATTTTATTTGAGAAGGGCGATAGAATCGATATAGTATCATGACATAAATCTTACTTCTACCCTGTGAGAGTCAACAAACATATTATGTAACCAATCATAGAGCCATCAACAGGAATTCTAAAAAAAGCTGAAAGTCTCAACTCTCTATTATGCACATTGGAATAAACTGCAATAAAAATGTACAGAAAAACAAAATTATATTTACTAAAATCACAAAGTTAAATGTAATAGCAAACCTTGGGCAACCCTGTACTACCACTTGTATACATTATAACTGCAGCATCTGAAGCTAAAGGCAAATTTGCATCCACACGATTCTGCAAACTTAGTCTTTCAACTTCTGAAAATGAAATCACTGTCCAGCTGTTGCTATTTTCAGCAAAATAAGTCTCAGATGTAATGGCCTTCTCTTCCATGTAAACAATACGCCTTACAGAGCCCACATGCACACTTATGTCAATCAGCTTTTTCAGCTGCTTGAAATCACAAATTACTGTTGATACTTCTGTCTGTTGCATCATAAGATAACAAGATCAGATTATATAAAATTAATTAGCTCAAAGCAACCAAGAAAAAGAAAAAATTTCCACCAAAAGTGATCAATTACGTTTTCCTCAATAATGAATGTAATTATTCTGGAGAAGTTGCTCTTTTAAAAAACTCAGTCATGTGATGTAAAACTTCTGATTCAAACTAAATAAAAATTGATGGGTCAAACATATAAAGCTTCAAAAATAAAGGGGAAGAAATCATGAAATATTGTCATAAAAAAAAATTGATTTAAAATAAACCTAGAGCTCTTTACATGAGCTCAAAAGATTTTGTTAAAACGGGGTGTTCATCACATTGAAAATTGTGCACCATTGAACAAAATTAACTAAAGGCCTTCTTGATGTATTATCAAGTCTCATTATGTAAGATGAAGACAATATTGTCATTGTTATGGGTCATGTTGATGTGAGTTTTGTACTCGAGAAACTACATCCAATGGCCTCAAGCTGATCTTTGATGTCCTTAATCTTCAGAAGATGTTCTTGTATGGACATGTGCTCATCCATAATAATAATGAATAGCTGATTCTTCAGAAAGAAAGCTTTTCTTTTGTCTGATGTCTCGTGGAGATCCTTCATGGTAGTCCAAATCTCTACATCTGTCTTGTCAGACGGCGCTTGATCAATAACTGAAAGCTTAATGAGCATAACTACTTTAATGGTTACACTCATCAAACTTCTCTTGAGTAGCATCGACTATGGTGGGACAAGACTCGATACTTAGAACAAGTGCCTCAAGATGACAATACTCGAAGATCGTCATCATTCTTTGCTTCCAGGTGTTGTAGTTCTTTCCGTTGAATTGTTGACTGCCTTCCAATAGAAGATTGGTGAGAGATGCCATGACACGTTTTTCAATGCAAAAAACATGAATATCTGAAAAGGCACAAACTTCGAAGCAGATTGACGAAAGACCAAGAAAAAATTGAAGGACACCTAGAAGAGAGCTCAAAAAACCTAGAAGGAATCTGATGTTAGATTTTGAATCCACTAGCTCAAAAATCGAGGCATAGAAAACGATGCACCTAAAAAAATGAAGGCAACTTAGTTGAGATCTGCAAAAACCCACCAAGAATTTGCAAAACGTTTTTCAAAACGACAAAGAATATGAGAGTTTCGAAGGAAACCCTAGCCGTCAAAAAAACTTCAAAAAATTGTTGATTGTTGTTAAAAAATGGATGAAATCCTAGCCGCAGAAGACAAACGGCACTATAAAAACCCTAGACGGCTTGAAAACAGCAGAAATTGACCATAGAAGAAGCCAAATGAGTTGCAAAAACAGAGAAGGCGGAGCCAAAAAATTCTAAAAACCGTAAAAAGGAAGCTTGGATCTGCAGAAATGGCCTGTCATTTTTACCAAAGAAGCTTCAAAACCCACGAACATAAGACGACTTAAACATGCAGGCAGTAAGACGGAGGTTTGCAGAGAAAAGACGCAGCAATACTGAAAAAACGAGCCGCGTAGAAAAAATCCCGTCACTAAAAACAAGTCGCAATGCATAGGGATGTAGAAAAACAAATCCCGTCATAGATCTGTGGAAGCATAAAAACGGCACCAAAAACAAACACGAGTAGCAGATGCCAAATGGGTTGCAGACGAGAAGAACACAAACGTGGGTAGGAAAAAAAAATCCCAAGAGCAAACCCACGTGATTCCTGCAAACTGATTTTTAAACACACCCAGGCAAAGGATGTCAAAAATCTTATGAATCTAAAATTTCATGAAGAAATTAAAGATTTTCAAAACCTATTTTGAAAAATAACTTAGGAAATTTCAATAATGAATTTTTTTTTCCAAAAAAAATAGTTCTGATACCATATTATGGTAAAATAATGAATGTGTTATTAAACAAAGATCATAAAAGATCTATATATACAAGTATACACAAGAATGTTTCTATAACGAACAAAGAGAGAGAGAAATAGAAAATTCTGAAGAGAGAAACAAAAAGACAAAGTTTCCATATTGAACAGAGAGAGAATATGGAAACATAGAAGAGGAGTGACCATTAGAAATATAAATAAATCTACGGAAAAGAAAAAGACAAAAATAGAGATTTAACTCTAATAATTATCATATGGAGAAACCGATTCATAATGCAAAGGTCTAACTGATATTCAAAAGGTGTGATATGACTAAAAAGCCAATTTATTAAGAGGAATGTCTTTTAACATCAAAGGGGTGCAACCATTCAGATTACATGGTATATATAATGGGCACCCATCCCATTCTCAAGGGGGAGAATATAACTCAAAAATTATATCGAATAGAAAATTTGAGTGATAAGAAAGAATAAGCTAATGGGTGCTAATGGGTGCTCTTTGATGAAGACATGGCAAATAAAGCATTTACTGTGCTGTAAGCAAAGTGTGACAGCAAATAAGACAAAGTATTTGAGTTAGATACTCATTTATAGAATGTTATGTGTATATCCTATTAAGGATGAGAAGCAATTATATATATATGACATATATACATAATATTCATATAACATATAATTATATATATAATCTTATATATATATATATATGTCTGACATATATATATATATAAAAGATTAAAATTATAATTATATGTTATATGAATATATATGTGCGTATATTTGGTACAACAAGAAATTATAATATTTTATAATATATAAAAGATATATAGATTATGGTGATAGCTAAGATATTAATAATCAAATCAGAATTATGTATATTCTACTGTATTATATATATAAATATATATATTTAACAAATATATATATATATATATATATATATATATATATACACTATGTACATTTGAATGTTCCAATATATGTATTATATATGAATATTATATAGTATAATTCGGAATGGCCTAACTAAACCAATATAGATTATATATGACATAGCCAGACCATAATATATATATATATATATATATATATATATATATATATATATATATATATATATATATATATATATATATATATATTATAGACTAAAAGAATCAGAAGATTATAATATGTCTTAGGTATGAATGGCAGCTTGTAAGAGATTACATAGTGGAATTGACACTTATGAAGGAAATAAGAACCAAAGAAAGAATTATAATATCATAATAAATATATTTATGGTAAATCAAGAGGTATGTGTAAAATACATAAATATATTAATATATATATATATAGATTCCCTATGCGTATGTGTTTTACAACACAACAGGTCCCTACGTAGTTTAGAAGATAAAGATGGATCAATGTCATGATAAGATAACAAGCCACTCAAATCAATTTCAACTTATCTTTTGCCAAAAGAGTGGAAAAACACATAAAGTGCTTCCTACAAAGTCAGAGAACAATACTTTTCTAGCAACTTTATTTACTTGAAATGTTGAATAAATAGCAGAATACATCTAATTGTTTAGAAGCATAAGATTTGGCAAGGATGTTATGTCCACGTTTAAGAATTAGAACTATGGAGAAAATTCTAGCTTATCTTCATTTCCTATAGGCCAAAGCATGAAGCAAGAGAAATAATAATGTTACTTTAAGTTGGGCCTGGTATTTCTAATTTAAAAAGGGCAACTTAATCATATTTTTATTATAATTATCAAAAGTGTTCTTAAACACTTCATAATAAAAAAAAATTTTAAATACTTATGAAAGTTTGAATTTGTGATCCTAAGGTGGAAAGCTATTTAAAGGGGTGTATATATCCAAAGAGGATCCTCTCTCATCATTTTGCAAATTAACTTTTCAAGAATGAGTGTTGTGTTCAATTTTCACATCCTAGGATGAAAACCCTTGGCACTTCAGAGATCTTGGAGGACGAAAACCCTCATCTCCTTTAGGGTAATTTCACCTAGAGATTGTGATTAGTAATTACTATTATATTATTAGCGACTTTTTCTTGTAAATACTATTAGTAACTTCTTCAAGCTTCAACATTGGCAATTAGTATTTACAAGAAAAACATTGGTATCTGGGTTTCAGAATTTATCTACAAATTTTGGTGTTGCAATATAGCATTTATTGCTATTATCATTGCCATATTTCAGTGGTTTTATTTTTGGAAGGTTATTGATGCTGCACAGCACTATTTTCACCATCTATCAGCTGCCTGCCTTTCTGATAACCACCGTGAAGGACTACCTTGCAATCGCACTGTACAGGCCTGCCATTGTGTACTTTGCTGAGTGCAACTGCACATGCCTATTGCTGTGCATCTTTCTGATCACCACTGTACAAGCCTGTCATCACCACACCACCCACCCAAATATGTGTTTTCCCTTGTAAAAGGTAGTCATACCATCTACATTAAAGACCTTTTCCAACCATTCAATCAATTAATCAATCAGAACATCTGTTTGACATTGTGAGGGGATATTCATCATTGAAATTCTAAAAATTGTGTTTCTAGTTCTGCATATCAGTATTTGTAATTGTTTCCGGCAGTTGCAATTAAAATAAAACCAACTGCAAAGCTTCCCTGTGTATGATGAGGGAAATAGGCGTCTGAATCAAAGATTCAAACTTGTTCCAACATCATAACAATGGAGTTGTTCCTATTAAACACAATTGCCAATAAGATACCAACTAAGAATAAACAAAAAACAAATGCATTCAATAAAACTTCACTCCATTGGTCTCCTACTACCATGATCTTGTTAATCAGCATTTTAGTGCTCTCAGCAAGCACGATGCACAAGATGGATGGAAAATATTAATAAATTATTTCAATATATATTGAATTTTATTTAAATAATAGAAGAAAAGTTTAATGAATTAATTAAAAATATATAAATATTCATTTAATATATAAATGAATTTAAGATAGTCATGAGGACATTTTCAAATGTCTACATTTTGCCCCTCTTTGAGACAATATAGTCTGTCGCATTGTTTCAAAGAAATATTGATTAGCTTATACAAAGATTACCTAATACATGCCCCAGTTAGACTAGGTAAGAGCTGATAAGTATGCCCCCTCGAGAGATTTTGTGAGATATCTGAAGGACAATCTCTCAAAAGATCATAGGGAAAAGATATGATAATGATGCTGCACAAGTTGATTAAGGTGAGAAAACGATAAGAAGTTGTAAATTTGATGGAAATGCACAACAGATAGGCATAACTAACCAATTGATTGAAAGGATTAGGATAGCTGGATTAAAGGAGCTGATTAAGCTGATTGGGCTAGTTGCTAGCTGACAGGATTGAAATTGAGTATAGCATAGAATAAGCTAATGCATAATTGATTGATCGCAGGCAGATAAGCCATGATTGATGATCAGAGAGGCAAGAGAATTGAGTTGATATTGATAGGATAAAAGACATATAGCAGTTGAATATTGATGTCCGAGATGAAGAAGATGAAAAATGAGAATGAGGGGAAGATAGTGAAAGAAATAGCCGATGAAAATGTAATGTCCCCGTTTTTAGACTTATGGGATTAGCTTGGTTTGGCGACCCTCATAGGCTAATCAGGCGATCAAAGGGGGTCAGATGGTGGAGCCAATGTTGGGATTCCATTCTGGAGGTTCAGATTATCAGGTCGGCTCTTCGTTCGGGTCATTTTGGTCAACTTACTATTTTTAGTAAGTGGTATTTGGGGTATGGCCAGGATTAGCAAGGTGTCTGCACAGAGTGTCAGATGTCTCAGGATCGAGTTTCAGAGAATCTCCATTTTGAAAGACTTACTATTTATAGTAAGTCTATTTTTAGCAATTGGCTATTTTTGGCAGTGGGTTATTTCCAGCAGGGCAGTTGGCATTTGAGGCTCTAGTGTCGGAAATGAGTTTGTACAGTCAACGGGATTCAGAGGCTTTTGGTTTTTAAAGTTATCGTTATTAAATTAAATTATTTTAATTTAATAACTTTAATACTTTATAACTTTAATGTTATAAATTGAAGAGGTCATTTAAAAGCCTTTTTAATGAAAAAAGTGTAATTGTGCTTTTTCCGAAAAAACTATATATTCTACTCGAAAAAGCACTTTCATTCATTCATTGTTGATTTGATAAAATTTATGAAGTCTCTTGGCTGTGAGAAATGGCTAGGGTTTTGAGGACTAATTCCTCTTCTAGCAATTTGAGCCATTACAGATTGATGGTGAATTTTGCAGTTGTATCTGAGATCGTAGTCCAGTGCTAAAGTATATTGGATTTGTGTGAAGTTTTAATTCTATAGGATATCTGATTCTAAATTGAATCCAGTGCTGATGTATATTGGAATTCTGAGAAGTTTTTAATCTGCAGGCAAATTGGTTAATTCTCCTGGGGTTCGATTTGTTTGTTTGCAGAGGATTGTTTGCTAACATTGTGAACATTGGTAAATCTGACTATTACAAAATCTGGTTATTAATTGCTTCTGTATGGAATTATTGCTGGAGCCGTACAGTTTTCTTTCAGAGTTGTACCTGTACGGAATTACTGCTGAGCTGTGTTGGTGTACGGAATTGGTATGTGTGCTCATTTCCTTGCACACGGTTAGCATAGAAGAAACTTCTATTGTCTCACGTCAAGGAAGAAGCAATGTGTGAAGTGCTGCGTTTGAATTTAGGAATCTGTGGGTTGTGACAAGAGGCTGGGGTTTCATTTGCAACAGCCGTACTTTGAACCAGGTGTTTATTTATTAATCTAATCTCCTTCCTTGCAGCTGTTAATGACTTTAAAAGTTTACGAATTGTTTGGGTTGTTGATAATTAGTTTTATCATAAAAAATTGTATTCTGAAAATGAGGAATTAAAGATTATAATTGGTTGTTGTTGTGTTTTGATAAATCTGTGAATTATTGAAATCGACATGTTTTGGAAAATAAACAAATTGCAATTACATTTGAGGAAAAATCCAAATTTATAATAGAGAGCCAGCTGGGCTCTTTACAGAAAAAGAGATACAGAAGCAATGAAGATGGAGCTGAAAGGAAGAGAATGAATGAAAGAGATGAAATGAAGGAAATGAAAAAGAGGAGGAAATGAGAAGGAATATGAAGGTGGTGAAATGTTTTGTACTTGTAAGTGCTTATATCTCCATTGAGCTTATTGTGGCAAAAGGATGACCTCATCTAGATATGCTTTAGATCCAAATGAATTGACATACCAATTGTGAATAGGAAGACACATCAGACTGTTAAGAAATGCCCCAATTCACATGAGACCCATATGTCCTCGATGATCTTAGATAATCATGTCCTAAGACGAGTCATCATATTACTTAGGAACAATCCATACACAACAAACAGGTAAACATGCCCCATCCTCATCTCTCTAGTCAAAGACATCTTAGAGATAAAATCTCTAGTCAAAGACATTTTGGAGACGCTAAAAGACATGTTACCAAAGATAAAATCAAAAAACAATCAAAGACCTACAAACAAATAGTCATCATGCTTCACACAAAAATGATCCTTGTCACAGTTTGTGTTTGATGTGATCGACAAGTCTGGTTTCAGGAAGGATTCATCTTGTATAAGATAAGTGATAGATCATGGTAGTGTCTGATGAGGACACAAGATAGGTTGATAAAGAATGATGATCACATGACATTGAAGGTTAGTTCGGTAGTTGTCAATTGATTCTTGATTTTGTTAAGTGCAATGTTGTAATTAGGTTTGTGCAAAATGTTTGCCTCTTCAAGATAGGTTATTAGATGTTTTTTTTTGTTTGTTTTTTTAATTTTTAAAGATATTTTGATTTTTTTGGATTTTGAAAATGTTTGTTTTTTTTTATAGCATTTTTCAAGACTGTGTATGACTTCTAGGATTTATTCAAGAATGTTTATTAATTAGGATTTTTTCAAGACGGTTTATGATTTTTAGGATTTATTTAGGACTGTTTATGAGGGAAATGGGCATCTGAATCAAAGATTCCAACTTGTTCCAACATCATAACAATGGAGTTGTTCCTATTAAACAAGTGGAAATAAGATACCAACTAAGAATAAACAAAAAACAAATGCATTCAATAAAACTTCACTCCATTACTCTCCTACTACCATGATCTTGTAATCAGCATTTTAGTGTTGTTGGCGCTATGTAGCTGCAGGAGTTATCTTTTATACTTGTGATGGTTGTCTTTGTGATATGGTTATGATCCTTCATTGTTCCTAATGTATTCTGATGGTTAGAAGTGAACACACAACTGCTATGGACATGATAGCCAGCACGCTGCCAACATGTATGGAGAGATTGAAAACCTAACTACAGCTTTTAAAATGTGGACAAAGCTACAAACTGTGTATGGAGGTGACCCACATGTTCAAAGAGCAAAAGTAGAAAGCTTCAAAGGCAAATATGATGACATGAAGATGAATGAAGGTGAAGACATTGAGCACTATAGCAACAGAATAAAAGAAGTGATGAACTCCATCAAAAGCGCTAGAGGAACACTAAGTGAGGAAGATGTGATAAGCAAGATACTGAGGACGTTGAGACCACAATATGCTATCAAGATCTTGGCTATACAAGAGCTCAGATCAGTGAACACATCACAAGTCACCCTTGACTCTCTAATTAGTAAGTTAATTGCTTTTGAATTAAGCAATTATGATAACAGCTTACCTATGATAGATGTTGCTTTTAAGTCTTCTGTGAATATTGCTTCCACTAAGAAAGGAAGAGAGACTGGTAATAGTTCTACCGGAAGGTCTTGTCATTTCCTTGACAATCTGCTCTCAGAAGAACAAGAATAGGATGAGTTTGAAGCACTCATTGCAAGGAGATTTCCCAGAGGAAAAGGGATGTACAAAGGGAAACTTCCATTGAAATGTTTTTCATGTAATAAGATAGGACACATTGCGGCCAGGTGTCCTGAAAATGAAAATAAAGAGAAGTTCAACCGATTCAAGAATAAAGGAAAGGAGTGCTACCTTGTTGAGGAAGGTGTCACTGACAACGAATCTGAAGAATCGGGAGACGATGAAATTGCCTTTGTGACAATAAAGGAAGAAAGCACAGTGATAAGTGAAATGGCACTTATCTCCAACTCCCACCAATGTGAGGATTGGATCATTGACAATGGATGCACTCACCACATGACCGGTGACAAAAACAAGTTCATCGGCTTAAAGCTTAGCAATGGTGGATCAGTGACATTTGGAAATAATGCTCCTTGTGCTATTAGAGGTAAGGGCTCAATAGCACTTAGTGATAAAGTTGTTTGTGATGATGTAAACTGGGTAGAAGGACTCATGTACAATTTAATGAGTGTGGCCCAACTGAACAACAAAGGATATCGGTTAGAATTTGGACAAGGATCATGTATTGTCAAGAATCAATCAAGAGCACAAGTTGCCACCGGTAGACAGAGCAAAGGGAACCTGTTCTACTTAAACTCAACCGAGGGGGCTTGCCTTATGGCAACAGCAAAAGGAGAAATAGAGAAAACTTGCCTTGTGGCAAAAGATGACAATAGTTGGTTGTGGCACAAAAGACTTTGCCGCATAAACTTTGACAGCATAGTCAAAGCAAGTAGGAAGAAGTCAATCAGAGGGCTTCCTGACATCATAAAGCCAGACAAGGCCATGTGCAAAGAATGTCAGTTAGGAAAACTAACCGGTACAAGCTTCAGCAGCAAGTCTTATTCAACCGAGAATGTGTTGAATCTTGTTCACACAGATCTGTGTGGACCAATGAGGACAAAGAGCTACTATGGAAACAGGTATTTTATGCTCTTTGTAGACGACTTTTCAAGGATGATGTGGACATTGTTCTTGAAAGAAAAATCAAAGGCCTATGGACCAATGAGGACAAAGAGCTACTATGGAGACAAGTATTTTATGCTCTTTGTAGACGAATTTTCAAGGATGATGTGGACGTTGTTCTTGAAAGAAAAATCAAAGGCCTTCCATATGTTTAAAATCTATAAGGCCCGAGTAGAGAAGGAGACCGGTAAGAACCTAAAGTGTCTAAGGTCGGACAGAGAAGGTGAGTAGACCTCTCAAGAGTTTAGTAACTACTGTGATGAACAAGGGATAAAAAGACAGATGTCTGCACCAAGAATCCCTCAACAAAATGGAGTCACTGAAAGAAGAAACAGAACTCTCGTAGACTGTGCAAGAACTTTGATGATTCAGAAGGTTCTACCCCATCACTTCTAGAGAGAAGCAATCAGCACTGCTATATATACATTGAACCAGGTTCAACTCAAGAAAGGGACAAGTAAAACTCTATATGAGTTATGGTTTGGTCATACACCCAATGTAAGCTATTTCAAAGTATTTGGGAGCAACTGTTACATCAAGAGAGATGAATACTCTGGCAAGTTTGAGCCAAAAAGTGATGAAGGCATATTTTTTGGTTACTCCACCAAAAGTAAAGCCTACCAGTGTCTGAACAAAAGGACAGGAAAAATAGTGGAGAGTGCAAACATGAAGATAGATGAGCATTTAGAACAGAGTGATAAGATCAATCAAGGAGAATTTGACAATCACCAAGGCTATGACGTCAATGACCAATTAGAATTCAATGAAATAATAATCGCCGATGAAGGAGAACAGGTAAACAAACCCATGGAATAGGGTAATGTGCCTGAGCAAGGAAGGGGTAAAAACATAAGATCAATTGAAGAAGATGAACAAGAAGATGTTCATGATCTTGCTGGAAATGTGGCTCAACCGGAAAGAAAAGACCGGGATCACCAACCAGTTCTACCAAGGTATGTATGTCACCTATCACTCCACTAATAACATTATAGGTGACAAACGTGACAACATTCTAACCAAGAGAAAGGATAGAGAAAGTACCTACCTACTTTCCAGCATAGAGCCTAAAACTGCAAGAGAAGCTTTGGAGGATGACAATTGGGTCAAAGCAAGAGCTAGAACAAATAGTAAAGAATGAAACATGGACTCTTGTACCCAGACCTAAGGACAAGAATGTTATAGGCACAAAGTGGGTGTTTAGAAACAAGCTGAATAAAGAAGGAAAGGTAGTGAGGAACAAGGCAAGGCTAGTCTGCAAAGGATATGCACAAGAAGCAGGAAACCTTTGCACCGGTAGCAAAACTAGAAGGGGTAAGAATTCTTCTTGCCTATGCTGCCCATAAGAGGTTTAAAATATATCAAATGGATGTAAAATCTGCATTTTTGAATGGTATACTGGAAGAGGAAGTATATATAGAGCAGTCCGAGAGCTTCTCATCCACAAAGAAAACTGATATGGTTTGTAAGTTGAAGAAGACTCTCTATGGACTGAAGCAAGCCCCAAGAGCTTGGTATGAGAGATTACACTCTTACCTCCTAAGCATAGGATTTGCAAGAACAGGTGACAACAACAATTTGTATCTTAAGACCGGTAAAGAAGGAAACTTGATTGCTAAAATATTTGTGGATGATATCATCTTTGGAGGTGATGATAAAATGAGCAAAGACTTTGTTGAAGAGATGAAGAAAGAATTTGAAATGTCCATGATTGGTGCAATAAAATTCTTCATAGGCCTACAGGACCATCAACTTAATAAAGGTATATTCATATCTCAGTCAAAGTATATTATAGAGATTCTTAAAACATTTGGGCTAGAAGAATCCAGACCGATTGGCACACAAATCATAACTAACTGCAAGTTATCAAAGGAGGACAATGCCAAAGAGGTTAATGAGACACTTTACCGATCAATGATTGGTAAGCTCCAGTATGTTGTGCACAGTAGACCGGACATTTCACATGCAGTAGGTATTGTGGCAAGATTCTCTGCAAACCCAAAAGAGACACATTTGATAGCAATTAAGAGAATCCTTAGATATCTAAAGGGGGTTAAAGAATATGGTCTCTCATTTCCTCACAAAGGAGGTTTTGAGATAAAAGTGTTCACCGATGCAGCTAGGCCAGTAACATTGATGACAAAAAGAGCACAAGTGGAGGTGCATTCTTTCTTGGAGAAAGGATTGTGTCATGGACAAGCAAGAAGCAAAACTGCATATCACAATCCACAGCAAAGGCTGAGTATGTTGCTACGGCAATCAACTGCACATAGGTAATCTAGATAAAATAGATATTAGAAGGAATCCAAGAACAAGTACCTGAACCGATAGCAATATTTTGTGACAACACGAGTGCAATAAACATATCAAAAAATCATGTTATGCACTCAAAGACAAAGCACGTTGCTATAAAGTATCACTATCTAAGAGAGCAAGTACAAAACAAAGAAGTCAAGCTAGAATATGTTTCCACAAAAGAACAAGTAGCTGACATATTCCCAAAGCCTTTACATTTACCTTTGAATATCTCAGAGGTAAATTAGGGGTAATTCCCCTTCACGATCTTTAATAAAAGGACATAGGAGATCATCAATCCGACAAGTTCAAAAAGAGAAAACAGCCTCATCTAAACCAGATTGGTGACCAAGGACTACTGCTCATAGGGGGAGCTGTCATCAGAATGGAAGGTCGTTTGACAAGCCTTTGGCATTATTGTCAAAGGGGGAGATAACCGGTAATACAGTATTTGCCATCAATGCCAAAAGGGGAGATTGTTGGCATTACCGGTAAAGAGGGAGATTGTTGGTATTATCGGTAAGGATGCAACCGGTAAAAGGTAAAGAGACCACCGGTAATTACCAATGGTGTTGTAATTGATGTCATTAAATATTTAAGCTAACAATGTCCAAATGTTAGGGAACAAGTGACAAGAGAAAATGTTTAGTAAACCGCTGACATGGTGATGAACTCAGTATTATCCAGCATTTCACTTACTACTCAGAGAAGCGACCGGTGAAGACAGTGAGCAGTGAAGTCAATAACCGGAGCAATGACCGATGAAGACAGAGACAAGAACACTGCATAAGGAAAAGTGTAAACCGGTCACCAGTGATCGTTAAGATACCATTGAGATTGGTGAAAGGGATAGTTGATGGACACTGAGGAGACTCGGTTACCGAGATTTGTTGCACAAATCACGCAGGATTTTCCATTGAGGAAAAGACCAGTGAAAGGCACAGTTGAAGGCTACTGAGGAGATTCTTTTACCGTGATTTATTTCACAAATCATGGGGGATTTTCTTTTAAGGGAAAGTATGTGACACGCATCTAATGTTTCCTTTAAAAGACTGAACACAACTGAATGACGGATTCATGGCGGATCTTCTATTAAGGGAAAGCTTGTGACACGCATTTGATGTTTCCTCTCATGACTGAAACACGACTGGATGGTGGATCAAAAGGAGATCTTCACGGAGATCGCAATGGCAAAAAGCGGGAAAAATCTTTCATAATTTGATTTGAGCGACATGCATATCTTTCTCTTCTATACAGCTGTCCCACACTCTACAGGAAGTGTATTTATTCTTCAGTTAGCAAAGAAAATCATTTGCCTTCATTCTGCCAACAAGAAAGAGTGAAATAGCACGCTGATCAAAGCTACTGCTGAAGAAAGGGAAAAGAAGAGAAGAAGAAAAAGAGGAGAGTGTGCAAGGAAGCATAGTGACCTGAGGAGAGCATACCAGTGGTGCCCGGTGATGACTCTCGGTGAATGAAACAATGATCTTATCAAGCTCTACAAAGCCACTTCAAAGATCAACCCTTCTATTGCTCTGTAACAATTGCAATAGCCAAATCCCAATATCTGGGTGGACATTAACAAGTCCCTTGTACTAAATCCCTTAACCGGGTGACATCTTGTTGATGTTTTAAAGTCCTCTGACAAGGCAGACTTTAACATACTTTATTCTAAATCCCTTAATCGGGTCGCACCTAACAGTGTGTTTGTAATCCCTTAACAGGGAAGGCTTTTCACAGGGTGCACTTTAAAAGAGTGCAAAATTTGTGAGTTCCTACTTACACCATGGTTTTCTCCCATTTTGGGTTTCCATGTGATATATCTAGTGTTCTATGCTGCTGTGATTTTGTGTTGATCATTTCTTTTATAGGATATGTTTTGCATGGTATAATAGTTAGTAGATCTAAGAGTGTCTTCAAGTTTTATTGGGTGTTGATTCACCCCTCCCCTCTCAGCACCGGTTGGGACCATCAAGTTGTCCTCTTAAGAAGAGCAAGTTGTGTGATGAATGTGGGATAAAGGAAGGTAGTTATAGAGATGCTATTTATCCCAGATTGGTTGAGTGAGTGTAATTGGTGGAGTTGGAAGGATATAAAATAGTTTATGAAGTGGTAGAGATTAGGAGATGTAAAAGGAAATAATAATATTGATTTTTTTATCATAGGATATAAGATGGATGGAAAATATTAATAAATTATTTAAATAAATATAGAATTTCATTTAAATAATAGAAGAGAAGTTTAATGAATTAATTTAATAAATATAAATATTCATTTAATTAATAGACAAATTTAAGATAGTCACGAGGACATTTTCAGATGCCTACAACCTATTGCTTCTTTTATTCAGATCAATTTATAAACCATATTTGTTGTTTGATATGTCACGAGTGGATATTCAGCATTGAAATTCTAAACGTTGTGTTTCCACTTCTGCATATCAGCATTTGTGATTGTTTCCAGTGGTTGCAATTATAAGAATATCAACTAAAAAGCTTCCCTAAAGCTGTTTTGGCATCCTAGGGTTTCTACATGTAGTGTTCATGTATAATCAGACATAAATCAGAAAATTATATTTGACATATTTGCCACATACTTATTGTTTGTGATGCGTTTGATGATGTATATCAGTATTATTAGAGTTTGGTGTGCAATTTCCAGCCACTTGTTATGATCAACATTTTTCAATTTCAGTTTGCTCTTAATATTTAATATTTGTTTTAAAAACTGCATGTTTTCGTGTTAATCCCAATCCAGAACATTAGTATGGAACATAAGGTTGACACAACATAAAATTGCTTCTGTTATGCAAGTGGGGCTTTGTATGCTAGCAGTTTTATTCTTTAGATAAGTCTTCCTAGCTGTAACTCTATCTATTAGAACGACAATATCAAAATTCAAATAAATTATATGTATCGACTGAAAAGCTTATCAAGGGAACATCCATGCTCAAAACATTCATATTAAAATTGAAATGCAACTGCATGGAGAATTTGAAATTTTTCTTACCCCGTACTTTCAGATTTGCTAAACATAGTTGCACCAAGAACCGAGATGATTGGGTACAAACCTCATTCAATGAATGAATAAGTGCCTCCTCTCCCAAAGATGCATAGATGGTGACCACTGTGATGTTGTACCGAAAGCATCCCTGGCCCAAGTAAAATAATCTCTGTTAAGTTTGGAATGGCAATTATAGATACATATTTTGCACTTTATTTCCTCTTTCATGAGTGATAGATGTAGAATGAGAATGAGACATGAACATCTTCCCATTCATAGATTTCTCTCTAATCATGAGATACCAAGCAAAATATTGCAATCACAGAGCATAAATGAAATTATTCCCATTGCATTTCTTATCAACTGCCTTAGGACATCATATAAACAATGTGTATCATTTTTGTAATTGTCTAGTGACCACATTTACTAACAGCTGCAAACATGACCCAGTTACCATATGGCCAAGAAATAAAATATGTTCATACTCTCGGTTTCAAATCTATTTAAAATATCTATATATTTCTTTCCAAGAGTTTTCATTGAAAATGAGAGCAGATAGAATGTATGATTTGAATTTTCAAAAAACAATTGGAATCGAAGATTCACCTGCAACGCAATAAACCACTCTCCTTGAGTTTCAGCAAAAATTGCAGCTCGTTCACCTCTTTGATGTCCTAGATTTACTAATCCTGAAGCAAAGTTGCAAGCCCGCTCAAATGTTTCTGCATAACTTAACCATTCATAGCTACCCAGATGTAATTTCTCCAGGGTTCTTCCATTCTCACTGACATGTGTTTCTCTGCTAATAAGCTTCCGTGACCCAAGCAATCGCATTTGACTGTGTTTCTTGCATGCCTGTTCGAAAAGGACTGCAAGAGTTGTAGCTCCTTCCCAAGGTGATTTTACTAGCTCTGGAAATTTATGATTCTGAACTGTGAAACCAGGATCCCCTCCAACTTCCACATGCACTCCACATACCTTATCACTTTTTCTGTTCATAATGACCAGGGAAAGAAGAACAGGAAGAAGGACAGCAACAAAACCAGAAGCCACATTTCTATGTGGACCATTTTTCTGAACAGTTATTACTGAATTTCCTTTGCCTCGTGATTCTAGCAAGGGCACAGTGTTATTATTCCTGCATGTATCTGCCATGAGACCTGTGAAAGTTATGACAAGAAAAATAACTATCTTGAAAAAAGTCCAAGATCTCCAGTTCAACATAGTGATCATTTCCAATGAAATAATACAAACAGATAAAGAACAAATTCCAAAGCTTGCACCAAACCCACACTACAATAATGATGCAAGAATGCAAAAGTTTTGCATCTAATATGAATGACTGCTGCTGTAAAATTAAATAACAGGTAAGCTGTTATCAACAACCAGATTAGCAAAAACCATATAATATTTTTCATCCATGTAATACATAAAAGGAAAAAGCTAAAAACAGAATGAAAAGAAAAATAAAATGCCCATGTTAATTCTCCCCCTGAAATTAAATATTCATGCAAAAATTTACTATTTGTCGAACACTTGCTCTTTACTACCATTTGACCAAATGAAAAGGAACAAAAAATGTCTATTGGGCAGCCCCATAGAACGTTGGCAGATTTGAAATAATCACTCAACTAGAGTGCACAACATTACTGTAACCTCACACAAACTACATACAATGTGCAATTTGAGCCTGAGATTTCAGGTACAGTAAAGAAAGCTAATAGCTTAAGCTAGGAAACATATATCAAAGAAACAATAACAAATCCAGGTTTGACAATATATATGTGATAAAGAAAAGCAGGTAACCAATTATATATGACAACTACTTCCCTGTTAACTGCACAACATGTTATAATGTGGAAGCACTTAATAAAAATGCATCACAGATGCTAAATGAAAGCAATACACATTGCTAAGATTAAAGCATACCCACTTTTTCCAACATAGGCTTCAACTAAACATTTTATATACAATGGCATGCAAAATTCCATCTTAATCAGTTCCAGCATGTGCCAAAAGGTACTGAAAGACTTCAGGTGCAAGTCCCTCAATTTTTGCATTCATGTGCTCTGATTACTTTGGAAACTTGCATGCAGGTTTCACTAATGTGTTCAACATGGATGTACTATCACCAAATTGAAAAAATTAAAAAGCCCATAAATTTTTGAATTTTCATTTAGCCATAATTGGTTGACTCTCTACCTTCTTAGTAGAAATGTCAGCAAATATATTCAAATTGTCAAGGTTAAGAAAGTATATGTACTTCATAAAGACTTTATATACCACATTATGTCTCCTGAATAAAATGCTTATAAAATTCACAGTATTTTTGTCTTTGAGTTCAACTAAAATATATATTTCCATTTTACTCCACAGTCTGGATCTTATTGCAGATATTTGCATAAATTAACAAATGACTTCACAGGGCCAAAGAGGAGAATAGAGTCATAGACCAATTGATCAAAATAGAAAGGCAAACTAATTATTTAGGTTACAGCCTAGCCAATATTGTCATGAGTGTATGAGACCATCTTGTTGGAACAAGGGATCTTTCTGTCTTACATCCTAGAATACAAACTTGTGGAGTAATCAAAGAAATCTTCCTAGGGGAGTACTCTACATGTAAACTCGTGGGGCTATTAGGCAAAGTTTTTGGCAACTCAAAAAGGCAAAACTTAGGAAACTACTTGCAGAAACTTGGTGAATACATGCCAAATATAGACCACATGCAACAAATATGGAAACGCCCTTGGCAACGTAGAAAAAACACTCGAATTTTTATTTTTATTTTGAAACTCACACAGCAGTTTGCGTGCTTGAGAGTGATTTGAAAGGATTTTATAGCAGATTTGAAGAATTTTGGATTCCGGGTTAGATTTTTTTTTTCATTTTTTCTTTTTTAATAAGTGCTAATGATAATATGGTATCACTATAATACACCCAAAGAGCCCAAAATCATAAAAAAATCCACCCAGCTTGAAAATAACAAACAATATACCTTGAAAAGCTGATGCTGGTCTGAAATAACTCTGAACATGCTGCAACAGGTCTGAACAGCAAGGTAAAACACTCATAAATCTCTACAAACTCACTCCCAACACACCATAAAGCATTCATAAGCTGAAATACACCTCAAGGCAAGTCCAAACTTCAGCTCAATACACTAGAAAGTGACTATAACAAGCTGGCATCAATTTGCAGTCAAGTATAGGTTTGAAAATGGCGTTGAAGAGGGCTCCACTAAGTTTTTAGCTAATCTAGCAGATCTCCTGCTTCCCGACCCAAGGGTATTCTCCTCAATCTTGATGCCTTTTTCCTTATGCATTTTGTTTTCCTCATTGTCCTCCAGAATGGTTATGGTGACTCCCTTGGTAACAGAGGCTTAATTGGGCTTTTTCTTTGAAGGACGTAGGAAGTCAACAGGGGTATTGCAATTTTTGGGGGTCACCACCAACAATTCATTGCAAGGTTGTGGGGGAGGCTTGGTAGCACTTTTCTTTTTCTTTCTCTGGCTAGGCAAATGGTTAGTTGGGTCGTTACCCATAGTCGCCTAGGCACAATAGCAGGGCTTGTTGGGGCAGAGAGGGAGGACGCACTTGGAGCTCAGGGGGCATAGGGTTCCCATGGGGGTCCATGTCCAGGGCAAATTTATACAAAGCCATAATGAGACCCTGGTGGAGTGGCAGGGAAACTCCACTCTCAATACTCTGTTGCAAGGAAGAGAAAAGAAAGAAAGAGATATTGATTTTCTCACAGTGTCTAACATGATTCAACAGGGGAAAACAATAAATAACCATGCACAGCCATGTATCTACCTTCTAAAGTAAAATAACACATGATAGCATATGGAGGGAGGTCTAACCTGTCGTTCCCATTTTGGAATCTTTACAACTATTCACCATTCTCCAAAAATTTGTTGATGAAACTTTGATAGTTGCCCCAGCTTTTCTTCACCACCCTCATTCCAGAATTTTCCAACCCCGTAGCCTCAGCTATCATCTGTGGCAAGACAATGAATTCTAGGCTCCCAATCTTAACTCTTCCACCAAACCAAGAGTTTGTGAATTTAGAAGAGAGGGTATCATTGTACCCCTACATCGCCATGCAAAAGGAAGCAAAGCCAGCAACAACGAATAAGTCTCTGAGTTCAACATTTTTCCTCAAAGCCTCACAATTAACCGGCTCCGAGTGTTTTCGAGGGCCCCCCATGACTGCAACAGTTCTTTCACTACAACTGCAACCTTTCTTGCAAAGTATATTTTTGGCAAAAGCAACAGAATGAGGACTCAAAACGGCAATCACCTTCGTTAAAGCTGATGAGGAGAGGGTTGTTGTATCACCATTAATGGCAATAATAACTTTTCTAGGGAAAGTAAAAGTCCCCATAAGATAAGAATCTGGCAGATTGCCTCTAGACATGCCAAATATACAATCAACATTCTTGGTAATGTAACTCTCATGGGAGATCCATATGTAATAATAATTATTAAGGGTAAAAAGGAGGCCCTTTGTGGAGATCTTCATTTTTCGAAATAATTTGGATGAATGCAAATGTCATGTCCTTATAAATGCAGGTACCATCTTCTACTTGATTGTGATCTCGCCTTACATCACCATAAACACTCTTCATAATCCACTTAAACCAATTACCCATACTGCTACAAATCGGCAAATATAAAATATATTCACTGAGCCATGTCGTCACAATAGTCCACCTCTTCCTACTCATGTGGATAGGCATCCTTAATTTTAAAAGAATGATGACCCCACTTCATTTGAAATTATTTTATTTATATTTGGCAGCACAGAATCTTTCCTCCAACGGCTCCAAATTTGAATCTTAAGACCCTCATTTACAATAAAGTCCATGACCTAATTTCCTTCCCAGTAAATATGCTGCACTTTAAATTCAGTAAACTTGTTAAGGGTTTTTTTGTTGTCTCTCATTAGGGATCTAATCTCCCAAGGACTTCTAATTTCTTCTTTTAGGATGTCCACTATCAGCTTCAAATCCCCTTCAACAACAATCTTACTCAATCCTAATTCTTTAGCAAGCTTTATACCCTTCCAAGCAGCAGTGGCTTCAGCGAAGTTATTAGATTTGGTTCCTAAATACATAGCAGTACACTTAATAAGCCTTCCTTTATGGTCTCTTAGAACAGCACCGACACCGACTTGACCAAGGTTGCCCTTGGAACAATCGTCAAAATTGCATTTAATCCATCCATAATTAGGACTCCACTAAGTATTCAACATTTTTAACTTCCTGTTCCAGTTGATATTAGTCATGTTTTGGTTTAAACCCCATATTTGTTTAATCATGTTTTCCTGCAAGGTAGACATGTCTTTGTAGGTCCCAAAAGAAGCCACATTAGTATTCTCAGTTATATGATGTTTAATAATCTTAAAGACCTCCACGCTTGTTTTAGAAGTCTTTCTAAAAATTATGTTATTGTGCTCCTTCCACAGACCCCAAGAGACCATAGGAGGAATCTGTTTCCAAAGTTCTCTTATAACATGTTTAAATGGGCAGAGTTTCCATGAGTGAGAAAGAGAGGCTGGGAAGACCCAATTGACCAAAGTAAGAGGCAAAACCATTGACCAAACTTCAAAAGCAAAGGGGGACTGTAAGAACAGATGATCAATGCTTTCACTTTCTCTATAACATAGAGAACATTTGTTCATAAATTGAAACCCTTTTTTGTTCAAGTTGTCCACTGTGAGGATCTTATTATGAGCTGCAATCCACCAGAAACAATCAATCTTGGGAATGAGTTTAAGTATCCAAACCTCCTTCTAGCCCAAACCTCTTTGGTTGTTACAATGTCATTAGCATCAACATTTTTGACAAAAGCAAAGATACATTTGAACATTGGTGTATTAAATCATCATGGTCAAAATCAAGTGGAGTATTAAATCATCATAGTCAAGATCAAGCATCACCACACAAGCTCCAATCTTAGAAATTGTTTCTAGAATTCTTACTCTCTTGGCAAAAGAAGGATGTCTAGTATCATCCAAACCTTGGAAACTCTCTATAATCTGCTGAATACTTCATTCATTATGTCATCATTGTCTGATACTTCAGGAGTGGTAATTCTTGTAAGTTCACTAATACAAGAAGTGATTCCAACTCTTACTTCTTCATCTAGATATCTCACAAACTCGGGCCAAATCAACAGTATCACAACCAAAGCCACAACAATTTTCATATCCATAGAATCAAGTTGATCTATCATTGATAAACCACTCTCCATTGCATCCAGAATTCATAGTAAATTATCATTTGATAGAGGCAAGTAATCAAGTTTCTTTCCTGCACTAAAAGGTTCTCTCCCAATCCTAAATACATGATTCACAGGAAAGTGGAAACAAAGCTTGGATATGACATCACTGAAAATTGATCTGTAGTCCCTGAATATTGTCAAGCAATTGTTGAAACTAATGAATAACCACTAACATTATATGTATAAAAATTATTTCACTGTATATTTGCATCAAGTGTTAGTTTCCAACTAACATGCAATTACTAGTCACAAACATTCAACTGCTGAAACAATTTTATGCAACTGAAGAATCTGCAACAAGGATTAGCTTCCCAAGAAGCTGGCAAGATCACTGGCTTTGACACCACTGTAGTAACTACCCTAGATTTTTTTAACATATTGCAATTGAAAACGGAATAGAAACAAACTTCCTTTCCACTTTCTGGTCACCCAACACTAAAAAGCTTCTCTTCCGATTCTCAATCCATGATTCACAAGAATGTGGAATCAAAGCTCATATATAATACTACTTAAAATTGGTTTGTAGTCATTGAATATTGCCAAACAACTGTTGCAATTGATGAATAACCATTAAAATTCAATGGACGCAAATTGTTTCACTTGGAAGAATATAAAATGTATTTTTGAATCAAATGTTAGCTTCCAAACTGACATGCAAGTGATGGTCACAAAAATTCAGCTGCTAAAACAATGTTATTCAACTAAAGAATCTGCAACAAGGATTAGGTTCACATCATGTCAAGATCACCGGCTTTGATGCCACTGTAATGACTACCCTAGACTATTTTGAAAATATTGCAATTGAAAATGAGATACGAATGAACTTCCTTTCCATTTTTTAGTCAACCAGATCCTTGAATGGGCAAGGTGAGAGCAAACGATATTCAAGATTACAATCAAACTGAAATGCAACACCTAAAAGAAAAGCATCAGACAGTGTTAGAGTAATTTAGTGATCCAGGGCTTAAGCTAACTGAGGTCATGTTCCTTTTGGTGCTTTAAGTCTTATAATGACACATGACATGACCTAGTCCTATCTTCACATACAATTTCCTTAGGGTTACTTTATTTAGCTTTAAGATTTCCTTTATAAGCACCATTGTATCATTATTTAGAAATTCAGTATGTTTTTCTAATCAACGTGATTCATCTTTCTGGGTCAATTGTCTTTTGGCCTCCATAGATTTTTTCTTCTCTCTCACCTAAAGAAAAAAAAAATTTGCTTCTTATGCAAAGGAACCTAGGAGCCTAACCACCTATGCAAAGATAAAGAAGAAAAGTTGTTAGAGGAAGAATCAAATAAGAGAAGATAAAACAAGAGGGAATGAGTACTTGAGTTGTCAAGAATATGATGAGTCAAAGGCTGATGAATGCATGAACTTCTTTAGTAATGAAGTGAATGTAACCAAACAAGAAGATTGTCAAATTGCTCTTCTAGATGTTTTAGTTGAGGAGCATGCTAATATTGAACCTGCTGAAAATTTCAAATTGGTAACTATTGGCAAATAATTTGACAATAACTATGGTTCCAAAATTTGACGTATAAAGTACCTTTATGATTCTTTATTTGTGCATAGAGCTTTCATGCCATCTCTCCAGGAGTTTGCAAGGAAACACGAAAAGAGGAATCCAATATTGAAGGTTATGTTGCTTCTACAAATAGGGATGAATCTATTTTTACAAGTGGATCTGCATGTGAAGAGGAGTACATGAGTCCCCATCACAGTGTTGAGATTGAAGGATATGCTGATTTGGAGTTTGCTAAATCAACTACTATTGATAAGTCATTTGAAGGGTTGGATGTTTTTTATGATTCATTGATGGAGTATAATGTTGTCCTGCCATCTATTCAAAGAAATTGCAATGCAATATTTAGAGAGGTAGTTAATTCTAGAAGTACTAATGAAGAAAATTCAGAATTTGGTGGATGAAGCAGTTAAACCAGATGGCCTTAATGAATTACCCCCAATTCTACTACCATCAAACAAACCTGAGTTTGACAGTGACGAGTATCTAGAGAGAATCATATATGAGGACCTTGATATGGATTATCAAAATGTAGAAGAGTAGACAATGGATTTCTGATATTTTTTGTTTGCGTATCAGCATCAAACTATCAATATTTTTGAATTTCGATGTGTGACGATAATCTAATGTATGTAGTGTGAATTTTGAACTCTTTGACATTTGACATTTGTGTATTTCAAATTTTAAGCTAATGTTAAACTTTAGCACTGTTCTTGTTTTCAAAGTTATATGTCGTGATATTTTCTAGAAATTATTAAATTATAATAAAAAAATGGCATCTCCAAGTACCCCATCTCCTATTTTTGAAAATTAGCCTTAGCTATACGAGTACTAGTCTCTAGAGTCCCCAAGTAACCCCGTCTCATGGTAAGCTTGGTTTTTAATAAATATATTTTTCTTTAGATTGCCCAGTTTTCCCTGAGTTAGAAATTTTGGTCTACCAAATCCATGTTGAGTCCGAGCATGCAAACCATGCCTTGCAATATTTATATTGTTCAAATTTCACCCCTCCAAGCTTTGAGCCTTCAACAAGGTTTTTGATAAGTCGAGCCTCTCCGTTTTGTCTAAGCATGAGGTATTACCAGATCTTAAGCTCAAGGCTTAGGCACATTTCCAAGGTTAACTTACAATGTTCTTTACGCTAGAGTCCTACACCATCCATAGAGAACCTAAAACTCGTCAATGTTATTTTCCTTTTCAAAATTAGCTGAACAGAATATGATTTATGAGTCTCCTATGAAAATTCCACCAACTGAAAAAGAATAGCCCATAAAATTTTCCGATTAGGCGGCAATCGGCTAACTGTATGGCCCAATCGGCTAACTGCATGGCCTGCTAGCAGAGACTTTTTTAAAGTGCATTCAATTTGCAATGTCATGAATGCATTTGCATATAGCATAAATCCAAGTATCACTTTTAGTTAACAAATATTAGATGGCGCCTTGAATATTTAAGCTTGGACTTATAAAGGACAAGTCTCATTTTATATTCCAACCACAAACATTTCGCTTATTGTTAAGGATATTTTTGAAAAAATTTAAAGCGTGACATGTATTTTTTATAGCGTGCAGTGTAATATAGTTCTCTTGAAAAATGCATTACCGTACCGTCATGTCATCCCTGAATTTCAAGGATCCTCTATCCTTGAATTTACCTATGATAAACTTCGAAGTGTTCAAAAGTGTACAAATAAATACCGATTGCGAAAATAGCCCATAAATTTTCCCCACTGTACCATCATCAGTTCACTAGTTGAACTTCTAGTAGAAATTTCCCTAAATATATACAGCTTGCAAGGTTGTAAACGCCGATAAGTCTGAATGCAAACAAGCATAACGTGATGTCACGAATATGTAAGCGTAGATTTTTTAAGAAAATAAATTAACATTCCATGCACAAGCACATCATTTATGGACATTCTTAAAAGTTATCCCAAAATAACCCATAATGTACCACATTCCATTGTTATTATTGTTCGATTATGAACACGTTACCGTACTGTCATTTCACTCTTAAATTTCAGGGTTCGCCTTCAATTTACTTAAAATAAACTTCAGTATGCGCACAATTTGAGCAAATAATAACAGATTACAGAATAGCAATACTTAGCCAAGCAAAAATCTCAGAGAACACATAGTAAGTTCTTCAGAGTAAGATTTTTAACGTTACAAACCCTAAAGCATGATCTAAAAGCCTTGAACTCACTTTTTTTTCGTAAATGGTGGAAATGCACCTGTTGACGATGTTGACGATCTTGGAAGACTTCGCTGTACGAAATTCCAGTTGAAGAAAATCAAATCAGCTACGAAATGCAAAACGTACATCGGAGAGCCTTCCAGTTTCCAACGGTTTAAAGATTTAATTAATCAAAAAATAGTATAGTGCCAGGGTAACCCAAGAAATTCAACGCCGCCAACTCAGCGCCAAGTAATTTTTCTTTTGAACGAATTCCTGGTTTAGCTATTACGTGTATGCCACCTCCGCTTTTCTTTTTCTTGAAAGCACAAAAGCAAAGGGTACAAAAGTTCAAACAAGCGAGTCTCTACTTGATCTCCCTTTTTTTAATGGATCTTAGATCTTTTTCTATAGAACTTTATAATGAATTGAATTTAAATGAAAGAATTTTAATGAAGTATATGAATTGCATGGCATTCTAAGTCAAATTTGTTTGAATTGATCAAATAAATAGACCATTTATATTTAAAATATCAATTAATGTAATTTGTCTAAATTTCCATGTAAGGCACGGTTCATAATGTAGTGTCATTTTAGCTCCACTAATGCCAAAGTATGGAAAGAGCATATTCAATTTGCCTGCTTCTTTAGATAACATCTACATTTAGATTTCATACCTATGTGAGCTAGCCCTTAGTTGAGCCATTAACATTTTCTCTTTCCATTTTATTCATCCTCTTATAAAGTTCTTTTATGTGTGGAGCCTAAGAAATAAGGGCATCTTGAAGGAACCTAAGGAAAAGAGCAAGAGCATCATATGATATATTTAAGTATAAATGGACCATCTCACATAATTTTAATTAAAAACTATCCATAGTTTTGCAAACTATGTTTTTTTTGCAATGTGTGAAACAAGCAGTCGCACATAGTGAGATGAGGGTGAGGAGTTGTGTCATCAACAACATGCCTCCCCTAGTGATTATGGCATGTAGGATGTAGTTGAAGACGATGTGTTGCGTAAGATGGAGAAATAGGTGGAAAGGAAGGGCTTAGAACATCAAACTCAATGTACGACGCAAAAATCTAGGGTTTCATTAGATGTAAAACACTCATCCTTGTCGCCTACGACTCTTATCCCACCATCTTCTCCTAAACCTTTTTTCATTGATGGTTACAAGTACCATGCTAATCCTCATCACACATGTAGCAATTTTTGTAAAACCCTAGTCTCTGAAACTCCCAAAACCTTGCATCCACCTTTTTTAGGTTCATCCAATTCGGTTAGTGCCTCGCCTCTGGCTAACTCTCTGGTCTACATAGTGGGTGAATCTGTGGTGAAAATGGTTGATGCTCCCACCGAGTTTCATATTTCTGACTCGTGCATTAACAGGGCTTTGGTTGAGACAAGGTGTCCCTCTCTTCTTATCCAATGCATGTGCAAACGTCCTTCAGTTGCAAATCTTACTGACTGGATAAAGGTCAATTGGAGCAACCTAAATTTTCCTAAAATTGAAATTCTTGACTATGGTTTTTTCCTTCTATGTTTTTCTTCTATGGAGGACTCCAATTTTATGATGTAGAATGGTCCTTGCCTTTTTTTATCAAGCTAGTGTTTTCATTTCACCTTGGACTCCTTTCTTTGATCTCATCGTTGCTTAGATCACATCCATTCATGTCTGGATCAGACTATATAACCTTCCTCTGATCATGCGAGCTTCAGGGCTCATCAAGGATATGATTGAGCAGATTGGATCCTTTGTGAGTTTGGACTCTTCTTCCATGATTCCATGATAGATACACCAAGATTTATGCTATTATCGATATCTCTATACCAATTCAACATACTATTTTAATCCACTCTTCTCAAGGTACTTGGACCCAATATCTCAACTATAAAGGCCTCTTGTTTAGATGCTTTTGTTGCAACATGATCGGTTATAAGATTGCAGGTTGGTCCTCTCCAAAATTAGGCACCACATGGAGTTTTAGCTTTAAGAAATGGGTCAAGAAGTCTAGTAATCTAGATGTTGAGTTTGTATGGTGTGGTGTAACCATGGGAAATTGTTTATTGCTCAAAAGGATCTCGACCCTCCTCTTGAAACCCTTATTGATAGACCATTCCTTATGAGTTTCCATCTACTCCCTTGGATGTTTCTCCTTCCCCCCTCTCCCCCCCCCCCCCCTCTCTTTGCAAACAGTTGTTCCCCCTAAACAATTTCCAATTACTGAGTTGGATGGAAATGATTATGATACCTCTTTTCCTTTTATGGATGATTTAGAGGTAGATTGTCATGAATTGTTTGATTTAGATGATGAGATGATCCCTATTAAAAATTTCACTATTTCCCAAATAGCTAGTGGCATCTCCAAACCAGACATCTTTCCCAAAAGGAAGACAGGGCATAAATATGAAGCTAAGAAGCTCCAGCCTGAGGGAAGAGATGTAGTGCATGAAGGAAGTCAATGGATAATGGAAGCACTCCTTAGTAGGAGCATGAGGAAAGAAAAATCCAAAAAGGCAAGATGAATCGTTGCCCTTAGACAATCACCTTCTTCGTTTTTCTATTGCCTGATGGTCTAGTCTTCCAATCACTTAGTGCCTTCTTTCTAAATATCTGAGTTCTCTCTAGATTGTGTAGTCATATTCTTTTGTCTTTGTGCTCCCCATTCATGGGTTTGAAGCCTATTCATTAATTTTATTTTTTTATTTTTTTTGTTGGGGGGGGGAGGGGGTGGGCCCTTACCCCACTATTTATCTATCAAAAAAGATTAATAAAAATTTAAATCATTTTAACATCAAACTTTAATTACATATTTTGATTTAAAAGTTTGTTATTTGATTAGCCCTATTTTTTAAATGGAGTTCATGGTTTTTTCCAAGAATACACAATTCAAAACAATATAGCTATCATATGGATTCAATTTAATGATCCCCAAATTATTCAACAATAATCTAGCAAACTCTGAAATCTATACACTAACACAACATCAAAACAATAGGTGCTTATACTACAAGTAGCAAAATGCATACCAAACTCCAAATATGTATCACATAAAAGTAAAAAATAAAAAAATTCAAAAAAATAGCTCCCTATAAACTTTGCATGGGCACAAACAATTCATAGGTCACAAAGTCTTGCATTGGATGGACTCGCCTTTAATCCATTAAGAGTTAGATCACATGAACCATTCTATATTGCATTATCACTTGTACAAAATATGGATTCGTTATACTTATTAATTCACTAACAAAACAAAAATTTAATTTTAAAAGCAAAATTGTAAATGAAATGTATCTAATAGTCACAAAAGCAAAATGGCAATTCTGATACAAAGAAAGCTTCTTGAGCACAATCACATCAATATCTATTATCCCCTCAAATACACGAAATCTAAAATCTTATATAGATATTGTAAATCGCTATGACTTCATTAAATCCAACAAACATGTTTACAAAAAACAAATAAATCAAATTTTCTATGGCATTGGATGAAAAAAATTGATACGAGCTCTGCATATGAAGGGTGATTCTAGGAGTGCTAAGCAATTCAAAAAAATTGCAGGTTTCAAGGGGGCTATGCATGGAAGTTTTCAAACCATGAGTTTTCATGGTCATCATTCCCAAAGGTCATATTACCCTGGGCTCAGCTTGAGAGATCGAGCAATCAAACCCCTTTAGGATAGGCATTTTTATGCTCAGTAGGGGGATCGACTCAACCAACCAAATCTTCTTACTAAGTCTAAATATTATTTTGCTAAGCCCAATTAGGTGTCATTTGATCATAAACAACTTGATAAGGCTAAGCAACCCATTTTTTATATTTGTTCTAAAGATACTCATCCAAAGAGAAATAGTGTTTTCTTTCAATAGTCATAAGAAGATGTTGTGAGGGATTAGAAAGGGGTTCTTTCTGCTATTTCTCGTTCATGGAAGCCTATCTCCAGGGAAGCCAAAGATCATGTTCCTTCTAAGGAAGATACTAATTTCCCAGACAATGGGTACTTTGAACATTGAAAAACCAATTTCCCTAGTCCATATCTCCCTCATGAAGCTTATGAGAAACAGGCTTCTAAGACGCCATTGGTGGTGGTTAATCCTTTTTTGACAATGGCAAGCACAAGTCAACTGATCAGCCACAAATCCCTATTAGAAGGACTCCCTTCAATCCAAATAATTATATCTCACAAGAGCCAACCAGAGTCAAGGATGCCAGCATTGCCACCTTCGAGGAGCAAAGAATCAAATTTAAGGCTAATAAAAACATAAGAAGGAGGAAAGGGAAACAATTTAAGGGGGAAAAAAAGCCAAAGTTTACTCTAAAATGGGTGCATAAATCGAGCTCCAAAGATGTGAATGTATCATCAATGTACATGGGCCCATTGCAGAAGGATGAGGGTAAACATACCCCAGTTCAAAGGCAAGGCTCTTTCTCAATCATCTTTCCTGGTGACCTTATGCATCCACAAATTCAATATTTGAGACAATGAGCTATTATGCGCAAGTCCTGGAACTTCTCTTTCAATATAGATAAACTTAGAGATGTTTTGTTTGATAAATGGGTGGGTGTTTCTCAAGTTTTCTATGTTGATCAAAATGAGGGCATATTTTGTGTGTTCTTTTTTTCTTCTATTGAGAGGGATAATGTTTATTGTGTTAAAAGCATTGGGTTCTTGAAGGATCGAGTCTTTGTATGCAGCCTTGGGTTCCAAACTCTAAAGCCTCTCTTTTCCATGATCGATTCTATCCATTTTGGATACAATTTCCAAACATGGCTTTAGAGTATAGAGAGCCCCCTCTCATTGAAATTATGGAAAAACATATTGGTATTTTTTTAAAACATGATCTATCATTTTATAAGGACCCCTTAGTGCCTATTATAATATGCATCATGATTGATACTAGCAAGTCTATCCCTAATTCCTTATTGTTCTCATCCAAGTGGGGGAAGTGGGAGCAAGATATTCTTCTGGAAACTCCTCCTAATGTTTGTCACTAGTGTCACAAACTCGGGCATAATATGGATAATTGTGACAAATTTAAGTCTGAGCAGTGTCATTCCTTTGATGGCCCTAACATTTCAGTTGATCACACTGATCCTCACCTCCACCAACAAGAAGTTCATCAGGACATGATATTCACTAGATCTCAAAAAGTTTGTGGGTCTCATGGGGGAAGAGAAGGAACTATTCCTTTCTCTAGGATACGTTGGAAGATTATTGAGCATGTTAGAGTGTTGGATTTGGGTGTACTGACATTAATGTTTTTTCATTGATGTCAACATACTAGTTGTTGTTTCAGATAGTGTGTTCAATGCATTTGGTACGGAGGATTTTAGTTGATTGGGTTCTATGTTGAAGATCTTGAGTTACGATCGTGAGGTATTGTTCAGAGGTGTTTGTAGATGATCTATAGAGGTTCACAAAGGTTGGTATGACAGTTTGAACTAGGAATGATCGAGTTGATGGATGTTTGTGTCACAATGCTCATGTGAACAATGGATGAGTATTTAGTTCAATATGATTGGGATTTGATGTTTCAGAAGTTGTGAATCTAGTGATTACATATTTCCTTATCATTTTGTTCATAGCTAGTGTTGTTCATGATTAAGAGTACAACAAGTTATCTTTTGTTATGATTGAATTCAGTATTTTAGTGTTCTTGTTGATCAGATTTTGTATTGGATATGATGCACAGGTTCTAGATGGTATTCATGTTTCTTGTTGGTGTTCTTGGATCATGTGATGATCATGTTGTTGGTTCGCATTGTTTAAGGTGATCAAATTTGTTGTTTTTGGTAGCATGTCGGTGTTTCTTCATTTGGGTACTAGTCGAATTGATGGAGTAACGTGTTCTAATTCTTGGTGCTACATCGAAAATGGTGTAGCATGTTTGAGGTTGAAGATTTGGGTCCTATCTAAGTCTTAGTTGACTTGATTTGGATTGCATTGGTGATTGAGCATATTGTTTGTATCTTTTATTGTAATAGGCCTTATGCGACCTAGTGGAGGATTATTCTTTGTAATCGGTATAAATGACACATCATTTTGTAATTGAGAGAATGTATGCGAGAGAGAGAGAGAGAGAGAGAGAGAGAGAGGAGTATGTATATGTGTATTTTGCACTTAAGGTAGAGTTTTTACTTCATTGGAACTATTTTGGCATAGGAAATGCTATTTTTTAGCTTGGTTGTAATGGACTATATGTCCAGCCTATTGTATTAAAGATAGATCGGTGAACCCGATTGAGTGCCAGATCTGAGATTGTATTGTGAGTAGTGAGCTCTAGGCAATGAGCCTATAGATTGGGTTATAAGCCTGTGGTTGCAAATGATCATTTGTTCTATATTTTTCTCTTAAACAGGTAGTACTTCTTACATAGTACATTCATCTAGTGGGTTTGACTCCCACCAGGTTTTTCCCTTAACCAGGTTTTCTTGAGAACAAATCTTAGTGTTTTGTGTTATATGTTGTGGATCTTGCATTATTATTTATATTTTGCATCTAAGTGGCTAAAGTGGAATTAAAGTAATTAGGTACACACAACTGATTCACCCCCCCCCCCCTCTCATTTGTGCTTACCTCCTTTTAGGCCTGACACTTAGTATTAGAGCTAATTCCTTTTGAAGAAGCTTGAGTTCTTGAAGGAGATCTGTCATGGAAAGTATGAGAAAATAGCTCGTCCAATGTTTGATGGAAGCAACTACCTAATTTGGAAGGATCAAATGACTACCTACCTCATATGCATGGGAATAGGAGATGAATATTGGCATATCACTAAGAAGCTTTATACTATTCTGAATGACTTAACAAATGCTATTGTAGATGAAAAGAAAAAATTTAAGGAGAACATGTTATCAAGGGAAGCTTTGATCAATTCCTTATCTGATTCAAAATATTCACATATTTATGGATTAAGGACTGCACATGAAGTATGGACAAAATTAGAAACTATTTATGAAGGTGATGCTTATGTTAGGCAAGCTAAGTTGTAGGGACTAAAAGCAAGATATGAAGATATGAATATGAGTGAAGGAGAAACTGCCTCAGTTTATTTGCAGGGAATGAATGATCTGGTCTATGAAATCAGATGTGCTAGCACTACCTTGACATACAATGAATTTGTTGACAAGATTCTGAGATCTTTGCCTGCATGTTATAGTGAGAAAGTTGTTATTGAATAATTGAGAACTATAAGAACTATTTCAAGAGAAGCTTTGGTAGGAAGACTCTATGCTTGGTTGTAAGGGACTATATGTCCACCCCATTGTATTAAAGATAGATTGGTGAACCTAGTTGAGGGTCAGATCTGAGATTGTATTATGAGTAGTGAGCTCTAGGCAGTGAGCCTACAGATTGGGTTGTAAGCCTGCGGTTGCAAATGTATCATTTGTTCTCTATTTTTCTCCCAAATAGGTAGTACTTCTAACATAGTACATTCATCTAGTGGGTTTGACTCCCACCATATTTTTCCCTTAACCGGGTTTCCTCAAGAAAAAATCTTGGTGTTTTGTGTTATATATTGTGGATCTTGTATTATTGTTTATCTTTCATATCTAAGTGGATAAAGTAGAATTAAAGTAATTAGGTACACACAACTGATTCAACCCCCCTCTCTCAGTTGTGCTTACCTCCTTTTAGGCCTAACACTTGGTATCAGAGCTAATTCCTTCTGAAGAAGCTTGATCGCTTGAAGGAGATCTGTCATGGAAAGTATGAGAAAAGAGAGTCCAAAGTTTGATGGAAGCAACTACCTAATTTGGAAGGATTGGATGACTGCGTACCTGATATGCAAGGGAATAGGAGATGAATATTGGTAGATCACTAAGAAGCCTTATACTATTCTGAATGACTTAACAAATAATATTGTAGATGAAAAGGAAAAAAAAAAAAAAGGAGAACATGTTAGAAATGGAAGGTTTGATCAGTTCCTTAACTGATTCAAAATATTCACATATTTATGGATTGAGGACTGCACATGAGATATGGACAAAATTAAAAAATATTTATGAAGGTGATACTTATGTTTAGAAAGCTAAGTTATAGGGACTAAAATCAAGATATGAAGATATGAAGATGAGTGAAGAAGAAACTGCCTCAGTTTATTTGTAGAGAGTGAATGATCTGGTCTATGAAATCAGATGTGCTAGTGGTACCTTGACATACAATGAAGTTGTTGACAAGATTCTGAGATCTTTGCCTGCATGTTATAGTGAGAAATTTGTTTCTATTGAAGAATTGAGTACTATAAGACCTATTTGAAGAGAAGCTTTGGTAGGAAGACTCTATGCCTATGAGATGACTACACTTAGTAAGGAACTTCTGAAGGTTGAGACTGGATTCAAAGAAAGTGTGACCAAGCATGACCAGGGAGAAAACTCTACAAAGATAAAATTCAAACATTATGTTAAGGATTGGGAAGAAATTGTGGAATAATAAAGGAAGATTGATGAACTTGAAGCCTTGATTGCAAGAAGACTACCTAAGGGCTCTGGTAAGTATGAAGGAAGATTACCTTTGAAATGTTTCAATTGTAATAAGATTGGTCATATTGCATCTAGATGTTCGAAAAAAAATTACAAGGACACTAGAGATAAATCTAAGAAATATCATTCTAAGGGTCATCAAAGTGTTTATGTTGTTGAGGAAGGTGTGACTGATGATGAATCGGTTTCTAGCGAGGAAGAAATTTCTTTTATTGATATTAAAGAAGATAATCCTAATGAAGAAAAAGCATTGGTTTTACGAGTTGTTAAAAGAGCTGAATAAGTCATTCATAGTGGATGCTCACCTCATATGACTGGTGATAAAGATAAGTTTGTGAAACTTGAAGACTATGATGGAGGTATTGTTTGATTCGATAACAATGCTCCATGTTTGATTAAAGGAAAAGGATCTGTTATTCCTGATGGTAAAAATAATACTGGTGATGTCTTGTATGTTGAAGGTCTAAGTCATAACTTGTTGAGTGTTGGACAACTATTGGATTAAGGTTACAAATTGGAATTTATGGATAGGATCTGCAAGATCATTGGAAGAACAAGAAAGCTTATTCCATTAGATACACAGACTATTGGTAATATATTTCATTTGAGAACTGTTGAGAATAAGTGTTTGATTACTAAGATTGATGATAGTTTGTTATGGCATAGAAGAATTTTTCATGTGACCTTTGATAATATGGTGAAGATTAGCACTACTCATGCTATGAGAGATTTACCTAAACTAATAAAGCCTAACAATATGTGCAAAGAATTTCAATTGGGAAAGATGACTAGATCTACTTTCAAGAATAAGACATATTCTTCAAATAGATTGTTGAATTTAGTACATATAGATCTATGTGGTCCTACTAAGACAAGAAGCTATTTTGGTGATAGATACTTTATGCTATT